>JAYJMM010000032.1:2572500-2752363 GCA_037349105.1 Limnomonas spitsbergensis
TCGTAGCAGAAACTCTGCTACCTACGAAGCACGGCAAGTTCAGGCTGCGCGGATACAGGCATTCGGTGAGAAGCCTCGAGAGTCGGAGCTTCTGGGCTGGGGGCACCCCCAGTCGGCTGGCTCTGTGCCATGAAGGGTCGTAGGGCATGGCTTAGGTGCAAGGGAGGAAAGAGATGGCTGGGCATACGAACAGGCGTGGGAGCATGGCTTGGGATTGCTGTGGAGCCCTGGACATGGACGCATAGCGAGCCGGCCACTCTGGCCAGGCATGCTGGGATGGTATGCAGTATGATGGCTATCTGCGACCCGGGGAGGGAAGAAGAGGAGAGGCAAAAAAGCGGGGCTTTGACGAGAGAGTGGATAGTGTCCCACCAGGCAGAGAGTAATGGTTGAGAGGGAGGGGGGGAAGCCGACAGGGCAGTGGAGGGGAGGGGAGGGAATGGAACGGAACCAATAGGATGCGGAAGGGAAGGGATGGCTGGAGGGAAGATCCACTGGTGGCTTGTATTGGTGAATGGTGAGCTGACGTGAAAACACCCACATGCACACTCAAAGGTGTAGCCTTTTTAAAAGCGGCCTGGCTGTTCAAATTCAAATTTGAAAAACAGTAGAATTGCCGTTAGCTAGGAAATGACGGTATGTCCAAAACACATATGTCAGAAAGGGCGTCAGGCAAGACAACCAGCAGCAAGACTGAACTCCATGAAATAGAGAGCAAATGTGAGCAACAATGTTTCAGATGTTGCTGAGTCCGCTGCCCACCTAGTACTCCAGTTTTGGTGATATGGCACGTGGGTAGCACCAGCCCTCTTGGCAAAGCTCTTTCGCGAAGCCTGCCTTGCTTTCAGATCACGTTTGTGTCTGTCCAAATTCGTTTATGGATCGTTTTCGAGAAAACAAATGGTTGATTTAGATGATAATATGTATCGAGATGGAAAAAACGAACGAGAGACAAACGTTTTGCGCCTCAAACCCTACAAATATCGCCAACGCAGAGCGCAGCGCCGTTCATCACACAGGCAGTGTTGACATGCTTTCTTCCTATCAAAATGATTCAAATACCCCGATAGCAATCTCGATGATTCTCTTCAGCGGAGTACCGCCTGGGGCCCAAATTGCGCCCTTAGGGGGGGCAGATTGAATCTCTTTGGGTCAGCTTTGTGGTCCTCGTCTGTCTCAGGCGTGATGGGCTCGTCGCTCAGCCGCCAGTTGATCTGCTTGACAGACAGACATAAGCAGGTTGGCAGTGCTGTTCTATTTCAATGTGTTTTAGCTAGAAAGTCAGCTACGGCCAAGTGGGCCAGCTGCAGCCAGCTTTACTCGAAAGGAGTACACAAAAACCTATAGGCATTTTTATTTTACAGTCTCTACCTCCTGGTTTTAACCCCCCAAGACATTATTTGTACACCTTACATCAAAGACCCGTTCCCTTTTTCATATTTATATGAACAAACACAATTCTTGTGACGAGTCATTCGCTAGGGCCAAGGCAAGACGCGTGCTGGCACCAGATGCGACGCCCAAAGCAAAAGCGAACTCCCGATCGGGATTAAAACCAGCTTCGAACAAAACGAACAGCGTGACCGAGGCAAAAGACGGTTTCGAAACACAAAACGAACTCAGAATAAAACGATTTTGGACTGACACTACGGTATGTCGGAGATGGAAATAAATCGCCTGAAACTGGCAAACCTACAGTTGTGTTCCGAAGAATTCGTCCCTAGACTATTTAAAAAATACATATCATCTTAATTCTCAGATTGACGGATGAGACGGAAGTGAACAGCTTGAAAATGCAAAAATATGTACTGCAAATCTTTGTTTCTGTGACAAAGAGCTGTACACAGACACACTTTTAAAATCTGAAATTACATTTTGTCTGCAGATTGATGGCGGGCTGACCTTTAAGGAGCCTACTGCCATCATCAACGGAGCTGTGGAGGGAATGGAGAACGTGCGTTTAAAACATAATGGACATGGGAGCATCGGCATGCTCAATCAAATGGGGCATTGAAAGCGTGGCATGGGAAACTATGGGCATGAAACGTCTTGTACAAGTACGAAAAAGGTGGCATTGGGAAACAGGGGCATACAACTTCTCGGGTACAAATGACTTTGCAGCAGGGAACATGAGCGTGCAGGATGTGGGCATGGGGTAGGCCTGACCATGAAAAACATGGGCAGGGGCAAAATGCTCATAGAAGGCAGGCGCGTGGGAAAACAGGTTAAAACCAGCAGCATGAAATTGATGTGCATGGGTTGCCTGGACCTGGTGTTCCGACAAATGGGTGAAGTGCCTGCATTCTTTTACGCAGGTCCGTGTCCGGGTGCATGATGCCTGCTACACTTCAGGTGCGGATCAGGGGGTGCGGAGAGCATTTTCATGTGTGGCTCAGCCACTGATCACTTGAGGTCTCGGCATTGTAGGTCTCCCTTGGCTTTTCTATCTAATGTCCGTTTAATAGCTCATGTCCGTTTTTTAGGCTGCGTCACTTTGGGGCCCATGTCTGTTCTCTAGCTTCCATCCGTTTTTTAGTTGTTGTGTTTATCTAGGGTATGTTTGTTTGCTAGGTCATGTCAGTTTCCTTTTTCTTTTTGTGTGTACGGCCTGTCCCACTGTAGACTAGGACATGATCCCCAAGACCCCAACCATGACCTGGTTGCCTGCAGTGGCCCTGGGATAGCTGAAGTGTGGCTATGTGGTATCTTAGGTGTGACCTCATCCGCTGGCTGCCTGCATAGATCCTGGGTCTGCTGAAATGTGGTGGTGAGGGTAGCGGAAGTGTGGCCTTATTCATTGCTTACCTGCAGAGGTCATGGGTTGGCTGAAGTGTGACCTTGAGGGTAGCTGAAGTGTGGCCTTATCCATTGCTTGCCTGCAGAGGTCCTGGGATCGTTGAAGTGTGATTGTGCAGAGCAGCTGGCCAATGCGTTGGAGACGATCGACCAGTACCCCCCGGGCATGGTGATTTATCTGCAACAAGAAGGGAGGGGCATCGGGCTGGCTAACAAGATAGCAGCATACTCGCTTCAGGTCAGTGGGGGGATGGAATGGGGGGAGGGGGAAGAGGAGGTGCAGGGAGGCGCTGACAAATACGAGTGCGACATGCTTCAGGTCAGTGGGGGGGGGGGGGGGGGGGCTGAGAGAAAGGGGGATGGGGCTGGCAAGCTTGGTTGCGACTTTTATTGACTCAGGTTGGTGGTTGA
This sequence comes from Limnomonas spitsbergensis, assembly GCA_037349105.1. Classification (NCBI taxonomy): domain Eukaryota; kingdom Viridiplantae; phylum Chlorophyta; class Chlorophyceae; order Chlamydomonadales; genus Limnomonas; species Limnomonas spitsbergensis. The sequence continues at coordinate 2,575,708 of JAYJMM010000032.1, forward strand.
GGAACAGGGTGAGACAAGGCGGAGGGGCTGATAAACAGTATTGTGGGTTATTGGCTTCAGGTCAGTGGGGGGGGGGAGAGGGGAGAGAGAGGGCGAGGGGCAGGGAAAGCAAGATAGCGGCATGCTCGCCTTGAATCAGTGGGGGGGAAGGGGGGGGGAGGGAGAGAGAGGGAGAGGGGCAGGTAAAGCAAGATAGCGGCATACATACTTGAAAGTCAAGTGGGGGAGGGGGGGGCGAGAGGAAGGTGGAGGGGCTGGCAAACAACATTGCGAGTTACTCGTGTCAGGTAAGTTGAGGGGGAGGAAGGGATGGGGAGGAGGGTGGAGGGGCTGACAAAAATGATCTCGGCATACTTGCTTACGGTCAATGTGGGGGAGGGGGAAGGGAGAGGTAAAGCCAGATCTTGCCACCATGACAGCACGTCAGCACGATGCGGCGCAATACGGCTCATGCAAAGCTGGATTGTGGCAGGTTCTTCAGTTGTATTACCTATTAAGAAGAAATGTTTGAGATGGTTCAACTCATTTGTTTCATGCCACCATGCTTTCGACCCTGCAGGAGCAAGGCATGGACACTGTGGATGCCAACCGGGCTCTGGGGCTGCCAGACGACTGCCGCGAGTACTTCTCTGTGCGGAACATCCTGGCAGATCTGGGGATCAAGTCCATCCGCCTCATTGTGAGTGCCATGGGATCTGAATATAGATGCAGCAGGCGTGTTAACCAGTGCTGTGCCATTGCCCTTTAATTCAGAAATCGTGTTGGTAATTGCGGTCTTTTACCGGTAAAAGTTGCTGAATATGCCTAAACTCAAAATCAGCTACGTAATTCAGCCACCATAAGGACCGTAATTGGCACAGCAGTACAGCACTGGTGGTAACGTGTGCCATGAGATTACAGCTTGATCCTGGACCCTGCATTATTTACTGTAGACCAAGAACCCTGAACCCCAAACCTTAAAAGCTTGACCCTGGACCCTGCATTCTTTGCTGCTGATCAACAACTCTTTAAACATAATCCTGAAGGCTTGACCCTGGACCCTGCATTCTTTGCTGTAGACTAACAACTATTTTAACCATCATCCTGAAAGCTTGACCCTGGACCCTGCATTCCTTGCTGCAGACTAACAACCCTAGGAAGATCCGGAAGCTGAAGAACTTGGGCATCCACATCAGCGGCAGGATCCCCTCGGTGGTGCTTGCTGGAGAACATAACCAGGTAGGATGCCCTGGGACTTTTGGGAGTCGTTACGGAACGAATGAATACATTGTACTGAACCTGGGCATCCACATCAGGAGCAGGATGGTTGGAAACCCTTGGTGGTGCTGGCTGGAGGAAAGGAACTGTTGTAGGGTGCCTCTGTTGGCCTCGGACTTGGGGTTTCCACATCAACGACAGGATGCCCTCTGAGGGTTTAGGGTTTAGGGGCTTCAACATCATTGGCAGGATGCCCTCTGAGGGTTTAGGGTGAAGGGGTGTCCACATCAACGACAGGATGTCCTCTGAGGGTTAAGGGTGTAGGGGCTTCAACATCATTGGCAGGATGCCCTCTGAGGGTTTAGGGTGAAGGGGCGTCCACATCAACGACAGGATGCCCTCTGAGGGTTTAGGGTTTAGGGGCTTCAACATCATTGGCAGGATGCCTCTGAGGGTTTAGGGTGAAGGGGCGTCCACATCAACGGCAGGATGTCCTCTGAGGGTTTAGGGTTTAGGGGCTTCAACATCATTGGCAGGATGCCCTCACAGGGTTGAGGGTTAAGGGGCTTCAACATCGGCAGCAGGATGTCCTCCCAAGGTGATGGCTAGAGAGCACAGCCAGGTAGGATGCCTCACGAACGTACTTCAAAAAGGAAGGAAGGAATGTGCGTAACTGGGACGGACGAAGTCTCAAAGGCAAGGACGGACAGATGAATGAACGATGGAATGCAATGCTTTTGTGAATCATTGGGTCCGGTGCGTTCGTCGAAGGTGCAGTAATGCTACTGGGAGGGACCCCCTGAAGCCTGAACCCTTGAACCTGCAAGAGGCTTCCCTTGTCTTGAAGAGGTACTGAGTGTACTGTTTCACAACAAACCCCGGATCCTGAATCTTAAACCCTTGCATTTGCAAACAACAGGCCCACACTGACACCAAAAGAGTCCGTTTGCAATACAGTAGGACCGGAAGTGGGCCACGTATCCACCTTGACGCCAAGAGGGATCGCATGGACGCAATGCTGCAAGTGGAGTTCCAGATTAAATCGGGCTCCACCTTAAGGGATAAAGCTATTTACGCTTGGATGTCCATCACAGGTCCACCTGCACACCAAGAGGGACCGCATGGACCCCATGTTGGAAGATGAGCTCAACAACAAGGAAGGTTCAACCCTAGAGAATAAACCCTAAACTAACAAGCCTTGAATGTACCACAGGTTTACCTGGACACCAAGAGGGACCGCATGGACCCCATGTTGGAAGATGAGTTCAAGATCAACGAAGGTTCAACTCTATATCCCTTATGAATCCTAAACGACAAACCCTGAATTGGACCACAGGTTTACCTCGACACCAAGAGGGACCGCATGGACCACATGTTGGAAGATGAGTTCAAGATCGATGAGACATGCGACGATGATGATGACACTGCTGCCTGCTTGGTGGCCATCAACGAGACGTGCGAGGACAACATGGACTGAGTGGCGGCTGAGCATGCAGCATGGACCGAGCGTATGTCCAACAATTTCAGGCAGGCTCTGTGGGGGAAGGCCTTTGTGTGAGCAAGCATTCGGAGGGCAGGCCTAGTGTCGGCAAGCGGTCATGAGGGCAAGCCCAGTGCCGGCAGGTTGTGAGGGCAAGCACTGTCGAGGGCAAGCCCAGTGACGGCAAGCATTTGTAAGGGAAAGCCCTGAAAGGTCAGGCCCAGTGACGGCAAGCCCTACTAGGGCAGGCACTCGGAGAGCAAACCTTGTGAGGGCAGGCTATCTGAGGGCAGGCATATAAAGGACAAGTTATCTGGCCCCGTGAGGGCAGGGGCTGGCATGGCAGGCTACGGTAGGACAGGCCCTGTTATGGGCAGCGCTTCCTGCACTTTTCGTGTTGACTTCAATGGAGGATCTGTGCGCGTGTGACACAGTGCTGGACAAAGCGATGGCTGGTATTTGAATGGCGAGCGGTTAGACCACATAAACGCTGATGCTAGGTCTCATGGTGGAGATCTTAGGTGGCCGTCTGCCCCTCACCAAGCAAGTCTTACTCTTTTGAACCCGACAACTTGTTCTCGTTTTATATTTATGAGGGAAGGCTGTAGGAGAGATGCAGCCCCCTGGATGCAGTTGACCTCGATAGTGTTGTTGCAGCGGTGCGATGCCGACCGGTGGGCTTGCGTCTTCGTCGGTTCCCGCTGAGGGTGCGCTGCGAATGGGCGCGCGAGGCGAAGATCACGATTGTGTCGTGAGGCAAGCAGGGCTGGGCGCTGCTGCTGTTGGTGGGGTCCGGGTCGTGGACATGAACAGAGATGAGAACCTTTGTATTATTGAGCATGGGCTGTCGTGTAGCCTTGCTTTTGACAGCTCGTTATTAGAAATCGGGAACTTTTGTAGCAGTTTGTTGCGTGGACGGTGGTCCACCCGGAAGCTGCGTGTGAGCTTCCTTACTTTGAAGTATGCATTGACAGCGCCTTGCTGTCAGCCCCTCGCGATAGTGATGTTTCATTTCATGTTTACCAGTGTTTGGTCGCTGTCTTTTGCTGACGGTGTACCATGGGTGGCAGGCCCCTTGGCTGGACAAGGTGGGTGAGTGGGTCCCTTCTGTCCACTCTGGTAATTAGATGTGGTTTTTCAATTTTGACATTGTCTGATAAAGGCTCTGATACATATTTGATGCAATACCGGTAGTATGTCAAGCATGGTGCTGTGAGGCAGGTTGAGATGTCTGAATACCATAATTTCAGGGACGGTGGAAATCAGATCATGGAGACGACCTCAGGGTGGCTGGCAGGCCTTGTGGCTATTTAAGGGTCTCATAGGAAGCTCGGTCCTACGAGCCTTTTCAGCTTGGCCCAGGGGTGCAATGTCATTGACTTTTGTTCCTCGGATATTTAAGCTATCGGATGGGCGCATAGACATGTAATGACGATGCAGATCCTGGTAAGCAACAAGTTAAATTCAATTTACGTCAATTGTATGGAATTCTTATATTTCAGCAGAGTACGGTATCACATTTCATGAACGGGACAAATCAATGACATCACACCTCTGGGCCCTGCTCAAAAATGCCCGGCTGCGCGGGCGCCCATCTGTCCTGTTGGGAGAAGAAAGGGAACTCGAGGTAGGAGAAGAACACACAGGAGAAAGAAATACCCCTCCCAAAGGAAAAGGCAGCCCGAAGTATCCCTGCCCCTCTCTATTCCCCTGGAAGGCAAAGAAAAGCAACAAAGTAGGCTTCAACAATGCCTACTACGTACTCAACGAAATTCAGGGCCTCCCACACAAACCTGCCCCGGTACAACCGTTGAAAGTCGGTGGCGCCTTCCAGGTGGCCTGTCCAACCTCTCTCCCTAAGCCTCTCCTTCACGCTAGGGCACTGGAAGCAGACATGCAGCGCATGCTCCACATGCTCGGCATCTCCCCTTGCCTAATACCGCTGGCAGCAGCCTGTCTCTCATTGTTGACTGCTCCGCCGTCCTCCCGTGTCAGCCGTGCTAACCTCACCAAGCCGCAGCGGTTAGTTCGTGCGCACACAAGCGCACGCCCTATTGCTGGTGCGGCTCCTAGCTTGCGCCAACACTGCGCCTGGGACAGGTAAATGATGTTACAACTCTGGGCCATGCTGAAATGAAGCTCGGCCACGTCGTCAAACAAAAGTCAGCTAGGAAAGTCAAAGGAGAACGCACAAGAGGAGTAAAGGTTAGCAGCCCCGGGACAGGTGCATCCAAGCGATTCTGTGGGTGCCCAGCTGCTCACGCAGCTGAGCCCATTTGAGCTGGGCCCAGAGGTGAAACTTCATTGATTTGATGCATGGGGCTGTTGCCCAGAACAATGCGAGCACTACATGACCCGGAACATCGCGCGAATACAGAAAGTGCCCCCCACCCACTTGAGCAGGCTACCGCCACACAACCACAGACTTTTGAACCCCAGAGCGACACAGGGTTGGTGTTTTACTAGGACTCCAAGTTGACACAAATCTGTTGTTTTATCAGCGAAGCATCACATGGGTTTGCACACACGGCTGGATCTGCTGCAGACATTACTTACGGGCAGGCCCCAGCTACATAGGTGCACACTTCTTCCACAGTTCCATATCTCCTTGACATGCTTTTGAAATGATGGCTCGTGTGCCGTACCAGGTGAATAGGAAGTTTCGAAGTGAGGAACTTTTTAACTGCCACGATGCTTCATTCTTATCAGGGAAGGAGTGGAAAGGGGAACATGTGCAGAGGGGCGCATCTCCCTTTTTGAAGTCCCTCAGACATTGAGAAATCGCGATGTAGGGTTTGCTCATATATTGCCTCACATTTTTTTGACCGCACTGCCATCATTACATTGCAGCAAGAATCACACGTCACACGCACACCCCTCCACAATCACACATTGTACAGCCACAGGTTCCACAGTCACACTTTGCACAGCTGCACGCTGTGTGACCAAAAAAGAGTGATGTAATCGACCCTAACAAAAAATACTCGTTCAACGGTGAAATCTGCACACAACGAGTCATGGGCAACAAGGCTCCAGCCTGCATCGTCTTGCTTCAGACGCCAGGCTCCCAGCTTTCCAGGAAGTGGATCCCCTGGAAGTGGCCCTGAAAACAACATAATATTTCCATGAGTCCTCCAGACGTGGCTGAAAGCCGACCTGCCCTGACACGAAACACTTCATGCCTGAAAAACGACCAACAAAATTGCGAACCGGTAACCGGCAAATCCTGCCCTCCCCCCCCCCAAGTGATCGCTCCCTGCCTCATGATGCCACCGCTTCAACAGTACGTATGATTCCCCGCTCCCTCTCGTCCGCCGCCACTCGGTCCCGTACCGCCGCGCCGAGCTCCGGCATTGCTAGCTCAAAGCTCACGTCCAGGCACAGCAGCTCCTCTTCGTCTTCTCCCCTGGCCATCAGACGCAAGCCGTAGTCTCCCTGCGGCCAAGAGTTTTCTTAATTTAGGATGCAAAGATTTATTTTTGTTATAATTCACACAGGTTCAGTACATGCACACTGGCTTGTCGCACTTATTAAAGAATAAAACTGTAAATCAAGCCCCGCGCCCCGGGCCCCGCCCCGCGCCCCGCACGGACTTTCCTTACGGCCGTCGTCAGTAAAGCTTTTGCCCCGCCGTATGGGGGGGATTTATGGGGTTTGGTTGAAATGGGTTCTTGGGGTTTGGGTGGAGGGGTTTTCGGGGTCTGGGCGTAGGGAGTTTGGCGAAAGCAGGGTCAACCGCAATGATAATCACTGGTCAATACGCCCGTTGATTGCTGCCTTAAAGGCATCGCGTCCGGCCGTTATTTGAAAGGGTCGGTGCGAGCGTTAGCCCACAGGCCAGCAGCCACACCAAAACTTCAGGTCCCCAACAGAAAGACGGGCGTAGCGCCGTAGCGTACGTTCGCCGCTAGTTTGCTTGGTAGGACCCCAGGAAAGTTGCAGTGTTTCATTGACAAAGCTCCGAATCCACCAGCTTCAAAATATTCCAACCACCATCACGCCCGTTAACCTTGAAGATAATTTATTTATCCGGGATTCCGCACCACATACCGCGCAGCTCTCATAAATTCCGCCCCGCACCACGCAACTCTCATAAACGTCAAGAAAGAGGGAACCCGCATCGCATGTTTAGTAACATTTGTGTAAATGATTCACTGCGATATTTTAATTTGAGGTATTCGTGATGTACAGTAACATCAAAACAGATTACATGATAAAAAGGGGCCAAGCAACAGCACTGGCAGCATTTTCCTTGCTAAGGCAATGTGCTGAGTCATCATTTGACCAGAAACGGCGCTCCCACAGGTTTTCCCGTGGCAGCATCGGTGCAGCATTTTCACCACTATACAAATCTGTTTCCCTATAGCGTAGCACTGCAGGCTGTAGCATATCCTTGTCTTTTGTGTGTTCCGGACATCCCCCCCCCCTGAGACTGCCTTCAGCAGGCGGCAGATTAACACCCTAAAACAAAACCGAAGCATAAAAAACAGCCCCATCGTGGCGCGATCGGCCGCAGCTCCACCAGAAGCCCGTGACACGTCATACTGTAATTGCAGTTTAAGAACCATTCAAAACAATTTAATCGACGTCAGAGCCTCATTGGGGCATGATCAGCAGCGACTCCAACAGACGCCTGTGGCGCAGCTCAATTTTAGTGTAAGCACCATTTAAAAAGTTGAAGCACCCACACATAATCTCACTGGGGCACGATTAGCAGCAGCAGGTCCACCACACGCCCGTGAGGCGGCTAAATTAAACCTAAAATGCCATTAACCATGACTGAAGCACCTACAGACGTCCTCACCGGGGGAAAGACCAGTGGTAGCAGGTCCCCAGGGTGATCTCCTCTGCACCCTGATGCACCGGGCCCCCTCTCACAAGCTGAAATGTAGCTCACGCACCCTTACCCCTTAACAGGAACTGCTTCAAAAAGGTGCCCGGCAACTCACCGGCCAGGTCGTCTCCGTGATGACTGGTCACAAGTCATCACCAAAATGGTGACCCAACAATTAATTCAGCAAAGCCGATGTTCAGTCACGCGGAAACAACATCAATTCGGATCAGGGAAGTTTCGGCTCCTGCTGCGCACTTTCACCAGAGAATTACTCTTTTGGTAGCCAATCAATTAATTCCAAATGCCACTAAAACAATCTGCTCACCGGGGGAGCAATAGGGGGCAGCAGATGCACCAAAGTTATGTCCCTGCAAACAAATCCGAAGCACCCTAAAACAAATCACCAGAGGGCCATCGGGGGCAGCAAGTCCACAAGAGTGACCTCCGCTGTACCCTAATGTACCGGGCCCCCTCTGACAGACTGAAATGCAGCCTAAGCACCCTTCACCCTAAACAGCTACTGCTTAAAAAAGGCACAGCACCTCACCCTGGCTGGAACAATCAGAGGCAGTAGCTGCACCAGAGAAATGTCCCTACTACTAATTAGTATCACCCTTAAATCACCTGGGGGCAATCGGTGGCAGCAGCTCCAACGGAGATATCTCCGCCGCAACCCTCTATACCGGGCCCCTGTATATAGACTGAAATGCAGCTTAAGCACCCTTCACCCTGAACAGCAACTACTTCAATAACCTCACCGGGGGGGCAATCGGGGGCAGCAGCTCCACCAGGGTGATCTCCGCCATACCCTTCTGCACCGGGCACGCGATCTTTGAGCACAGATCATCCGTCTTAGCGAAGATGGGCACGTCGAGGAAGGAGATGGAGATCTCCACAGTCCCAGCGGAGATCAAGTCAGCGCCTGAAGGCAGGAGGAGCAGGCGGGCAGGTGGGTAGGCAGGTGGGTGGGCAGGTGGGTGGACCGCAGGACAGGAGGAACAGGCCGGCAGGTGGGCAGGTGGATGAGCGGGCAGGTAGGTCGGCAGGTGGGTGGGCAGGTAGGTGGGCAGGTAGTTGGGCAGGTGGGTGGGCAGGTGGGTGGGCGGGTGAGTGGGCAGGTGGGTGAGCGGGCAGGTGGATGAGCGGGCAGGTAGGTGGGCAGGTGGATGAGCGGGCAGGTAGGTGGGCAGGTGGGTGGGCAGGTAGGTGGGCAGGTGGGTGGGCAGGTGGGCAGGTGGGTGGGCAGGTGGGTGGGCGGGTGAGTGGGCAGGTGGGTGGACAGGTGGGTGGGCAGGTGGGCAGGTGGGTGGGCAGGTGGATGGGCGGGCAGGTAGGTGGGCAGGTGGGTGGGCAGGTGGGTGGGCAGATGGGTGGGCAGGTGGGTGGGCAGGTGGGTGGGTGGGTGGGCAGGTGGGTGGGCAGGTGGGTGGACCGCAGGACAGGAGGAACAGGCCGGCAGGTGGGCAGGTGGGTGGGCAGGTGAATGGACGGGCAGGTAGGTGGGCAGGTAGTTGGACAGGTGGGTGGGCAGGTGGGTGGGCGGGTGAGAGGGCAGGTGGGTGGCAGGTGGGTGGGCAGGTGGGTGGGCAGGTGGATGGGCAGGTGGGTGGACAGGTCGGTGGTCAGACATGCAGTTGGGTGGGCAGGAGGGTGGGTAGCTGGATGGGCAGTTGGATGGGCAGTGAGGCAGAAGGAGCAGGCGGACAGGTGGGTAGGTGTGAGGGCGATTAGGCGAGGGGGCAGGTGGGCAGTAGGGCAGGTGGGTGAGCAGGCGGGTGGGTGGGTGGGCAGACGGTGAAGCTGGAGAAGGTGAGTTTTTGCATGCATGTCTTCACGTTGTATCATACCATTCATACATGTTCCTCTGCCATCCACGTCTTATGGGTGGTCTGGTCAGCACCAGATGGCGGTGCTGTGGACAAACAAAATAATCTTGTACCGTAGTCCCGGGTTATTGAAGGGGTGGAGAGTGCTAAAGCAATGCTTGAGACAAGCTTTGCTGCTATGCGTTCAAATACATACTAGGGTTTGCCAGTTGCCACCGGGCCCTCCTCCACTGCATCATCTGCTTTCTGCATAACGTTTACTAAATACTTCCACAGTAAAGGGTTGAAAGAGGAATCTGCCACCATGAAAACACTGTGGAAATTGTCTTTGATTTTACACGCGTGAGAAACTCTGGATGAAGACTTCATGCTGGCCCATGTGACTGAGTGTCAGCACCGTGCCCGAGCAGATCGATCACAAAAAGGGCTTCCTGTCCGCCATGCTCCCATGTTATATTCATGAAATTGCACCACCCCGGTCTTCTACACCGCTGCTGTAGTGACTCACCTGAGTTGGCTTGCACTCGAAAGGTGGCGCTGCCTCCGATGATTGGTGGGTCAGGCGTCAGCGTCACCTGCACTGGAGCCATCACGCGCGTTGTCTCGTCGCAGGGTTGCCACGTCATTGCGTCGCTGTGCGCTGGCACAATGGCCCAGCTCGCCAGAAAGCATGCGGATGCAGCAAACATGCATAGGGTGCGACCAGTGATCGGCATCATTAATCAATGCAGCACGTAATTCACTCGAGTGACAGCGATACAAGAAGCTGGTTCCAGTAGCTTCCCAAGTGTCTGTGGCTCCAGAACTTGTACCTCAGGCCACGTGAAAAAAGCTTACTCAGCATTGAGCCCATCACAGTGGCCAGCATTGCCGTTTACCCCTAACTCCACGCTTCCCCCCTGACTTCAGCCCCCCCCCCCTCTTTCCTTAGAAATGTGGACAGCATTGCCATTCCCCCATAACTCCTCTTTTGCTCCCACCGGTACTTCACCAAGTGTGTGGCAAGCCGCCCAGCCCAGCATGGACGCCAGAATTGCGCTGCATTCCTCAATCTACCGGTACAATTCAGACTTTCCTGCTTCCTTCATTTTCTGCACCGCTGTCTCACCGCAGCATGCAAAACCCTGTCAAAATGCCATTGACAATTTGATGGTGCTATGTGTTAGGCCAGCCGCCTCCCCTCTGGATCCCAAGACAAACATGAAGTTCCTGGTGGCAGTATGGGGCTTGGTATCAATTTTTTCATTTTGTTCTTCAATTGACACGTGCACTTTCTCAGCCATCATCACTCGATGCTCTCCATGCACATGCGGGAGCAGACTGTGCAGGGTCATGAGGTTGTTCCTGTACGCTAGGACAGGCACGTGTGACCAAGTGGCTTGTCACACTCACCCCCCCCACTAGTTTATTCTCGTGTCCTTACATACTGTTCCATGCCCGTCAATCCATCATTTCTCTCGGTGCAATTTCAGGGTGTGATATGTCATCCGAGTTGTTGCTGTGAGGTAGTTCCGGAAGCCCCAGAGCCTGCCCCACTCAAGAGATCACCGACCCTCACATGTATTAAATGTTACAAAATTCACTTGCGGTACTCAGCATCGAGGTGCACCGAAACCATTTCAAAAATCTAGCACCGTATGACAGTGTTTTTAAAGAATAAATCGGGGACTTTTCCAGCCCACATCAAGGTTTCAAAAGGGGATTGTGGGGCATGGGGCACACTCATATATTTTACTAGTCAAAAACAGCATAGCCCGTGGAGGCATCTAATCCAGCTAGAGGCCTGGCTGGCTGCGAGGTAGCGCGTCAGCTCCGCCTGCCCACTGCTCTGCTCCTGACCCCTTCCACAGCCGCCCCCTCTGAAATTTTAAAACACACAAAAACCGGTAGTCAGGAGGGCTTTATAGAAGCACAGGGGATGAAAAACAAACAGTGATGGGCTCCGAAACCGTAAAAGGGACTCGGTTAAGCAGTGAAATGTTGGCCCATGAGCCATCAAATATTTGTGGCTCCCTCAGAAGGCGGACCGTCAGGACCCCTGGTCAGGACCGTAAATCGCCCAACATGGAAGACAAGGATAAACAGAGAGCCACAATTACTCGTCGCTCTTCCTGGCAACTGCCATGCCTGCAGCGCTTCCGGTTTTCTAGGGTTGGGCGGCTGGCCTCACACCTTTGTCAAGTCCATGCAAAAGATTCCTGGCCGTTTAGGACAGCACATAATACCAGACACTGGGTGCTGTCCAGCCCGGGGCGGGCCATTCAAGTGTGGTTATGCAGAGGAGGCGACGCTGTGTGTGTGATACACAACAGCAAAAATGTTAAGTCCAACAAATACTTAAAGCCCAGCCCCCAAAGGGGGGCGGGCCCCTGTCCCATGCACCAAGTGTGATATCCTCAGCTGGACTTTCAAAACCCACACATTTTCATCCCAGCCCTTCATGCCGGGCCTTAATCAAGGATGGGTATATGGCATAACATAAAAATATATCATATAATTAGATATATCTCATCTGTGCGTGCGGGTGACTTCATGGCCTGCATCCTAGATCTAGATCCACAGGGCTGGCTCCGCAACGCTGCGTCTGGCTGCGAATATGCCCCTGCTGCGAATAAATCTGATAGATTCGCGCCCGGCCTGACACACATCCTCCTCAAGTTCCTGGACGAAAGCAGCTGTCTTGTCCGCCACTCAGTCTCCATCTCCCGGGCCGTTCCTGCTGACAGCTGTGCAGGTCAGTTGGGCGGGTACTGCTGAGAGCTGCCATGTAGCCAGACTGGCCTTGAGAGCTGCTGGGCAGTCAGCAAGGCCTGTTGAGCTTCTGGGCAGTCTCATAGACCCTCTTTTTCAGCTGGGGTGGTTCAGGACAGTGCTTGTTCACAGCTTGGGGCGGCTGGATCCAATACTTCACTGGGCAGTGCCTTTTAGAGCAGTGGCGGCTCCTTCCAACACCCCGCAGGACAGTGCCGCACCAGGCAGTGCCTTTTAGAGCGGTGGCGGCTCGTTCCAATGCCGCACCGGGCAGCACTTGTAGTCATTGTTGAGTGGTGTGTCAAAGATGGCATATGTGCATGGCTGCCCGCCGCAGAGATCATCCATGCTCTGGCAGCCGGTTTGGCCAAGCTTCAACGCGACGCACAGCACCTGCCCCTCTACCTGCTGCGGCGGTCGGTTGATGCGGTTGAGCTGCGGGCAGGAGAGAGGGGTTAGGGTTATGGTTAGGGTTAGGGTTGAGGTGAGAGGTAAGAGTGGGGGGTGAGGGGGGGATTTTCAGGTGAGGAGTAGGTGAAGGGGGAGGGGAGGGGGATGTTTAGGTGACGCAGGAGGAAGGAGAGGGATTCCAGGAGAAGTGTGTGTGTGTGGTGAGGGACATTTTCAGGTGATGGGGGAGGGGAAGGGGAGGTGAGGGGGGCAGAGGGCAGGCTGAGGTCCAGGGGATGGCGGAATCTGGGTTCAGGGTTCAGGATTTTGGTTTTTAGGGTTACGATATTCCAACCACTGTTGGAATCAGGCGGCGGCTTGTTGTCAACAAAGCACCTACGCCACCAACATTTCCTTGATCGAGCTACCGTTGGTTGCGCACCTTGAGGGCGTAGTAAGGCTTGACTTGGTAAGCTGGGGCCTGGGTCTTGTTGTTCACGATGGTGTACGCGACGGCTCCGGCGCATTGTGGGACCACATTGAACTCAACCTGTGGGGGAGGGCAAAGAGAGGTGTGCATAAAGATTGGGGAGGGATTCAAAGAGTGGGGAAGTGTGCAAAAAGAGTGGGGTGGCGTGTGTAAAGAGTGGGGAGGTGTGTGTGTAATTAGTAGGCAGGTGAGCATTCGGAGTGGGGAGGTGTGGACAAGGAGCAGGTAGGTGTGTGTGAGGAGTGGAGAGACGGGGAAGTGGGAAGGTGAAACCGGCGCCATCACCACCATCAGATAAGCGTACACTCAAGCATTAGACACAAAGCAAAAAGAGTGGTCGTTAAGTGCCCCTGCTGGGCAATGGCCATTATTCACACACACAAAATCTACTCTGCTGTGGCACAAACCACACAACCCTGAACCTTGCTAGGCACTACCAACACAAACCTAAAACCTGCTGTGCACAAACCACAAAATCCTGCTGGACCTGTCCCTCTGTCGCCACACCTAAATCACGTCTTGCACGCAAACCCCCCAAAACCCCAAACCCACAAAACCCTAAACGTCTGCCCTTGTGTCGCCTCACCTTGTACACGTCTTGCGCGCAACAGGGGTTCTGGAACTGGCAATGTGCCACCTCCAGCGTGAAGCAGTACAGTACTGCCTGTCCATCTGCAGCCATGGAGACCCTGGGCGGGTACGTGAGGTAGTCTGGACTGCCGTTGGGATCTTTCTGGCACTGGCAGACGGGCCAGGCGTAGCTGGGGATCGGGGGCGGCGGCGAAGGAGGCGGGGGGTGGGGTGGGGGCGGGGAGGGAGGCGGGCGGGGCGGCAAGGGGTTGGGCGGGGGCGGGGGCGGAGGAGGAGGAGGAGGGGGAGGCGGCGGCGGGGGGGGCGCGATGCAGGGATACGTGTAGTTGTACGGGACGGCGCAGGTCGAGGTGAACCCGAAGACGTCGCCGCAGGTCATGTTCCACCTGCTGATGAAGTTTTGTGCGATGGTGGGGTTGGTGAAGGCCTGGTAGACGTTGACGGCGCCCTCTGGCGTGCCGGAGCTGGTTGCGTTGGACAGGGAGGCGGTGTCGGTGATGCAGGCAAAGGAGCTGACGCCCTGCTTGAACGCGAAGAAGGGATAGACCTCCAGCGCAAAGGTGGCGCAGTTGATCGGGCGGCCGGGGTGGATGTAGTAGATCCAGAGCTGGCACGCCGGCGGCGGGGGCGGAGGCGGGACCATCGGGGTGCGCGGGCTCGGCGACGGCGGCGGCGGGCGGAACACGCGCGGCGGCGGCGCCGGGGCGGGCGGCGGTGGCGGCGGCGGGCTTGGGGGCGGGAAGCACTCCGGCGTTATCGTCGCTGGCGGTGCGCAGGTACTCGAGAAACTGAGCGTATCGCCGCACACCATCTGGAGCGAGCTGAAGGTCTGCAGCGCTGTTTTCTGGTTGACGAAATTGTTGCGGATCTCGCCGGCGCCCGAGGACGAGCCGTACCCGGTCGAGTTGAGCGAGTTGTTTGGATCATACGGTTGAATGCAGGTCCAGTACCAGGAAAACGTCAGGCTGCTGTACGTGTTGAACATGAACTGCGTGAAATCCGAGCAGTCGCGGTCCGAGAAGGGCGGCACCCAGTTGTGAGCGTACTGGACCCAGATCCAAGACTGGCACGGCGGCGGCGGCGGCGGCGGGCTGGGCGGTGGGGAAGGTCTCGGCGGAGGGGGGGGCAGCGGGGGCGACGGCGGGCACAAGGGTCGGAAGGAGGCGGGGGCCATGCATGTGGAGGAGAAATTAAGGATGTCCGTGCAGGTCATGCCCCATGAGCTGAAAATGATTTCCCGGCTGGCTTGGTTGTTCATGGCGGTGTAGATGTCAAGTGCGCCTTGCACCGAGCCGAAACCAGTGGCGACGTAGTACGACGTGCTGAACGCAAGGCAGGAGAAGTACGGTCCGACGTACGGGGAGCTTCCGAAGACCTGCTTTGCTTGGATCGCAAAGTCGGCGCAGCGCGCAATGTCGAGGGGCAGGTCGCGCCGCGTGATTGTTATGTTGAACTGGCACGAGGGAGGAGGCGGGGGTCTCGGGGGGCTAGGGCTGGGAGGCAGCGGGGAGGGAGGGAGAGGGCTGGGAGGCCGCGGGGAGGGTGGGGGCGGGGGAGAGGGGCTGGGTGGAGGAGGTCGCGGTGGGGGTGGCGGAGGGGGCCTAGGAGGCGGCGGGCTCGGCGGTGGTGGGTTTGGCGGCGGCGGCGGCGGGGGGCTGGGCGGCGGCGGCGACCGCGGCGGCGGCGGCAGCAGTGGCGGCGGGGAGCACTGCGGGCTGATGTGCGCAGTGTAGTAGCAGGTGCTGCTAAACTCCAGCGTGTCGCCGCATCGGAGGAAGAACTGGTCGATGAGGACTTGGCTGTTGGAAGGCTTCATGAAGTTGCCGTAGACCGACACAGCGGCGTTCAAGGTCGTTGGCGCGTCGGCAGAAGCTGTGAGGCCCGCCGGGTCCACCGGATGGATGCACTGGAACGACACGATGCCCTCGGGGGTGGTCCCTATGTATTTGGTGGCCTGGAAGGCGAGGAAGTTGCACGTGTCGGAGGTGATAAAGTTGTCGTAGCGGACGATCTTGATGAATACGGTGCAGGGGGGCGGGGGAGGCGGAGGGGGCGGAGGGGGCGGTGGGCTCTTGGGAGGGGGGGGAGGCGGGGGCGGGGGGGGGCGGGGGAGGCGGAGGGGGAGGGGGGGACATAGGTGGCCGAGGGGGAGGGGGGAAAGGTCGGGGGGGAGGAGGGGGATGAGGCCGCGGCGGGGATGGCCGGGGGGGCTTCGGAGGTGGGAATGGAGAAGGCGGGGGCTTAGGCGGGACCGGAGGCTTCGGGGGCGGGTTGGGCTTTGGGGGAGGAGGGGGGGGCGGCGGCGGCGGCGGCGGCGGTGGAGGTGACGGCAGCGCCGGGGGCGAGGGTGGGACCTTCCCGGGTGGCCATGGTGGTCTCGGAGGGTACAGCTCCTGGACCGGGAAGAGCGGGCAGCACGCAAACGGGTCCTGGTCGAACAGCGCAAACTGGCAAACGCCCTGGCCGGACTGCCAGCAGAAGCTGTTGAGCGTGGCGCAGGGGTTGCCGAGGGTAAGGCACATGGTGAAGGGCTTGGCGCTGTTGTACTTCATGTTGAGGTTGAGCAGCTTGAGCGACTGTCGGCCCTGGGCAGGGATCGCCTGCTCCCAAGAGATCGCCCAGGGGGCGCCGTTGACCGTCGCACCCTGCAGCGCCGTGTACGCGCCAGCCACGGACCGGCACGTCGTTGCTGCGGGTAGCGACAAGGGAGGAACGAGTTGAAAGAGGCACATCGGATAGGCAGGCAGGAGGGGGGAGGCACGAGTTGGGGACAGGCAGGGGGACGGGCGGGGGAGAGAGGCGGGAAGGGAGAGTGTACTAGGTTACATGTGAGGGACGAGTTGGGGGCAGGCGGGGGGGAGAAGTGTCGTATGCGCCAGGCACGGACCGGCAGATTGTTGCTGTAGATAGGGGCATGGGAGGAACGAGTTGAGAAGGCACGGGGGGTAGGCAGGGTGGGTAGGCTGGCAGGGGGGGAGGGGGGAGGCGAGGGGGTGTAGGCAGGCATAGGGGAGAAGCTGGCAGGCGGGGGGGGCAGGCAGGGGGGAGGAGTGCATCGGGGACAAGCTGGACCGGCAGGCTGTTGCCGCAGGGAGCAACACGACAGGAAAGAGTTGGCAACAGGCAGGGGGGGGGGAGCGAGGCAGGAGGGAGGAGTGTATCGGGGTACTTGGGAGGAACAAGTTGGGGGCAGACAGGGGGGAAGAGTGTGCTGGGGCAAGCGCCAGGCAGGGACCCAGCAGGTTGTTTAGGGCTCAGGTTTTAGGGCATCACTCACGGACAGTCAGGGTGACTGGGTAGGGTGAAGGTAGGGCACGGGGTTCAGGATTTAAGAAACCAGTCACGGACAAGCAGGATTGTAAGGTTTGTGGATTTAGGGTTTAGGGCCCAAGGTTCAGGGCTCAGGGTTCCAGCAATGTTCCGGGTATCACTCACAGACAGGTACAGTCATCTTGTTCAGGTCGGAGTGGCAGCAGGGGCTTTCCGGATTAAGGGTTTCGGATTAAGGGTTTAGGGTTAAGGGTATCACTCACGGACAGGCAGGGTGATCTTGTACAGGTCTGAATAGCAGCATGAGCTTGCTGGATTGACGCATTGTTTGACGGTGGTGATGGTGAAGCAGTACGTGTTGGTAAAGGCGGTGGAGGACTTGTTCTGGATGTTTATCCGGAACGGGGAGTTGTTGGGGCTGTAATCACACTGGCAGTCAGGATACCTGCAGGGGGAAGGAGGGAGTGTGGGAGTGAGTGTAGGGACAAAGGAGAGTGAGTAATAGGAGGTAAGGGGCTTTTGTTTTGAGGGCCAAGCAGCAGCAGCAGCAGCATGATGAGGCGACCACAGCAAGAAAATGTTTTTTTTTTGAAGGGTCCAAACAGCAGCGAAGCGGACCCAGCGAAATAAAACCCATTTTTGGAGGCCTGGCAGCAATTTAACATTGGGTGGCAGACCTAGCGAGAAAGTGCCTCATTCTGAAGGGCCAGGCAACGACAGCACTGTCAGAGGCCCTCCAGCCAGGGAAAGCAAGGTTTCAATTCAGCCGGCTCTTGGCAACGGTCACTCACTTGGAATTTGCCGGTGGGGCGGGTGGTGGGCGTTGCGCTGCGGGCAGTGGAGCGGGAACTCATGGGGGTCAGTGATCGAAGCGTACGAGGGAAGAGATGCTGTAAGAGGGCAACATAACAGCACTGCCCAGACCAGACTGTACATTGCAGTATCGCATGGTACGGTACGGTACTGTACCACTGTACCGTACATTGCAGTACGGTATGGTACTTTGGTCACCACCCAAAGTTGGTTTGTTGCGGGTGCATTGTTGTTACCTTCAAAGGAAATCACAGTGCTGAGAAGAGGCAAGCAGTTTGCTTTTAGCACGCGTCAGCCACGATTCCGCTGCATCAGGGACTGTGTCCGCAATGGGCTAGTGCAGCAATCCCTGCTGCTCGGACCACCGGCCGTAGGCGGGTCAAGGATTGGTCCCAATTGGCCCAGTGGAGACCGGGCTCTGCGACCACCCCGACACAGTCTTGCGTGCACTGATTAAATAAATGAATTAGATGCTCTGGGGTTGGATTAAGTAGCCACCTGTTCAGACTCAACACTGGGTAGGCTGGGCTATGAAAGGAACCCTGATAGAGCTGCCAGCCCAGGCAGGCCTGCCCAAACTCAACCCTAAACCCTGGCAGAGCTGCCAGCCCAGGCAGTCATTCCACGTCCAAACTGTGCCACCCGTCCAAACTCTGCCGCCCTGCTTTCGAGATGCAGACAGTGCGACGGTTAGGCTGAGATCTCGTTTGTTATCAGAATCAACCTGACGAGGCAGTCCAGCAACAAAGAACGGCAGCGCACAACCCCACCCCCCACAAAATCAAACAAGAGCTCTCAATCTATTAATCATCCTCGTGTCTGTCGCTTTCGCAAAGTGCGCACGACGACTTGGAGTGACAGCACTCCTGCATGTACCCGCTTCACAACAGAGTGCCTGCTGGCCCTGAAGCCCAGGTGTGTGCCTGACTAGACTAACGGTAATAAGTCCTCCTCTCAGCCTGGGTTCCTTGTTGTGCCAGATGTTCACAGTAGAAAGTTGGAGAGCCCATTTCTCCCCCTGGCTTCTGCAGCTTCTGCTCTGCTGCTGACCCCGTGCTTGCTTTGATGGCCATTTCTCTCAGCCTGCAGCAGGGGCGTCTGCTCTCCTTGATGTGAAAAATGTTTTGGCTGGAAATTTGGGGATTTTTTCATCCTGCTGGTGTCTGCCTTTCTATATTTCTGGCCTCTGTTTTCTTCTACGCCTGCTGCTGGCTGCTTGGCTCGTGAGACCTCCCGGCATGAAATACTTATTCCTGGGTGCTTAAGCTAATTGTATTACCTTCATTCAGCTACTACCCAACGGCCGGCAGGGCTTGGTGCGGTAAGCCATGTTGCTTGCAAAGGTTTTGTCCCTTTTGACGCAGTGGTGGCCGCCTGTCAGCCCCCCAATACGTGGCTGTCTGTGCACTAAGATAAAGAGTTCATACCATCTACCTATGCATCTACCAGGATATCAGTCCCTAGCTTCCTGCCCCCTTGCAGAGTTCAAAAGTTGCGTACGGTACCTGATGCCGATGCTAGGTAGAGCACTAGAAGAGAGAAAAGCGCAAGCCGCCCTCTTCGGGCTGTTGTGTCAACTCCCATGGGTGTGAGGCTGCGCTTGGACGGTGTTGTGCGGCCGGGCAACATCGCTATTGCGTTTTACCTGCTGGGAGGCCATGCGGGCAAGGGCACCGTCAGGAGGGAATCGTCGATGTGGGCAGGGTCAGGAGGAGAAAGTACGCTCGCGTTAGTCGCGGCTTGGTGTAGAAGAGACAGAATGCGTTTATTCTTTGTAATTTTGCTCTACTTTGCCTCGCCCCGACCGGAAACCAAGCAGGGCTTTTGTGCACTGTCGGCTCGTCCCTCCTTGTAAGCTACAAAGACAGGGGCTCAAGTTCAGGCTGCGGAAAGCCAACCATCACTGTTTACTGAAGCTGCATCTAAACATACAAGGAGCAAGCGTCGACACATCATGGAAACATGGAATGCTGGATGACGGTCGAATGTGCTGATGTGCATTCGCATCCCCCCTCCGCATCACCGTCCCCCCTCATCAGTGCCTAGTAGCCACAAACATCGATGATGGAGTGTGGAGGCCTGAAGAGCCAGGCTCCCTCAAAATAAGCTTAGAAGGCAAACAATTCCTGACTCGCTTAATAGAGCCCGAGGGAGCTGGACGCATGCATACATGCCCCTCAGCCGCAGCCATCCATCCGAGCGTCGAGCTAGTAGCTACATGATGAGTCACCAGTTCACCACGTACCTGATCTTAGTGGGCGAGACCAAACGTGACTGATTTAAAGCAGTAGTGGACGCCCTGATGCGCCACGGGCCTCGCAGGAGCACCGTGCAGATGTGAGGAGATCCTCGAAGGCGGTGCTCGCCCGGAAAATTTGGCTGGCGGGCTCTCCGCTTGCTAGACTGCTGATGCAGAGACTACGGGACGCCAAGCTGTCCGAAGCGGAGACGTGGACAAAAAGAAGGCTTCACGCACGAGGCCGCATTCCTGCTGCATCAGACGGTTTGCAGGTCCGCATTTGCTAGAAGCGACACGTATGGAAATGGGATTTTTTGATTCGACGGGTTGGCCGACGTCGAGGTCGTGTGAGAGGGCTGGTGTCGCAGAGGAATGAAGTGATGCGCCTGCAAAGCTCTTCACAAGGTCGTATGGTGCAGACCTCAGTGCATAAGCGTGCGAGCAGTGATAGATGCAAGCGCAAGGACACCACCGTGTATGCTGCATTTGGCGCCCGCCGCTGGTCCAATCGCCGTACATTCCATTCGCCCATGTCGACATTCGACCTCCCCCACCCCACCCTGGGGCGGGATCCCGACAAGCAGAGGCTGTTGCTGCTGTCGTCATTGGTCGATATTGCACGTCAGATCCCTAAGCACGCAACAGTGCAAATACTTGTTTACTGACTCTACAATTTCTTGCCCCTGAATCTAAGATGGGTGGTTGCATGCATGTGGTACCTCAGCGGGGATCAGCCCAGTAAAGAGTCGGCAAGCACTTGGTAGAAAGATCAGGCATGCATGCAGAAGGCGCCCACTCCTCAATGCTGATGTGAGCATGCACGGAGTAGAAAGATCAGGCCAGCATGCTACAATTCAGCATGTGTTCCTGGTCAAATCACACAGCGTGCACAGATATAGGGCTTGCATGTACCGCCCATGTGGCGCCCACTGCTGACGTAACGAGTCAGCACATACTTGTACAACAAGCGGCCAGGCCTCCCATCCTTAAACCACCAATGGACCGGGCTCCAGCCCAGGTAGCTGGGCTTGCTGCACCAGGCCCCCATGGCCGTAGACAGAGATGTAGCTGAACTGTTGCTGAATCAGCCTAAAATGAACAATTAACTTCACTTGTATGCACATCAGCTTTCAAGGGCCCGCCTCACTTCATTTGGCTGAATACCGTATGGCAAGAGAGGTACCTGATGGTCCATCTGTGCGGCAATACTGATCAGCACCCACTACGGGAAACTGTTTTCATGCAACATGAATCTCCGCCATGCACAGAGGCCTCAGATAACTGATTCCTACGATAGGTATCATAAAAGCTCATGCTTGCTTGCAATCAGAAGGCATGCTAGATTGCTAGGAATCCTATGGAAGTGTTGCTGCTTGCACAAAAACTGGCCAATGGTAAAACAAGCGATTTAGTGCTAGGAAAGCCTGTTGCATTTGGCCCCTGCTGAGTTTCAGTGAAGGCTCCACATATCATACCAGAGGCATAAGGCATTTAGGCAGAACGCGCTGCACTGCTCCTCATAATCGTACCAGATTCATCACGAAGCCCACGTACACAGGCATGGTGCATTCCCAGATTGAAGCCCTTCGCATGCAGCAGGAATTCCATTCACTCATGTCCATTGGCTCTAACCTCCCAGCTTTACCCAGGCTAGCTGAAATCAGAAGCTGCAGCTTCCAACCAGGGCTACTATCAGTCTACCAGGCCACGGTATGCTGTTGGTGGACATGGTAGCACATTGTTAGCTGTAGCAGAACTCAGGACCGCGCACTAGCATGCGCCTGCATCTGTCCGACCTTTGCTGGGCAGATGTTTTCAGAAAGCCCCGCGTACGGGCACGTACCTTGATGATGTAGGAGTGCTGTTCCTGCCACGATCCTGCTCTCATTTCCAGGCGGAAGGGCAACATTTCCGGCAGCGCTCCTTAAACCTGGCTGCGCCATTATCTATGGTCTTCCACGGCATAATGGGCCCTAGATGTATTGCCTTTGCTATCGATTTAAATTATGGCACATGCTCCTGGCGACAAACAAATCCTGGCTTCGTGCATGGCTCCTACCTTTGGACCTCCCTTCGCTCCCCTGGGCTGAGATCTGCTGTCGACCTCGCGACATGCGGGACTGCTCAACAAGCCAGGGCATCCCCGATGCTGCACTGCCATGTCTCCTCTGATCCTTCATCGCCATGCCGTGCCAATCATGTGGCAACAGTGGGGCACAGTACCAGCAGGTTGCTCTGATATGGATGAGGTGCGAAACCAATTATTTTTAAGTTTTTTGAACGTAGGCCGGTGTGACAACCAGACTGAAAATGAGCCCATGAAGAGCTGTGTGTAGATGGCACAGGCTTGTATAGCATTCCCCAGCCCCAGATGCCATCGGGTTAGTCTAAAGCGCGCCTCGGGCTGATACGCGCCTCGGGCTCATACCAACATCATGAAGAGCATCATGTGTACAAGGAAGAAAGAAAGAATTCGCCGTAAGTTTGTATTGACGCCTTGACGTTCAAAAAGGCTATGTGCTCATGACGAAAGAGGGTCCAGCCAAGGGTTCAAGTCAGGGGCCTAGTGCGCATTACGCTGGCATTACAATGTAGACTTTGAGGATCCTGAAGCTTCATTCGAACAGCAAGCTGATAAGAAATCATGGCAACTGAGGTCAAGGTAGTCAAGAAGGTGGAGTCGAAGGAACAAGATCTTGCTATCGTCGAAGAAGATCTTTTTGAGGACTTCCAAACTGATCAAGGTAGACATCAGCGGGTTCCTATTTTCCTTCGTCCCACGCTGTCGAGGTGCATTCAAAAACTAACTGATCTCGTGCACCTTTTGCAGCATGGGGAGGCCATGATGATGATGAAGAGAACCGGTGCGGCAGGCTCTGAACCAATGAAGGATGCTTGCTAAATTTCAAGTGTTTTATTGTCAGTAGTGTACAGAGCTAGTTATACTTCTCCCCGCATGATATATGCCCATGCGTTCCCTCTGCATTATAGCGGCCATGCCCTCCATAGAGGTTGCCGAAGGCATGTCAGTTTGGCATGCAATTACACAAGCACCATGCATGTTCAGGCATGGATTTGTCCATGTGATTGTTTTCATGTTGCCTCCCTTGAACCACATGCACTCATCAGCGGGATAATGATCAGGGTGCACTGGATACCAGGAATTCAAAACTTGCTTGCGCATGGCCCTTGTTTTACGCTTGGAGTGGAATGTGCAATCGATATGCTGCATGATGGATGCCATAACGAAGGCTAAGGTAGATACCAGCCGTGTTTACGTATGCATAGCCTAGGGCTGGCCATTCTGTTCAGTGTTCACACTGGGAGAAATGATCTAAGCCTGTGTTTCGAACAGCTGGTTTGAATGAGATGTTGATGTCCCTTCCATGAGGCTGCCATATGCTCATGCATCGTTCGGGTATGTTCCTTGGCTTGCAACCTTATGCCATGAACTGGCAGACACTCGTCTGTCACTGCGCTTAGCCTTTACACATCGCTCGGGTATTGTACATGGCTGAGCCTTCACACAAGCTACGGCATCGCTCGGGTGTTCTCCATGCCTTGCAACCTTCTGCCACGACCTTTGCCAAGCAGGCACGAACCCCATCTGAAGGCGGCATGGGGTTGCATGGTCCCTTTTTTCTCGAGTGACACGCTGCTTCGTCCTGAAACCAATTTCCTCTGTTGCGCAGGCCCTTGTGGGTAGAGGACTGGGACGACCAGGAAGTGGCGGGGCCAGACTTCCAGGCCAAACTGAAAGACGAGCTTGACAAGGCCATGAAGGAATGAGAAATTTAGAGGGGGGGGCTTACTCGGCGCTGGCCTGGCACAAAAGGGCCATAAGTAATAATTATACATCGACCTGGAATGGGGGATTAAACTTGGATATAACCACGCCATGAAGCAGGCTCACAAAAGCCATGAGTGAAGGAACCAAACCACAGCAGGGGCTCTCGCATGCTTCAGAAACTGGGTGCTGGCTGGACCTTTGAGGGGGCCATGCTGTACCGCTTTTGGTACCGCATGGCCTGTCCGCATGCATGTAACCAAGGAAGAAACATATCAGATGTAGGCGCACAGGTGGTAGGATCTTTCAACCATCTGCTGCATGTATCTCACTCCTCTCTTGACGGGTATTTGAGCGTGGGAACTCTCCAACCGGGCACGTCTCGCATCAGGATATGCAATTTGCTGTTGCTGCAATTATTAGCTGATGCAAAGGATAATGGGCTTCAATGCTTCACGCCCTCTCGCAATTTATGCTTGTCTTGGAGTCATACCCGTATGCATGCCTCTCGGTGCCCGGTTTGTTTCAAATGTTTCACATTTGGGTTTTTTTTCCAGTCCGCCGGTCATTCAGAAGGCACATTGGCTGTAGTCGTGCCTTCCATCTTCCAAACAAAATGCTTGTAAATCATGAGGCAAGAATAGCCAGGCCCTCGTATCCCTCATGGGCCCTCATTAAGGAAGTGAAAGACAATGGGGACTATCCACTCTGTACCACCTCCTGATGAACAATCTCCAGATTGATATCCTACCAGGGACAAAGAGGCCACTTCATCATCCACGCGTCGGAGCTCGTATGGTGTTTTGACTCGGGAAAGTGAAGAAGAAGTGTGTGACAGTTTGATGTGACTACACTGGTGTACCTGCATCAGACGGCAACATGGGGTGTGGCATCAATGACATGTCTCCCTGTTCATACCAGTAACCTGCAAAATGCCACGTAACACCTGATGATAACGCTAGCATGGCCTTTATCGTCCTCTTATGAAACGCTGGCATTGCAGAGCACAAACATGACTGCAGGTCAGGGCGCCTGGGGCCATCTTTCAGGTACCCGAGCCTTGGACTGGCTTCAATACCGTACCTGAGTTACAACTGAGTCAGTTGAGGCCCCAAGTTACAATTGTTTGCTGGCATGAAGCCCAGAAGTGAGGGCACTGAGTCACGTTGTTCTGTCCCGGTTCTGTCCAATAGTGATTGATTGTCATGCTCAAAAACTCAAACAGGAGAACGGACACCTGTCCCCATGCATCAAATTTCATTCCTGATGGACCTGAAAAACAATTACAAGGGTCGAACGCTGACATTCCGAGATGTTCACGCACATTTGGACTGGATTAGGGGTGGATATGCTTGCAGCACGTTGATGTCAGGATGCACATGAAGGCATGAAGCCAGTGCTGGCCCAGAAAACATCAAGGCTCCAAAGGCTAAGAACTTATAACGCTCACAAGGTCCATCAAATCATCAGCACTCAACCCTAGTAAAGAACTCACCTCGGCGATATTCAAAATCACGTGCCCTGGTAAAGGACGTGAGGCAGCCCTATCCAAAAGCATGCAACTCAAGTAAAGGACGTGAGGCAGCCCTATGAAACGGCACGCAACCCTAGTAAACTGCAAGGATAATCAAGTTCGCAAACAGGTAGGGGGTAGTAACCTGATAAACTGCTGGCACGTCAAAAATCCCTGGCAGCTGGAAAACCTGGAACATGAAATGCAGAGCCTAATGAAGCAGCCTGAGAACCAGCTGCCCATAATACCAATCAAAAGGAACGGTTGGTCAATAGGCTGTGATAAACACTCACAAACAGAGACTGGACACTGCATACCGCTGCTGGAGCCCGCTCCTGTCCACAATATAAATTGTGGACAAGGCACTGCATATGGCTCATTGCCCAACTGCCGAACACAAATTAGATTGTGGACAGCACACTGCTTACAACTGCTGGGTCCCATTGCCACGCACAATTCAGACTTTGGACAGGCCAGGGAGCAAAACTAATTTGTGTAGGGATCAGCAGGACAGCACAAAATGGCAGGCGTAGCAAACCACCGGCAGGGTCGCTGATCGGTTAGGCAAGAGGAGACGCAGGCGTTTGGCTGGCCGGCGGGGGGCTGACAGCTTTGGCGGGCGAGGTTGCCTTGGGGCTGAGAGGTGGGCTGGACACGGTCGTGCGCCTCGGGCCCGTCTTCTTGATGGCGGTGATGCGATGCCAAACATTGTCGCGATCCGCCTGGCAGTCCAGCGCCTCCAGCATCGAGCCGAAACGGTTCTGGTCGATCAGCTTGCTGTGAAGCGCCGTGGCGGCCTCCACCTGCACGCAGCAACGGAAGAAGTGAGACGCTGAAGGCATGTGCCTGAAACAGATATTGGGTGCAGGGCTGGACTTGTTATGCAACACAATGGCATCTAAGAAATGAGGGTCCAACACGCAGCGCACACAGGAAAGACTGGCAACAGGTTCGAAACAGCAAACCCATAACCCCAACCCCAAACCCTTGACCAGGGAGGACAGGCAGCAGGTTCGAAACAGCAAACCCTTCTCCCTAAACCCAGCCGTTAAATCCTTATCCAGGGAAGACAGGCAACAGGTTGGAAACAGCAAACCCTTAACCTGAACCCCCAAACCCTTCACCAGGGAAGACAGGCAGCAACTTGGAAACAGCAAACCCTTCTTCCTAAAACCCAACCCCTAAATCCTCAAACCAGGGTACACAGGCAACAGGTTGGAAACAGCAAACCCTTAAACTGAACCCCCAAACCCTTCACCAGGGAAGACAGGCAGCAACTTGGAAACAGCAAACCCTTCTTCCTAAAGCCCAACCCCTAAATCCTCAACCAGGGTACACAGGCAACAGGTTGGAAACTGCAAACCCTAAATCTTAAACCAGGGAAGACAGGCAGCAGCTTGGAAACCACAGCATTTTTTTTAAATATCAAAACAGCATTTCCCCCCTTCCCTCCAATTTTAAACTCGAGGAATGAACTAACTATCTACCCAAGGGCAGAAGTTTATGAGTGCTGAGGCGAAGCCTTAGTGGGTTAATGACTAGATGTGAAGTGGGGGAGCATCCAAGCCTTCGCTGCCTACTTTGTTGATGGTCCCGGGCAGCACGTCCATCACCAGTTATTCCTCAAACACGTCTACACTCCATCCCCCTCAACTCCTCGCTCACCCGTGACGGGACGTGGCTCCCCTTGATCTTACCAAAGGTCGTTTGCAGCACGTCCCACACAGATTATACCTTGAACTCTACAACGGTACACCCCTTACGTACCCGTGTACCTTCCAAGGGCATGGTTGTCTCATTACCTCTAATTTGCTTGGACTTGACAAGGTGTGAGGCTAGCTGCCCAACCCTATAAAACGTGAGACGCTAACCCAAAAAACAGCCCGGGCACAAATGTGGCCCTCGTCGTCAGCTGAGAAAAGGTGAGCAGGAAAGGGAACGACACACGCCCAACAAGCACTCACATGGCCGAGATAACTCATGCGTAAAAAGTTACGCTGCTGCATGTTGCGGGCACTCCTACCAGGTTTCCTTCAAGACATCCACACTCAATACCCCCTGCCACACCTGCCCACCCCTGCGTAGGCTTCGTTCTCTCCTCCGTCTTTACCTTGCCAAACTTTTTGGGCGTCCTCTTAGTACACGCTTTCCTTGAGGGCACATCCACACTCTGCCTCCCCTGCGACACCCGCTCCCCTTGCATGGGCCTTGTCTCTCCTCCGTCTTTACCTTGCCGAATGTTGTGGGCGGTCTTCCGGTACACACTTTCCTTGAAGCCACATACACACACTCCGTTCACCAGCCACACCTGTACAAGGGCCTTGCTGCCTCCTACGTCTTAATCATGTTGAATGTTGTGAGCAGCTTTCCCAGTGCACACTTCCTTGAATACATACACAATCCGATCCCCATGCCGCTCCCCCCCCCCCCCGTGCTGGGTCCTCGCTGCCTCCCACATCTTAACCATGTCTCATGTTGTGAGCAGCCTTTCCAGTCCACACTTGCCTTGAAGACATCCACAGTCCACACCAACACACACCACCCCCCTGCCACGCTGGGCCCCAATGAAGGGTCCGCGCTGCCTCCTTCGCCTTTACCTTGTCGAATGTTGTGGGCAGCAGGTCCAGTACATCCCTGCCCTGCTCTGTCGTGAAGGTGTTCCCGACCATGGCCTGCTTGATCATCTCCAGCTGCTCCGACGCCTCCTTGCCCTTGAGCTTGACCAACAGCTGCTCAAAGGCCTCCGGGCTTATCCCAGACTTCTGCAATGCCGCAGGATTGAAATATTCAAATAGTGGTTGGTTGAAATACAAGTTTGATTTAAAATCAAAGGCCTCCATGCTGATCCTAGACTTCTGCAATGCCTCAAGTTTGGAAATTGAAATCAAGTCCAAATGTGAAATCTTTCATGAACTGGGTTGGTTTGGAATCATGATCGGATTTTCATAATCATAGCCAGCTTTTTGTTGCTGTTCAAGAATTATGTTATGTTCGTCACTTTTTCTGAAGCAGGCGGGAGAAAGTAGATGCAGATTATATCTAGCGATCACGGCCGGTAGGCATTTTCCCATACCCAGAGGGGACGGGGCGGACGCCGCTCTTACCTTCCGCTCTGCCAGGATATTGTCAATGATGGCCTGTATGTGCTCCAGCAGCTCATCGACGTCTCGTAAGGACAGGACGTGTTGAAGGATAGCCCGCTTCCTGAGGCAGGGTTTGTGTGAGAAATGAGGTATGAGGCATGACGCAACATCAGGCAGCAAAAGTCAGGGGCCATGTGCTAATAATGCTCATGAGTTCCGGTACCACCCATGCGGCCATGCGGCCATGCAGCCTGATACCATGAGACCGGATATCATGCGTCCTGATACCACGATTCACCACCCATGCGTCCATGCGGCCTGATACCACGTCCTTGCTGGAATGACAGCAGTCATAAGGCACTGTCTCGCAAGGCCGCATGCACATATGATGATATCAAGCGCGCCAGCCATTCAATCATAAAACAAACCGTGCACATGAACATGGCAGCAACCACGAGTTCACAGGATAGTGCCATGCCGTCGTTCCAGGCAGATGCATGCAATAAAACATTGAAGTATGGGCGCATGGCTCCATGCAATGAAATATTGAAATATGGGCGCACGACACCACGCAATCAAATATTGTAATGTGGGCGCATGACTCCATGCAATCAAACATTTAAGTATGGGCGCATGGCACTAGGCACTCAAATATTGAAGTATGGGC
Organism: Limnomonas spitsbergensis; assembly: GCA_037349105.1. Classification (NCBI taxonomy): domain Eukaryota; kingdom Viridiplantae; phylum Chlorophyta; class Chlorophyceae; order Chlamydomonadales; genus Limnomonas; species Limnomonas spitsbergensis. The sequence goes on from JAYJMM010000032.1 coordinate 2,604,639, forward strand.
ATATGGCTCCATGCAATCAAGCATCGAAATATGGGCGCATGGCTCCATGCAATCAAACGTTGAAATATGGGCGCATGGCTCCATGCAATCAAGCCATGCAGTGCGGCTACGCTGCAACACCAGACTGAAAAGCTAGATCCCAAGCCTTTTTCGCTTTTATTTCAGAATAACAACACGCTAGAAAATCATTAAATGTATCAATACCGGTATCTGTACGTTTACTTGTTGGCGCATGCGTACAGGATAGGATCTGCCCCCGGAGGCACATCAAGATACTTCCCCCCCTAAATCAAAAATCGCCCTCACCCGTCATCAAAGTATCTGAACGTGAACTTGTTGACGCCGTGCGCCCACGAGTGGATCTGGCCCCAAGGGTAAAGCGAGACCGGGTCCTCGGTCCCCGGCCGCAGCAGCCTGAATCCAAGGCTGCCCACCTCAAGCACCAGCACATCTCCTTTCTGTGCGCACCATGAAGGAGGGAGGCACTGTTTAATAAGGGAGCTTGACAGCTTGTTCTTCATTTTGGCGTCGGCAGAACTCCAGCTTAATCATGGCCTACGCCTGGGGGTGCAGCCAGCCCTGCTCATTGAGGAATCTTGGGGGGCATCCCCCATAGGGGCGACAGTGGGTCCTGCCAAGGTGTGTCCAGCCATTTTGCGCGGTTGAGGGCGCATTAGGGTCCTTAGGTCCGGGAGCCTAAATCCAGGCAGATCCAGTCAAGATCCAGGCAGGTGCAGATCCCCTAGGACCACAGGGCAGCCAGGGTCAAACGCGGATAATTGCTCAACTGCCAAGGGTTGCAGATCCAAAGTAACAGACAACTGGGGTCATGCACAGCACGGGGATCGAGGCCAGAGGCATGACCTGACTCATGTCCCCTGCTAAGGCTCATGTTGCATGGTCAGGGGGGTGGTGAACCCAGAGGCATGTTACATGGTCAGGGGGCGATCAAAACCAGTGGCATGGTGCATGGTCAGGGGGGTACCGAGGCCAGAGGCATGTTAAATGGTCAGGGCGTACCGAGGCCAGAGGCATGTTACATGGTAAGGGGGCGATCAAAACCAGAGGCATGGTGCATGGTCAGGGGGGTACCGAGGCCAGAGGCATGTTACATGGTCAGGGGGGTACCGAGGCCAGAGGCATGTTACATGGTAAGGGGGCGATCAAAACCAGAGGCATGGTGCATGGTCAGGGGGGTACCGAGGCCAGAGGCATGTTACATGGTCAGGGCGTACCGAGGCCAGAGGCATGTTACATGGTAAGGGGGCGATCAAAACCAGAGGCATGGTGCATGGTCAGGGGGGTACCGAGGCCAGAGGCATGTTACATGGTCAGGGCGTACCGAGGCCAGAGGCATGTAACATGGTAAGGGGGCGATCAAAACCAGAGGCATGGTGCATGGTCAGGGGGATACCGAGGCCAGAGGCATGTTACATGGTCAGGGCGTACCGAGGCCAGAGGCATGATCTGACCCATGTCCCCTGCTGGGGTCCATGTTGCATGGTGAGGGGGGACTGAAGCCAGAGGCAGGTTGCATGGTCAGGGGATGAATGAATCAAGAGGCATGGTGCATGGCCAGGGGTTGAATGAATCAAGAGGCATGGTGCATGGTCAGGGGGTGAATGAATCAAGAGGCATGGTGCATGGCCAGGGGTTGAATGAATCAAGAGGCATGGTGCATGGTCAGGGGGTGAATGAATCAAGAGGCATGGTGCATGGTCAGGGGGGACCGATGCCAGAGGCATGTTGCTTGGGTAAGGGGAGGGAAGCCATGATCTGGCCCATGTCCCAATGTCCTGTTTGCCGTGGAGCCATGCTGCAGCAGAAATGCGCTGAAAACAACCCCAAATGCATGCAATTAAGAGAATACAGCATCTAAGCGCTTTCAGGGGCTCAGCTGTCGTGGGTTTGGGAACAGTTTTGGGGCAGTTTTGGGGCGCGGTCGTTGAACTGGCCTCACCCGCTTCAGCTCGTCGTTCTGGGGGATAATGGAGAATAGCAGGACGTCGTCGGCTCTCTTAACTGGGACCGGGAGCGCGGAAACGTCTACGTCTACAGGGGGCCGACTGCTCCCTCCGCCCATAATTACAGAGGAGGCTACCGGTAGGCTCCTCAGAATATGCCTTAGAGGCTCGACGTAGACTGCTGTTTTTATTACCAGGTTCGCCTCAAGCGCAACATGAATATCTGTGTGCGTTCGCCAGGTGCGTTCAGGGCAGTCAAGGGGGCCGTTTTGTTTGTCTTGTAGGGCGAACCAGGGTTCTCACACCTGCCACGTTCTTCCAACCCGATGTAGATTATTGCGCAGCCCAAATCGAATGACGATTGTAATCCTCACTGTCCTGTACTTGCCTTGCTGACTTTATTTTGAGTTTGAAATCCCGACTGAGATCACAGGCCATCGGAGCAACGAGAAATCCTCAGCAACAAACCAACGCATACGTCGCAATAAATCGAATATCGGCATTCAATAATGTATTGATCAGACGTTTATGGTGAGACATGCCGAGCTGGGGTCCACCGTATGGAGAAAACAGGTCCATTGACACTTACCGGTAGTTCAGGAGCCCCATGCATTCGCCCTCACTGTTTACAGTAATCCCGGTGATTCCCCAAGTTACTAACAATGAGATAATTTGAATATCCTGTGGAACCAGGAGGCTGTAAGGTTCTGCTGCCAAATGGAGATATTGCAGTAATGCAGTGTGAAAATGGGTACATAAATTGAAAGGCGCAAACCTTTGGAGACACCTGCCCCCCCACAGCCATGTCCTTCTGCGGGGTCACAGAGGTGCAGCTGTATGCCCAGTTGTCACAGCTGTAACCGTGCCTTAATTGGGGCCAGGCGGTGTGGGAGGGCCCGGCTGCGGCGGCTGGCAGCAGCAATCATGGCGCCACTTCCTTGAGCCTCGCCCACTACGTCGCGATGAAGATGCAGAAGACTCTGCCCTTCCTCGCCAGCAGCAGCAACAGCATCGAACTGCTCCTGGCGTTGACTGAGCTGGGGCTCTTTCTCCTGCTCAGCAGGGGGGCATGCCCGCTGGTATGCATAGTGCAGAGGCTTCTGCTCCTTCTCCAGCTCAGCGGCGGGCATGCCTGCTGGTTTGCATGGTGCAGAGGCTGCTCCCTCTCGAACCCAGCGGTGGGCATGCCTGCTGGTCTGCATGGTGTGGGGGCTATTCCTACTCTTGATCAGCGGGGGGGCAGGCATGCTGGTTTGCATGGTGCAGAGGCTGATGCTTTTGCTTCAACTCAGCGGGGGACAGGCATGTTGGTCGTTAGGGTGCTGAGGCTATAGGTAAGTCTCTAGCTCAGCATGGGTCATTTTAACAGCCAGATATGACCTTGTATGACTTTGATTGATTTTTTTGGCTTGCATAGGCATTTTAGTGCTTAGGCCTTTTAGGCCTTAGGTCATGCTTGGTCTCGACTTCAGGTTTACTTCATGAAGCTTGTGCTGGGGCATGATGTTCATGCTTTATTTTTCAGCAACCACTCATGAGTCATGAGTTTGCATGAATTATTTTGCTGCACTTGGTTATGTTAGAGCTTTCTTAGGACTGTTAGGGCTTAGATTCTGCTTGGTCTTGACTTCCTGCCTCTTTGTGATGGTGCATGGCGTCAATAATGTATGTTTCATCAGCCATGCGTGACTTATTTTGCTGCATTTGGTTATGTTCAGGTTTGCTTATAACTGTTATGGCTTACAACTGGGGCTCAGGCTCGCTTGGTCTATGCTCCAGGTTTCTTCTATGCTGCAGAATGTAAATGTAAGCAGACTCTATTAGTTTTGCCGCAATTGTAGGCAGTCTCCTCCAGTTTGCTGTATTTTTGCCGCATGTTTGGACAGCGTGCATTTATGGTATGTTTATTTTAAAGCAGCCTCCTTCTGTTTGCCGGGTTGTAATCACTGTCCTTCCAATCTGCTGTATTTTTTATGCAGGTTTAAGCGAGGGTTTAAGCAGCATGCATGCATGTTTATTTGTTAGCATGATCCTTCAGCTTTGCTGTAGGTTTATAGCAGTTCGGCCTTGTAATGTATCATTCCAGCCGACACGTGCCACCTAAGGGCCCAACAGCAACATGGTGCCATCTCGCTGAGCCCTGCTTAGTACTTGGCCGCATGGGACTCGTAGGAACGCTCAGTTCCGGCCGGTATCTGATTGTTAAATTTTCTTCTTACAGTATCAGGGGCGCCAGCAAAAGAAATCGTCTTCATATTCAAAATCATACCTCTGGCCCCCTGCCCCATGCTCAGATCATTAGGCTGCACAACATGGCCGAGCTTTATCTAAGCAGGGCCTAGAGGTGTAACGTCATGGACCTGCACAACTTTGTGTTGAACACACTTTCAAAAAATAGAAACAAATACTTTGCAAACGTCCTCGTTTCCTTGTTACGCTTTGGTCTATCTTCATTTATCAACCTTATCTGTCGTCAATCAGAATGCCTAATATATCCCCCGCAAAATAAATAAGTTCCTTCTGGCTAGCACAAACCATTGAGGGCGGGAACACTTCTAGAAGACCAGAGAAGTCAGAAGGCTACTACTTCATAACTCCCAAACTACCGATTTTAAGATACTGGTTGGTGCCAATGCAGACAGGCAATCTAGGGAAATATTTCCAGACCCAGACAGAAGCGAGGGAGTCTATAACGGCACTCCATGGAAATTGTCATATGAAAAAGCAAGCTACGTTGGGAAATAAGATAATGTACAGAGGAAAGAGTCGAGGCTTTGTAAGTATGAATACCTAGGTAACGTATGCCTAATACCCAGGCAGTCACAACCAAAGGGACACACAAAAAGCACACGAAGAAAGTCAAGCAGCAGCAGCAGCAGCGCGTGATGTCGTGCAGTAGACAGACCCCTTCTCTCCAGACTGTGGGGAAGGTCCAGTCGCTATACACTGGGCACTCGATTACCACAACGGCACTAGCTGCTACACATGCACACAAATCAACAGGATGCATTTAAACTATTTCAAGGGTTTTGCTCTGTAGCCCAGCAGGGTCACACTAATACCAAGCGGTGACACGCAAATGAGCGTCATCATATAATGTACAGTGCGAGATTGCGCCTCATGCTTTTAGGGGCTGGGCAGGGCGGCCTGCCCCACACGTAAAGAGGTCCAATCAAATGAACAAGTACGCTCAGCAAAGGCACTCGCATACTTCAGCCTAGCTAATGGCGAGGTGCGGGAGTGCATCTATATGGTTGGGCCACCATGCTGCAATTGCAGCAGGTTGGGTGGGACACCAGGCAAGGGTGTCTTTGAGGGCAGCTGTAGGCTGGATGGGGGCACAAGGCAGAGGATTCTTGAGGGAGGTGGTCAGCTGCCAAGCTGGAGGACAGAATACCACCAGCAAGCAGCGGGAGAGCGACATGTCCCTGAGGGACGGTTGCCCCACATCAAGGCCAACTACGTCCTCCTTGCGCTCAACACACTGGTCACCGAGTCCCAAGCTCGCCGAATGGGCAGCAGCCGGCCCTCCCACACAAAAGGCGCGTCGTCGGCCTCGTCGAAATCCACAGCGTCGTTACTGCCTAGCAGCGTGTAGGCTGCGGCGCCAGCCACGAGCAGCACCGCGGACGGTGCAAACAGCGAAAGTTCCCACGAGCGTCCGGTCTGGTCAAGCATGATGCCGACAAGTGCAACGCCAAAGACACCCGGCAGTGACGCCGCAGTGTTGGTAACGCCGAGCATGGCCGAAGCATACTTCGGTGACAGGTCACCATGTGTGCAGTACAGTCCGGCAAGGCTGAAGGATGAAAGGCCGAGCGCGAGCGTGATTCCGGCAACGGTCAGCGAAGCATCGCCGGAGAGCTCCGAGGCGATAGAGGCGGCTGTGGCCCCCGCCACGTCGACGGTGTTGGCGGCGTCGTGGCCTCGAAGGCAGATGGCCGTCAGCAGGCCGGCGGGCGCCAGGAATGCAGTGCATTGGGCTGCCTTGCGCACGGCCTCAACCGGCGCGCCGGCCGCAATCATCCAGTCTGCCGAGCGGCCAGCAACGGCTGCCGCCACGATACCAGCCAGCGGCGGCAACAGCGCCGTCTGCGATGCGTGCAGCAGGTCGACCGATAGCGAGTCCACAAAGTACATCGGCAGCCAGGCCATCATCGTGTAGTGCAACCAGTTGTGCGCAAAGTGCGTGAACATGAGGACCTGCACGGGTCGGCTTCGGAGCATTGCGCGGTAGGGGATGTGTAAGCCAGAGCCCCGAGAGCTGCCGGCAGCCTCCCCTGCCGCAGCCGCCAGCCGCCTGCGCTCCATCCGCCTGGCGATTCCTGACCGTGCCTGCCGCATGCCTGTCACCGCAGATCCACTGGCGGTGGAAGCTGGGTCCAGCAGGCGCAGAATCTCAGGGTCCTGCCTCCCGATGTCCTCCATCAGCATCTGCAAACAGACATAAGGGTCAGGGTTTCGGATTCGGGTTCAAGAGGATAAGGTTCAGGGCAGCCCTTTCGGAGGTCGTTTTTTGGGAACCAGGGGTCCATGGATTCCAGGGTTGAAGTTGAAACCCTGCAACAACCAGGTAGTAGGCCAGTGGCTTCACAGGTGCCTTCTGCAAAACATAAGTACAGTACCACGTCACTCAATTTTTCCCGCAACAGAGAGCAACCACACATCGAGAGCCTCTGAGCAGATGCGTAGACGCTGCAATAGCACACTTCCACCATGAACCCCAGCACCGACACACGCGCACACACCTGAAAGCCGAAGTACCACAGCACCCCCATGACGCCGAAAGCTCCAAACAGCGACCGCCAGCCGAAGGTGCTGATGATGACCGGAGACATGAGCAACGCGAGCACCGAGCCGATGTGGAGCCCGCTGAACGCCGAGCTGATGGCGCCGGCGCGCTGCTCCTTGGGGATGGTCCTGGAGATCATGTCAACGATCGCGGACGGCGCCACGGCCTCGCCGCACCCCATCAAAGACCTGCGGGGGAGGGAGAGGGAGAGAGATGAGGGGAGGGGGGCAGAATCAAAACCTAGGCCAGCGAACCAAGACTGACACAGGCGGAGTTTTAACCTGATTAGTGGAACCAAAGTCAGGGGGAGCAGGGCAGTGCAGATTAGACCAATAGACCTTGAGATCCTGACAGGAAGAGCGCAAGAGGGGAGAGGTTACAACCTAGACCTTCTGCCAGGGTGGGACCTTGTTCCTGAAGGTCAGGGCATGAAGGCCACCAACCTACACAAAGACAGGGCGAAGGGTTATCAAGGTGTTCTACAACAGGGCGCCGAGGCTGCTCCCACATCATCATACACTGTGCTCAATGATCACAACCCACCGCGTCATGAACAGCGCGGGCAGGCTGCCAACAGTCAGGGGCAGCAGTGCAGTGGCCGCAGACCAGATTAAGACGGAAGGGGGCAGCGTACGGCGGCCGCCGAAGCTGGAGCTGACGTACCCTCCTGGGATCTGAGCCAACAGGAAGCCCCAGAAGAAGGCGCTCTGTACCAGGCCTGTAATGGTGCTAGACCAGCCTGCAAGGTGTGAGAAGGGCAGGACTTTCAAAAAGGGGAGTAACATAATGGGCATGTACAGGGCAAACATTGTAAAGGGATGGCAAAGCCAAAGGGAAGACTTGCTTGGAAAAGTCCGGTAAAAGAAAGATTACCTTCTTTCTTGGGGAAGGCTTCTGCCTTGTAGTTCAGGTATGCAGTACTTGTGGGAGGGGCCTGCATTATTCTTTTCGCATGTTCAAGAGCTGGGTGAACCTGATGTTCCCATCTCATGCTGCCATGCATGAGTTGCAATCTAGTATCTGTTTCTGGCGTCTCCACCTACAAAATATGCATCGTCATGCAGCATGCTACAGTAGCAGCGGCGGCATAGGCAGGCAGCAGGCAGCCAGGCCCTCAAGCTGGGTAGCCGCATGTATAGGCATAGGCAGCAGGCACTCACCGAGCTCGTGAGCGATCGGGATGACAGCGACGGTCATGTTGACCTTGTCCATATTCGAGAGCATGAACGCGGAGCCTGCGGCCGCTACTAGCTTGCTGCGAGCCGGGATGCTCCCCCACCAGTCCGATACGAACCCAGGCAGCTCGACGCCCGAGGAGCCCTGCAGCGCGATGCCGTCTTGCAATGCACGCTGCTGCTGCTCAAAATAGGTTCGCGTGTCAGTTGCTGCCTGTGTTGGCGATACATTGCTGGTGTCGGAGAGGTCGAGAGGCAGCTGCTGCCTGCCTTCGGGGGAGCGACGAAGGGCGAGTGTCTCGGTGCCGGGAAGATTTCTTTCTCCTCCGCGGTTGGTTTGATATGCCAGGAGCGGTCCGGCAATGCGAAGGCGTGCATAGTGTGCTGGAGGCCTCGAAGCGCGCTGCGTCAAGCCGGAAGTGCCAGTGCACAAAGTAGCCACTGTCATGACCATGGTTAACTGCTGATTTACGCTCGAATTCGCTGGAAGAGTCAGGGGTTGCTTCAACGATGTTGTCCAAGTGTGCTAGAAGGCTGGCTCGCTGTTAGGCTGGGCTCATGTAAGTAATTGTGCAAGGGAAATTGGACTACGCATGAACTGATGCTGAGTATCAAGCTTCAACACGAGTCTTGGGCGGGTGTGTATCTTTGCAGTGCGACCTTTGATGCTAGCGAATGCTATATAGGACAGGCTAAGTTTTCTTCAGGATGAGTTTGTGTGGAGGCAGACGGGGAATTCTGCTATGGACAGATGACGAGAAATGGAATGAGGGCTTCACGGTGAGCGTTCTCCATCACGCTGCCAGGTTCCTTTCGACTTCCATTGGCGCCCGCCTCCCTTGCACGTCCGACAGACTGACAGACAGACAGACAGACAGGCATGAGTAGGCTCCCTCCGCCATTGATTTGCAACCGTCCCGGAGTAACCAGGACCTAACCAAGATGACAGGATGGGATTTGCCCACGATACGAGATCGTCCCAATCCTGGTAACGTGCGATCGCCTTCCAATGGTTGCAATCTGCTCATCTTCGCTTCGAACGTGCGCTTTCACAAACTGTAAATTAACATTGTTAGTGCATGTCCCTAGCAGAGATATGCACCACATCTGGTCCCTAGAGTCGATTCTCAGACCCCCCCGACCGACCGCGAAATCTCCATACATGAGATGATCAGCGACGGCATTCCCATGCTGTACGCATACATACGTACACACTTCTTCACTGCCTCAGCCTGCTTTGGATGCCTTTGCACAGCAAACACGTAAGAGTGTGCTTCATGTTGTCATGCTACCAGGAGATAAAGATGAGCTTGGTGGGTAATAACTAATAAAATATCTGGTAGGAAATGCACCTATTGTAAGGATTGCCATGATCCAGTGCATTCGCATCATGATGGTACACGGAGAGGTATCATCCAATGTTTAAATCACAACAGTTATGTTGTTTCCCTCAATAATGTGCCATACTGGTATCTAGTGCTCCTCTCTGTCTTTCCTTGTCTTTCCTTTCCTTTTTCCTCCCAATAACAAGACAATGGGGGCATTGGGCGCCCACGAGGCTGATTTTTGGGGCAGGGCCCAAAAGTGTAACGTCATTGACTGGTACTTCTACTACATGTGGTTCTCCCGCGCTACTACATGTGGTTCTCCCGCGGTTTGGTTGCCCCGGGGCGCGTTCACATAGTTCACATTGGGGGTGATCCGAGCCAAAAGTGGGCGCCGTACAGAATTCTGAGATGATCCGAACCACATCCACACTAGAGGCGCGAGTTGGGCGACAATTAGTCGTTGTACTTTTGTGTACATCTAGGATCATTTCTGAAACGACCTCCCGAAATGATCCTGCCACGCTGGCTAGGTCAGGGTTCACGCAAACTCAAAACTATGTCGATTGAATGCATACGTGTCTCATTCGTTTACGAGCTTGTTATTTTGGAACGGGTGTGATTAAGCAAAATGTTGCATCGAGGCGGAAAGGTGCTGTGCAATGGCAAAATTGAGAGTCTCGGTCGGTACATGCTCTGGTACAAGCTTGCTTGAGATCCCTGCGCGATTTCTCTCGTGTTCACAGCAACAGTGATACTCGCGCCACGACGATTGTGGTGTGTTGATATCAGACCTTGACTGTGAAATCGTCTGTGGCTGACGGATTCCTGCAAGTAGCTGAGACTGGCGAGAGAGTGGGCAAACAAGATCCATACTAATGCAACGAAGGATCCCAACGACTGCATTGGGGGCAATGTGAAAAGAAAAAGAAAAGAGTACGCCGATGCGGCGTGGATTTTGGGAAGTACAGGTAGACGAAACGCCCAAGCCCCGGTCTGTATATCTTTTTTATTTGTATTTTTAATTAAATATATTTAATTAAAAATGATAATTTAGAACTAATATATACAATAAAAATAAAAATATTGAACTAAAATTTTTAAAATTTTATACCGGTAATAGTAGATACGGTAGGATCTTATATATTTTTATATAATTTAGTTAGTTTATTTTCAACATTTAGATATTGAATAAAAAGCCAATATTTTGCTTGCTAATTGATACCCTTTAAGGGAGAGAGGGGCTATGGCGGGTCAGGGAGAACAGGGGGAGATGCTGGACGGCAGTCGGGTGGACTGTTTTCAAGAAAACGTCGAAGTCGATGAATGGAATAGGCAGATTGGACAGTGTGAACTGCTAGTTGTTTGAGCAGTAGGGGGACGTTGAAGGGTGTGATACCAAGGATTGGAAAGAGGTGCATGATATCTTTATAGAAAATGCCAGAGCAACCAATGATGACGAGGTGAACATAGGGGTAGAGGATGTCTGTAGCAGGGGGGGGTAACGGATATGTAAGAGGGTGGGGGGCAGGAGTGTGGAGAGGGTCTATAACAGGTGTAGTGAGGGTCCATCCTGCGGCGCGAAGCAATTGTACCAACTGTGCATGTTGTGTGGATTTGTGGGAAAGGCAGAATTGTAGATTGGAGGTAAACCCGAGCTCATTAATATGGATGGTACAACGGTGTTGGAGGTCAAGAAGGAAGGCAGGGTCGGCAAGCCGGGCGGGAGGATAACTATGGAGATCGGCAATGGTAAGGCCTTCAAGTAAGAGGAGATCAGGACGAAGGCGGCAGAGTGTGGCAGGGGGGACAGCGGGAAGCATCCATTGCGGGATACGGGTGTTATAGACGCCTGGTGGGAGGGATGTAGCGGGTGTGGCATCCATAATTGTGAACATTCCACTCTTTGTGCCTCTGTGGAGGGAACGTTGGATGAGGCAGAGGGCCTTGTAGCCTGTGTCGGGAGATATAAGAGGCCTGCATACGGGGATGCCTGCATCTTCCAAACATGTGTCCCTGTGTGTCAGAAGTAGCGTCAGGTGGGCCAGTAGGAGGTGGTGTACATATGGGGCAAAGGCCATCGGTAAACGTGCACACTGTTGTTTTGTAGGGAATACGGAAGAGAAGTGCCCGTTTAGCTGTCCATAAGAGGTTGGCTCGCATACGGAGGATGCAGCGCTTCAGAGAAAAGTGGCAAGCAGAAGACTGCCACATGTGATTGTTATACAGGGGTAAAGAGTAAGCATTTTCTTCGATTATGCGGGTATATGTAGCACAAGATATGGTGGTATCACCGTCCGTAACGTGAGGGCAAGCAGAGTGAAGGTGTGCCTTGATAGAGGAGGTGAGGTCAGAAGTGAACCAAGGGGTGTCGTTTGTATCCGTTTGAGTATCGTCTTGGGGTAGGCAAGGCCAAGCTGGGAGGGAAGCCATGTACTGGTTGTTGATATGGGAAAGGTAAATGTACATGTGCTGGGTGCGTCCAAGGCTCGTGTTGCCCCAATGTCAGCAAGTTCATTGCCGATAATACCAATATGTGATTTCACCTTCTGGATGAGCGTTGGTAGGCCTATGTTTGCCCGTGAAAGGAGTGAGCGGCGGATGGCCAGGAGGAGCGGTGCATGCTTGTTCTCAAGGAGATCATGTGGGTAAAAGACAGCTTTCTGTATGAGGTACATGCTGCAGAGACTGTCAGTGAAGATAGTAAGGGAAGGGGCAATGGTCAAGGCGGGCCCCCGATCTGTTAATCAAGAGCACATTTATTGACCCGTACAATTCTCCCGTACATATTGTCGCGTACGGCACCACAGTAGATAAAGAGCATATTTTTCGACCCGTACAAACCGACAGGCAACCGACCAGGTGTCACTTGTGCCATTTCGTCGCCACAGCCTCGCAGAATTGTTTTAGCCTCTACATCGCAGGTGTAATGGGCTACTTTTAACCCTCGTAACTGTGTGAGTGGAGCAGCGAAAGAAAACAGTGAGTCAGCGAGTCAGCAAGGCTCAGTCAGGATGGCGAGGTCGGTTACCGCTGACAGCTGAGTTTAAAATGTTCACACATTCACACGTCTCCGGGTGTCGGAAAGCGAGGAATCTGAAGTCGAAATCGTCGTCGTAATCGGGCGTTGCTGTCTGAGTTGCGGAAATTATACAACAGTATGAAATGTCCCGCCACGCAAGGCGCATAAAGGCCAGCTATCGTAGGTATCAAGAGGTGCTAATTAAGCGCAACTCAATACCCAGGCCCTCAGTCGAAACCGCAGTCCCCTGTCTACCACCCTGTCCTGCTATTCCAGTAGGGTGGTCACTGCCATCTCCAGATAGCTAGTGCCACTGTCTGGATAAAACATCTCATGAAATATCTCGTCAAGGTCAGTACACACACGGTAAGTGCAACCTCACTGTTGATAACAAGGCGGCCTTTGGGCTCCCCGAGGAGGTGAGTGCCGGCGTAGTTACTGCATCTGCTTATCTGCTGCATGTACACTCGTATCATCACCACCCCTGAGGCTGCAAGGAACTTGTTACACACCCTGGCACACACAAGTTTGTGCATGTTGCCTAAGAAGCCCCCACTAGCCAGTTCTTTAAAATAGCCATTTCAAAGAGCTCATACTGCTCCCATGGTACACAAGTATTTTGCTAGACCCGACAGCTTGGCATCATTGAAAATCGAAGAGCACTTCCGTCTTTACGAGGTCTACACTGCAGCATCAGCCAAACATCTGGGTAAGGAACGTGTGCAACTTCGGATAAAAATGGCATGACATTAGTTTCTGTTAGTTCTGACACCCACTGTCCCGGTGATCCTTTCAGACTTCCTCCAATCAGGTGAGAAAGGTGACTAAATCCCCTGACGCAGTAAATTGTTTTTAAATATGTTCTAGAGTGCACGTACTCGCCTTCAAAACATCTTGAGGCAGTTGCTATCGATATTAATTTAAATCTACAGTCCCCTGACCGGGCTGCAGCTTTTAAGGCGATCGCTGCCGCTTCGAGAAACCCCGCTTAACCGAGGCTGTACAGAATCCAGGGTCCTGGTGGCACTGGAAAATTCGTTTTCATCAAAAGTTTAATCGGTGCCCAGACAGCAGCGAATCTAAAAGTTATACGTTGTGCCTCCACTGCCAAGGTAGCCAAGGCTGCCTATGGGTTAGGCAACAATGCAACCACAAGCCATAGTGCTTTCGGGTTTACTGGGTCTGATTATGATGTTGAAGGTATTGAGACGTCTGGCGAAGCCCATGTTGCATTCTCTAGACCCACCTCCCTCGAAGATGTGACCATTCTCCCCGCAGGTGTCACCCTGTTTCTCCCCAAATCCCAACCGACCACGACTTGCACCAGTAGCTGCTAGGGTTAAAGGATTACTATTATTAGCAGTACATATTTGTGCTCTACTTGGCAGTGGAAGCACAACGTTTTTTTGCGGAGTTTTTGTTTACGAGGACATTGATCAGATCCTCGACACGGTCCAGGCTGCAGGCGCATTCGACCCCGACACAGAGCCCATGTCAGAACAGTAATAAACGTGGCTTAATGACATGGGCATACTGTCAGCTGCCATGGCTGGCTTGACATACGCTGAGGCCAGTGCCCTTATCGACGAAAACAAGGACACTTTTAAAGCCTTTAAATTGGCCCATGACAAGGCCAGGCCAGCTTCTGGAAAACAGCGCCTCAAAGCGACATAGATTGGGCTGCACTTGCCAGAAGGTGTATATAAATGAAACTGCTACATTTAGCTGATAACTGCTGACTGGTAGCTAAAGTTTTAGCCTGGAACCTGGTAGCCAGGTAGCTGAATTTTTTGGTGGCCTGGTGGCAGAATTTGTGGGTAGCCTGGTAGCTGAATTTTTAGGTAGCCTGCTAGCTCGCCTGCCAGCTGGATTTTTATCCAGGTAGCTTGCCCATTTCCCTGTTCAAATTTGCCTGCCATTCGGATTCCCTAATGATTTCCCTGCTGCTTTTTTTTTCCTTCTAAATCACAGGGACAACTATCTTAGAAGCCAAGGAGCTGATAGGTGACCACCTTGTGGAGCAGGGTCCACTGCCCAAGCTCAACAGCTCATTACACAGCTCAAGCATAAGGCAGATAGAAACAAGGCTGCTAGGACCCGTGCCTAGTTCGAGTTTCACTTTAGTCGTCGGTGCTGAAGGGTTAAGCATGCATGCGTCATGTCTGAACAGGAATTGCGTTTGTTGGACCCTCCTTGGGTGTCCCCGCCACCCCCAACATAGTCCCTGATGGGTACCAGTTCCTGTTGCATTCATTGTGCTGCTTGTGCATGGTATCCGACGAGCTTTGACTGTGGCCTCAATAGCCTTAATGGTTGGGTCTTCTTTTGTAAACTGTTTGAAAGGAGGTATCAATGAATCTGCAACGCAACAAATAGTTAGTTCATACCAGGCTGGAATTACAAGGAAATACCAGCTCATACCTAGTCAGACGCACCAATATAAAGTATCCCCCCCCATATTCCACTAGTCGTGAATAAAGCCGGGGCCTATAACCACAATTACACGTTGTGATGAATTCCTACGTTTGCACCACAACGTGGTTGATTGTCGGTACGACGTCCGGGGGGGTCTCGGATATTGTATGTGTTGCAAGAATAGTCTAAAACTGAATACCGGTAGCAGGCAACCACTCTGAAATAGGAAAGTAATTCGGGAAAATCGGAAAACGGTCATCACAAAAATACATGCGGTATTGCAAGGCATGGCAGTCATACATCATTATAAATCTGTATGACAAGGGATCAGTCCTCGAAATGAACACTAATTCGTGAAGTAACTGAACACGAGCAACTGGCACAAACGAATAGCAAAGGAACAAAAAGGCGGAAAACAAAATAACATGGTTTATAACTCAATGATTGGTGCAATTGAGGAAACCCAGCCTACAACTTGCCTCCCATCACTCTCATGAAGCCTGAAAATCCTGACGTGGTTTAAATCTGCTGTATACGGCAATGTGTATATTTACAATTGCACCATATCAACTTGGGTAGGCCGCTAAGCGGCCATCCACCTCCGGGTCGGTGGGGCCTAAACTTGGCTCAGCCTACGGCCGGTGGCCCGAGCGGCAGGGCATGCGGTAACAGATTCCCCCGGCTGCAGGGCGTAATGAGCTGAATAGTAGCTGAGGAACCCTCAAAGAAATACTGATATAGACTACCGTAGCTTTGATATGCCGTCCCTCGGGTAACAAACATGATTTCTTCTAATGCTGCCCTCAGGGCAAACTGTCGACAAAAGCTCACAATTTCCGGCTTGCAACTGGCGTTGACAATTGATAATTAGTAAATTCATGAATCCCTCAACCCAAAACAACGTTTATTATGAGGGAAGGCAAAGGAAATCTACGGTTGATCCAATCGGTTCTAGTAAAGTCAGTACACAAATAGTAAATACTTTATCCTGTCGCTGCTTTATGTGGTGCAACAGCAGTCAAAGCAAGACGGTGAGGACAAAAACACAGACGAGCTAGCCTGCCGCTGATGGCCAAACGCTGCAACATCCAGCTTCTGCCGTGCAAACGAGATGACTAAATCAACATATCCACGCAGTTGCATGAATGGCTGACGTGTGCGCAGGCGAGGCAGACCAGTGAGACACAGCAGTACTATTCAGTACTAGTGTGACAGTGTGATATACCACCCAAGAGCACATGGCCGCAGTACACTGTAGTATTATTGCCGTGTTACTGCAGTACTATTGCAGTACTGAACAGTGCAAGTGCAATACTAGACAGTGCTAGTACAGTGCTAGTGCAGCATTAGTTCGGTACTAGTGCAGTACTAGTGCAGTACTAGCACAGTACCAGGCAGCCCGCTATTGACCCAGCCGCCCTAAGCGCCCAGTAGCAGCGCGCCCCAACTATCACCCCTTGCTCTGTGCCCTGCCCATTGCCACCAGCATCTCCAGCTCCTCCAGGACCCTGTCCTTGCAAGGCCACGCCAAATGCCCCCCGACAGCAGAATTGGCCCCCATGTGGATGGACATACGGCAGGGGCTGGGATCCAGCCTTGGCTCGGCCAGGACGTCATGCTGGGGCTGGGATCCGCCTGGGCTGAACCTAGGCCAGGCCATGCTGCTGGGCAACGAAGAAGCCGCTGCCTCAGCTGGACACTTGCAAGGCGATGCGCCTGCTCTGCTACCACAGGGTAATGCTGCCTCCTCCCCACTCCTCCGGGATGAAACTGCCTCGGCTCCATCCTCACAAGGCGATGCCGCCTGAGCCCTGCTCCTACCGGGCGACCCCCCAGCCCTGCTTCGGGGGCTGCCGGAAGCTGCTGCACGGCTGCCATCCACAGAGGACGGAACAACCTGGGGTTGCTGCACACTCAAAGCCGAGAGCGCCAGCCATCCATCGAGGCTGGAACTGCTTTGCAAGGAGTGGTGGACGTGGGCGTACGGACCGGCTGCCGCACCGCCGCTGCAATTCCCACTGCTGCAGTTGGCATAGGCGTTGGCGTTGGCAGAGTTTTGTATCGGCTGCAGGTCGGAATGCGCCACTCTGCCCACTGCCGGGGGACTGAATGACCAGCCCAGTGGGATGCCGCCCATCCAGCCTTGCTTCGCCAAAACTGCGTCGCCACGCGCACTGGCCTGTAGCTGCTGTTGCCGCTGCTGAACCTGCCGCTGCTGGTCAACCCTAACACACAGGGTTGAGCCTGGCAATTCTCCCACTCCGAAGTCGGTCTGTGAGGTAGTCTCCTGGTTCACATTTCGAGATCTGTTCAGATCTAGATCCCAGGTGGGGGCCTGCCGTGTGGCAGCAGCTCCTTGGGTGGCCTGCCAGAGATACCTGCAGTCCAAACAAATATAGATGTACAAACAGGACGAAGGAGAACAGGAGACATGGATGAGCAAGCAAGACGTCTCACTCCAGCAGAGGCTCATCAATGAGGCTGTGGACAAGGACAAGAGGTAAGCAGTTCACACTCCAGGTTCACACTTCAGGTTCACACTTCATGCCACACTTGGCTTCCGAGTTGCTCTATGTTCACGCTCTGGGCTAGGGCCCTGCATTTAGGCTCTTTGGAGCCAAAAAATGTGAGCACAGCTCTAGTTGCAACTGTTGAACCTCTGCCAAGAGATTAGTGCCGGCGCCGTGGCCTCAAACAGGTACGATCCCCGACACTTCCATATTTTATATAAAAAGTCTCGTAATAAGTGCCTTTTAAGTTCCAACTCTGGGGCAAGGCTCAAAGTTCACACACATTGGAGGAATGGGGGCAGGTGAGCTATGTCCAGGAAACAGTTGAATGTGGCTAGGGCTCCTGATACTCCAAAATTACCCTTAAACATATCTGATCTCATTCTCTTTCACAATTTAGATGATTAGCTGCCACGCAACTGATAAGCCACCCAACTGCTTCAAACTTCATCAGATAAACATTCAAGGATTGAGGAGTCAGGGGCAGGCGTCTTAAGGCACATGGGGGAGGCATCATATAAACTCTGAAAATTCAACTCATATCAATGAGTTGATTACAGATTACTTTGAAACGTCATCGGCAACGCTTCTGAATGACCGGTATTCAGGCAAGTCCGTGGGAAATGTGACAACACGCGACCCTCCCAGCAGTGGTTGCTTCAGTGTGCCCCAGACCCTATTCTTTGGTGGGCAGGCCGCTTGTTAGCCACCAATGTAGGGGTAGCCACAATAACCCTCGTGAGCAAAACAAATATGGTGGGTATGAACATGGGGTCTTTTAGGTTCAGCCTCTTGCACAATGTTGCTGATGTTTTTGTCTTGCTCATGCTGGGTTCCAAGTATATCTGCCACCTCAGTGTCATTTGTGAGCTTAAAGCAATGCACAGCCGTTCACGAAATATTGCAGCTTTCAGCCACTTCAGAAAAAATGTTGGATGGAAGGGAAGGATCTGGCTAGCAGATGAGATATTCCCTTGCCCACATATATGGATCCATGCCCTACTCAGACAGACACAAAACATTTCCTGTCTTGCCCCGCTGGCAGAGGCAATGTTGAAAATGCAAAAAAACACGAGGCCCATTTACCCACCACTGACAACCTCTGACAAAAGTGTTTCTATTAAGCTGGAAACAGAGATTTGAGACTAGGCCAGGCTTACATACAAGACACATGGACTGGCAATCACAACACTTAAGTATGGACACTTTTATTCCAACCAATGCAGCATGGGGGCCTATCAACCCCAACTGCAAATGAACTTGACAACTGACAGCTCACCCCCAAGAGACAAAGCCCCCCCCTCAAGCAAGGAGAACTGAAGGGGTCACTTGGCTACCATCCCCACAGCTAGCTTCAGTCAAGGCACAGCCAAAGCAGAAACAAAGAGGAGCAAAACAGTATGCTAGGCTGCTAGGGTATTTAAATTAGCTTATGTACAGTTTTTGTGGCTACACCTAAT
Organism: Limnomonas spitsbergensis; assembly: GCA_037349105.1. Lineage (NCBI taxonomy): Eukaryota > Viridiplantae > Chlorophyta > Chlorophyceae > Chlamydomonadales > Limnomonas > Limnomonas spitsbergensis. The sequence goes on from JAYJMM010000032.1 coordinate 2,623,302, forward strand.
GCGCGGATACGGAACCATTCTTGACCAGCCTAATGCCAGATTACCCAAGCGGCAAGGCTCACCTGTCCAGGCCCCCAGACAGCAGGCCGTGATGCAGCTGAATACAGAAGACACCCTAAACCCTAAACCCTTAGATAAACACCGTGAACCACTTGACCACATAATATCGATGTTCCGTGCCCCCCTCTCTCACCCTGGAGGGTCCTTAAGAGCAGTCATCCCAAGCATCTGCAGACTCATCAGCTCTTGGCCCTTCTTCAAGTCACGCACCTACACGCACAGTACCGTAATTCCTTACCAATAATGTCATGACGATTCGTCCCGGAGCAACAAAATCAAGTGTAAACAGTTTTTCTCTCGAAACTTGCCTGTCACGGGCAACAAATCATAGCAATTATTGAAGGAAAACGAACTGTCATCCTGGTAAGATAGAAATTGGTGTGTGACTACAGTACATGCAATCATGCATGGGGAAATTACACAACAGGGGCTGGAACCCCATTTCCATGCAAGGCGCTGGTGCTCATGCAGTCTTGCAGTAGTCGCTTGTGGCTCACGGCTTTTCCAGAGGGGTGTCTAGGAAGCTGAGCGAGGGGGAGGGAGGGGTCCATGCGTCATGCTTCGAGAATGTGGCGTAGCAGCACAGGATGGCCCTAGCGGCAGTCTTACAGATTCGGCTGCCCTCTCCTTGCTCGCAGAGGGCTTGATGTGGTCCCCTCACCTGCTGCCTCAGGCTGCGATTCTCCTCCTCTAGGCTGAGCACGACACCCTGCCACCCCTGTGCGTCCACACCGACGACCACTGACGCAGCCCCCCCAGGTGACGTCTGGGACAGCCTCACCAGGCCAGGCCCCGCCAGCGATCTTGGGGAGCTGCCATCTGCCAAGGAGGCGGTAGCCACTGTTGCGGCCAGCAAGGCTGCCACTGTCGCTGGACTACTGTTCACAGGCGACTGTATAGATGGAGCCAGCCCCGGTGCCGGCGACGGGATCGACACAGGTGACGAGGGCGCCCACGCCTGCTTCCCGCCACCCCGGCGGACCTCTACCAGCATCGCCAGCACCGCCTCTAGCTCTCCTGTGACGCCCCCTGCGTTGTCGCAATGTACCATGGCTCCCAGACAGGATACTTTAGGGCTGTTACCGACCAGGCTCACAGGCGCGCCAGCGAAGTTGCACCCTGTGTCAGCTGCGGCGGCAGGCGCTCCGCCGCCCAGGCCCGTCGTCACGGAGCTCGACATCTTGCCCAGGCGCTTGCACTGCTCCCGCTCGAGGCGCCCTTTGCGCCGAGTGACGGCGGCGGCCGTAGCCTCTGCTGCACCTGACAGCTCCGCTGCTGTTAGAGGTGGTGCCATCGCCGTTGCCTTACTAGCCAGCGCCTCCAGGCATGCCAGCCACGCCAAACTCACACTGCGGCACGAACACGGCGTATCACCGCACGCTCCCCCACTTCCACCAAGTATTCCACCCGCTGTTCCTCCTCTGCCAAATCCTCCTGCCTCTCCTGCTACTGCAGCGGCTGCAGCTCTCAAACTGACGCAGCCGTCTATCGTGCAGCTTACAGCCGCGTCTCGAGACCCCCCGCTGCCGCTGCCACCGCCGCCGCCTGAATCTGCTACTGCTCCTGCGGCAGCAACAGCTCTCAAGCTGACGCAGCCGTCCATCATACAGCTTTCAGCTGCGTCTCGAGACTCCTCGATGCCGCCTGCTCCGTGCGAGGAGCATATCCTTGCAGCCACTAAGCCAACGGGGTCACATAAGTACAAGAGGGAGGAGGAGGAGGCATTGCAGCAGCAGGAGCAGCAGGGACAGCAGTCCACTGCCGGCCCCATGCTCCTCCCCGATGACTCGAGCATGGAAGGGAGACCCCCCACTCCGTCCTCCGTCTGCCGGGACGAACTTCCGTCAGTTCCCAGTTCCGAAACCAGCCTTTTGGCTGCGACCTGATGGGCGCTGCTTGAGTCCCGCTGCTCGCCATCGCCTCGAGGGAGCCCGCACCCCTCCAAGATATTTTCTGAGGGGCAGCTTACGACAGCGGCAGCACCATCGTCGGCGGCCTTCAGGTCCAGAGCCATGCGGCAGTCGTGGCAGGCGGACTGCTCGAGCGGGAAGTCATCTCTAATGCCAGGCAGAGCACCCAGGCAGAAGCCGGGGCTTGTGCCACTGACACCGCCACACACAACGATGGGGCAGGCAGCGGCGGCGACGGCGGCGGCAGCCGCTGCCGGTTGCTGCTGTAAACAGCGTCTCCGTGCCATCTCCAGCAACTCGAGCAGCTCCTTGAGTTTGGACTGCAGCTCATGACGGCTCTGTTCAGCAAAAAGGCTGCCAAGGAGGCAGCCAGGAAAGGGGGTTTGGGGGGCAGACATAAGTACACGGCGCTGGAAGCTAGATGATGAATGGAAATTAGGGTCCTGGACCAAAGCTCAGGGGCTCATTGTATCAGGGAAAAGGGTATCCGCCCAGGCACTACATGCATCAGGGTTCAGGGCCCTGGTGCAGGCACCCGCTACATCAGGGTTTAGGGCCCTAGTGCAGCCACTACATGCATCAGGGTTAAAGCCCTGGTACAGGCACTACATGCATCAGGGTTTAGGGCCCTGGTGCAGGCACTACACGCATCAGGGTTTAGGGCCCTGGTGCAGGCACTACATGCATCAGGGTTTAGGGCCCTGCTGCAGGCACTCGCTACATCAGGGCTCAGTGGCCCAGGTGCTCACCTGTACTGCGCCGTACAACGGAGCGCCAGCCGAAGCTGCTGACATTCGAATTCAACGTCGGCCAGATCCTGCATTCCAGTGCAACACCAGGCCTAAGGATTTGAGGCAAACGCTTGGGGTGGGGGTTTGTGGTTTAAAAAGGGTTCAGGGTTGAAGGTACGGGGCTTAGTACCAACAAGTAAGCGTAGTACCAAAAAATGCCCGGCTACCTCGCCAGCCCCTCTCTCATGGACACCACAGCTTTGTCCTGTAAATTATCACTAGTTACCAGTTCCCGAATAGTTAACAGTTACCACTAGTTACCAGTACCAGATATAGCATGAGTAGAAGCTTCGTCCCGTGAGTTACCTCTAGTTACCAGTATCAGAAATAGCCTATGCTTCCACGTACATGCCTCAATATCTGCCACCATGGACCATGCAGCCACACCTGTGCTTGATCCCTGACAAGACACTACTTAATGCTGAAAGATGGATGCATTGGACGCCGCAGGCAGCAGCGCGACAGCTAATTCAGGGTTTGTGTGTGTGTGTGTGTGTTGCCCTGCTTGGTGTCACACTTTCTCCCCCCAACACACGCCATCAAGCTGCAGGCTGCAGCATCAGCGCCATAGATGATTCAATGTAAGAGTGTGCTTGCCCACCTTGGATTCACACTGCTTGTTTGCGACATCCACCATGAAGTCGTCCACCACTGCCCTAGACCTGGAAGTAGGGTTTGGGAGCAGGGTGTCAATCGGTTGCGGCAGGGTTAAGGGTTTATAGCTTAGTCTGTGGGCCTGCTGATGACAATGTTCAGGGCTGAGGTTATGAGTGGGTCTGTGGCTTGGTTCAGGACTATGTCAGTGGCGACATTTAGGGCCGGGTACACGTCTGTATCAGGGTCTGGAGGTGCGTATTGGAAGCAAGCAACGCAACCCAGCAGGGAAACGGGAAACTGCCAGGCCTTTCCCTTTAGAGTGGATGTATTGACGCTGTCAGAAGAGTTCAGGGTAAAGAGTTCAGGAATTTTGAACCTTAACCCTATGCCCATATACTGACCCTAAATCCTGCACCTTATCCCTGAACCCATACAAAGACCCTTGATTATTAAAGATGCTTGGAGGGGTCAGCAGGGAGGGGATAACGAGAGAAGCTTGGAGGCAACTATTAGCCGTTGATAGTGAAGAATGATTTGCAGGGTAAAGGGTGGCCAGAGGTTCAGTGCTTACATTTGCTCACCGCCGAGATGGCATAGGAGGAGAAAGGAAGGCCGGAAGTAGCAGTGATCACTAGAGGGCGTGTGATGAAGCTGCGTTGCCTCCGTAAAAACTACGCCCTCCTTCGGAGGTGTGCAGTTTCTTTCTTTACTTTTACGTAGGGCGCGCCATACCACCATTTGGGGGCTACCGGGGGGCCACAACTGGGGAAATTGGGAACAAACGTTGACCGGTCAATCTCCTGTATCCCGTTGAAGGGCCTGATGCACGAAGCCCTGCCAGTCGGATGCCAGGGGGTGGCTGAAGTGAGGCTGAGGTACACTCAAGTATACTGTGGAGTCTGGAAGGTTCAGCATGGGCAATGATGCCTTGGATAGATTCAGGCTTTAAAATGTACGTTGATTAAGCAATAGGGCTTCTGATTTAGAAAGGTTAGGTATGGGCGATGATGCCTTGGATGGGTTAAGGGTTCAGGATTGACGCTGATTAAGCATTAGGGCTTCTGATTTGGAGAGTTTAAGTATGGGCGATGAGGCCTTGGATGGGTTCAGGTAAAGGATAGGTGAGCAGGTAGCATTGTTGCAAGGATAACTGAAGGGAAAGGTTGGCTGAGTGGGGCGCATGGCTGGTGCTGGAGGCTGATGAACCCTGAAAGCCTGAACAGTATGAGGCGCTCTGTCGGGTCCCCTGAAATCAAGCTCTCGTTTCTTTGTCAAATAAAAAAAAACGACCCATAGAAGCGCATGCCTCAAACACATGCACAACATGGCCTGCATGCTGGGGTTATTTAGTACAGAAATAAGGTACGGTCATACAGTACAATACGGGTGCAGTATGGACAAAAGGGGACGATGCGGTAGTGGAAACGGTTCAGGGGCATGGGCCCAAGTCCTCAACTGGACCCCATGAGTCACCACGCATAGACACATGCACCGTTGCCCACAATGATGCATTAGAGAAGCAGTTCACACTACTTAGCCCCTGAGAAGTAGCTTGCTAGCCTCCTCGTATGGGCCTAAACTAACCCCCAAAGTCGCCAGACATGCATGCAGCTTTACCATGCAAACACAGAGGGATGCAGTCGCTAGCCTCCTCGCACGAACTCAAACTAACCCCAAGAGTCACCAGGCATGTATGCAGCTTTGCCACGCCCAGCCAAAATGAAGGTGGTATCTGCATCAAGTCGTTTTGAATGTGCAACAATGCATTGCAGCAGTACCAAACGGCCGTAAAAATGAACCCTGCATACCTGTACTCCATGTTGTAAACATGCTGCCACTACCGGTAGTTACCTCTACATAGCTTTTATGCCCATGGCCAGTCAATATGCTAGAGGCTGCACACCAGGGCACTGGGTCATTTCCCACAGTGCCCCTTGTGATGGTGGAAGACTGCCAGTAGCGTTGCATGCTGGTGCCCAGGCCAGCCAGGGGCAAGCTGTTACCTGTCAACGTAATCTTCAACACGGTGCTTTCCAGCGAAAGGTGAAGTACTTTCCACGCTGTTGCGCTGATGATGCTGAAGATCACCATGCGCTGGTGCCTCTCCGCTCGCTAATATATTATCCTGAGACATGGCTGAGGAGCTGGCTGATTGCAGGTTCCGCTGGGCAACCCACGCGCCCAGCGTGGACAAGGTGGACAAGGAGTCGATTGAAAAGGAACGTGGGTTATCTTATGTGCAAGTGCATTGTAAGCCCCGTCTCGAACAAGCTGTGCCTCAATTTTGTGTTTTACCGGGGTTGGGACAGCGCTTTCGTTGCTTACACAGCTGCTGGAGCACCAGCGTATAAGTCGATCGGAAGCACTGTTTGATAAAGATTAAAACGCAACTACTAGCAGTCCTGTCAGCCTCTGATATTTAAACGTCGTCTCACACTACCGGTACACGCAAGAGAAAGGTCAGGGCCGCGGTCTGGGGATCGCATCGGCAAGATACGCCTCTCAAATTCCATGACGGCTTACAGGGTATACTTTTACAATATTTGAGTTCAGTATTCTCTCTTCGGTGTACTCGTGTTGTGGCTTCGTTATGTCGGGCCCACCCGTTGGTGGTTGAGGTCGGTGGACGGTGGGTCGTTGGCGCACACGTGGGCGTGCGAGGGAATGGATGGATGGATGGATGGATGGATGCAACGGCCTGTCAGTTAAGACAAACAGTATTCAAGACTTTGTGTACCTCCGAACCCTCCCACCAGCCTGGGGTGGCTCACCCCTCACCAGAACACCCCTTCATGGGGGTGGGGCCGGGCGGCAGCCCTATCTAGCAGTCTAGCACCCTGTGTGGCTAGGTGCTACCCCATGTCCCCATCACGGCATCACCCATGCCGAGACCCTCCCTGTCCTCCGCCTTGGCCCTTGGGTCTTGGATTCTCAACATATCTTGATTTGTAGGGTCCCAAACACTCCTGAGGGGAGGGGTTTCTTGTTTTTTCCTCGTTGAGCACTTGAGCCCCCATATGCAGCAGGGGCCATGGCACCATGCGGCCCTGCTCCTGCCGTGGGGCACTCACTGGGGCAGCTGTATATTTTATGTCTTGTATCCTTTTTCGGAGGCCCCAATACTCAGAAGGAGAGATGCCCCTAATCTTCCTGGCAGGTTTTCGGCATGGACGGGGAACACCTGATAATGCTTTCATTCTTAACCACATTATTGAAAAATACCATTCGGAGAAAAAAAACTTGTTTTGCTGCTTTCATTGATTTTAGGAAGGCATATGACTGCATTGACAGAGATTTACTGTGGCGGAGTTTACAGAGCATGGGCGTGCACGGCCGGATTTTAGAAAGTTTGAAGGAGATATATCAGGATGTACAAATCCGTTGTGTCAACAAGGGGAGGGCAGCTTTGTATGCCATGGTACGGAGATGTCATGATCTTGACATACACAATGTTCACATTAAATGTCATCTTTTGACTCTTTGGTGAAGCCTATTCTGTTTTATGGGTGTGAAATTTGGGGACCAGGTCTCCTTGCGAAAGGAGTCGGCTTGACAGATACTGGTTTCTCTAGAGATTTTGAGGTAATTCACAAGGGTTTCCTTAGGCAGTGTCTGGGTCTTCGCAAGTCTGTGGCCGAGTATGTTCTCATGAGTGAACTGCACCGCGAACCCCTTATCTTAAGTCTTTTTCAGCAGACCCTGAGCTTTTGGAATATGATTATTCTGAGGCCTGTCAATGACCTTTTGAAAATGGCTATGCAGGAAAGTTGTGATTTGGCGAAGGCTGGCACATCACTTTGTTGGGCTGGTTCTGTCTACGATATTGATGACTCTGGGTATTGATTTGTTGACTGCTTCAGCCAATACCTCTTTGGATATTGAGGTCATTGTGAATTCAGCTAGGGATCAGTGGCTTTCCAAAATTTCCAGGGACATGCCACGTGCGGCCCTGTCAGTACGTGCTACTACTGACTCTGAACGCTCGGGGTTCAAATTGTTTACGTTCTCTAAGTGGTTCCAAATTAAGCGTGATGTGAATGAGACTTTCTGGTACAATTTGAGTAAGCCTGATATTATTTTCGCTGTAGCCCGGTATCGGATGGGGTCGCATTGGCTGAATGTTGAGATGGGGCGCTTTGAGAAACCCTATGTGCCTCGTAGCGAGAGGATTTGTAGATGTTGCAATCTTAAATGTCGGGAGGATGAGCTTCACATGATTTACTGCCCGTTCTATACAGACCCTCGTTTTCAGTTTAACCTTACTTTCCATAATTTCCTAGAGGACGAGGATGAGGCCATGAAACGGTACGCAAATGGAGTGTGGGGCAAACTAAATGCAGCGGATTCTGCATATGTGTTATGGAAGATATTTGGTTGTTTTATCTTTCAGTGTGTGATGAAAAGAGAGAATCATCTCAAAACTTTGCCACATTTCCTGTCTCCCCCCTAACTCTCTAGGCGGTGCTCAATCGAACTATTTTGCTACCACGTCATGTTTTATGGCCGGGGCTTATTTTCTGCACTATGGGGTTCATTCCCACGCCACTGTCGTGGTTGTGTGCTAGTTGCTTGCCCAGGGGGGTCACTGGTTTTCGCTTTCTGTCCTAGCATATCAAGTGCCTGTACCGGTTTACGGGCACATGTCCCATGCATCAAGTGTGATGCTCTGTTCGACTGTGAAAACTTCACAAAAACTTCACTTGTATACGCATGAGATGTTGCGCCCGTATCAGTGCTTGTTGGTCGTGTGCCTTTCCTATCGACATGTCCATGCTCCCCTTTGTCAGTTGCCAACGAGGGCCATAAGCACACCCGGGCTGTTTTATGTGTTTGCGTATCAGGTAAGGTTAAGCAGCCAGCCTCACACTTTGTAAAGTCCAAGCAGGCAAATACGCATTTCAGTGAGCTCACTTGCCTCCATACTCCAGTGGAGCTATTCGTGGATCAACCACATATAGTATAAATAAACATGAGCGGGGAAGTTTGGTTCGTTGAGCAGGTGGATCAGGTGCAATTGTGTGGCCTCATAACACTATCCGCTGGAATTGTGTCAGGAAACTTCAGCGGGAGGGGAGCCCGGAAGGCGGCGGGGTCGCGGGGTCTGGCACATTTTGCATTTTTGCTCTGTCAGCTCGGGCCCATGTATGCGCAATTGTGTGCGGGCCTATTGCATGGTCATCACACACAAATTCAGGAACCGTGACCGCCATCAATAGTCTAACGTCGTGTCAAGCGTCGTCCATCTTCTTTTGCTTGGAATTATCAAAGCGTGAGGCTAGTTGCCCAACCCTGTCTGGAAAACCTGAAACGCCATACAGGAAAACAGCCCGGGTGCGCCCGGGTAAATACACTTTTTCCACACATGCACTTTTTTTTGACGGCCCCCCTCCGTTTGTTTTACCCACGTTCGCCTTCTCGTTGACATAGATATAGTTCGTACGCCCCTTTTCGCCAACGCCGGCATAATTGTTTCTGGTGACAGACGGAGATGTCAGCATTTGGCGGTGCCATGGCTGTAATAACTGAGAGGGACTCCTCGGTATGCCGCACAAATCACCGACAGCATTGAGTCGACAAGGTGGGATTTCATTGGAGGATAACGTTTCGAATCGAAGTGCTTAACAACATGAACATGTTATGGCCTAGTTGGCCTAGCTGATTTGTCCATGTTGCGTGCGTCTATTTGGCTAGTCTATCTCTGCATGATCATACGGTACTACGGGCGAGTTTTTACGTTCAGCACACTCAGGCAGTGCCAAAAGCAGGGTCTCCACTCAGCAGCTGACACAGCTCAGGCTTATCGACATGGCTGACATGGAGCTTAACCACGTTCACACCGGAAGGTATGTAATAAAGTCATGATGAGGAAGCAGGGGAAGAAAAAAAGGCACCCCCACATTATTGTACTAGTTGTCATATAGTTGGCAGCCGTATAATCCATGTTCGATGTCTTAGTTGTCATGATCTTTTCACAATCAGTGTTCTTGAAGTGTGTGCCAGACCAGGTTTGATGCAGGGGCTGACGGGCGGCTATTATTGGTCCAACTGGGACCAAACCTTGACCGGCCAAAGTGCTTGGCGCTTGCTGCATTCATTATGCCCCCTGGTCCCACTCCCTTGGCCATGATGTAGCTGAAGTGCAGCTCACTGAAGCGCAATGAAATACGTGGTGTTTACTATGCCCCCCCCAACCTGACTGGAGCCCCTCAGTCAGGTGATTCCGTCAGTTCTCTGCCCATCTCCGTTGTCTGTCCTTTTCACCTTAAAGGCTGCACTTGGCGGCAGCTGCCTGCCCTAGGTATTGTTTGTCTCCTCGTCTGACAGTGTTTCTTTGTTCATGACTCATCAGCTACATACATGTCGGCAATCAACACTCCAGCCGGAGGCCCCAGCTGTGCCCAGCCATGCTGCTTGTGCTGCCTTCAAGACGGTTATGATTTCGTCCCAATCGGGCCTTTGAAGGGGCGGCGTACCAATGTTGACCTCGTAGCCAAGGAAATCAACACTGATGTCCATCGCTTTAAAAACGCAAGGCGCGAAGCCGTGTTTATGCAAAATCATCCCTGTCTAACAGTCCCCTTGATCCGTACCGGCTCTGTACCCGTGCAGTACTGTTTGACCATGCATACCATACATGTGACACCCGTATGTACTGCTTGGCCGTACTGTATTCCGTACCGCTTAACCCAGCTCCCAAGCTGCTTTTGTGCAAGAAAATCCCGTGTGTGTCCTTTTCCTCGGTTCCTCCCACACTCCCAGGCTGCTCTTGTGCAAGAATATCCCTTGTCTGTCCTGTTCCTCCCACACTCCCATGCTGCTCTTGTGCAAGAATATCCCTTGTCTGTCCTGTTCCTCCCACACTCCCAGGCTGCTCTTGTGCAAGAATATCCCTTGTCTGTCCTGTTCCTCCCACACTCCCAGGCTGCTCTTGTGCAAGAATATCCTGAAGCCCGTGAGGATGAAGTCCATCCAGACTGTGGTGCAGGACAGTAGAGAATGGAGTGAGCTCATCCGTCTGTACAATTTTGCACCCGAGGATGCAGACCCCAATGGTGTTCTGCCCGTGGGCACATTCCTGGCTATAAAGGAGCCGTTCCTCAAGATGGCCATCGACGGCCTGCCGATCATCCGCGTGGACAGCCCCGGCGACGTAACCCTGCTCGACGCTGGAGACCCACTGCTCCGCGGATTTGACGGTAAGCATCCGTGGTATGTTAAGTGTGCTTCCACTGCACCATGGCCTAGTACATGGTCGGGGGGGGCTCAGTATTGCAGACCCTGCTGCCTGGGTCATCACTCCCATCAGCCATTGTAGGCCGGTCAAATTTTGGTTGCCATTGACCCAGTGGTGGCCGCCCAGCGGCTTGCCAAGGGTGGTATGGTACACACTAATATATGCATTGGTGAACATGGTGTTATTTGTAACCACTCATCTTCATCACTGTGTCATCACTCATCACTCTATCAGCCAGCTCTCTTTCATCGCTCACCCATATGTCGCAGCACAATGATTGACGTTTCAGCTGCCGAGGCACCAAGCTCTGGTTCCCCGTCGCCCGTCTCCGCCATGAAAGAAGAGAGGCAGGAGAGGGTCGCTGAGCTCACCTCTCTCATGGGCGGGCCGAATTCGATGTCATTTCCGCACTTGGCATGCGCACTGCGGGGCTCTATGAGGAGTTCTATGAGGAGCTCATCCCCTCATCTATGAAAATTGCCATTCAGATGGGGAGCATCACACTGCCGCAAGCGCTCCGCAGATTGGAGGAGGATGGCATGATCTCGAGTTCGCAAGCGTTTCTGATGCTGCGTGGGTCGGAACGTGTCCAAGTGGCGGATGAAGACCTTCCCGGGGCAATGATGGATTGGGAGCCTGCGAAGAGTGCATCGCGCGCAGCTGCTCCTGATCGCACCCAGTGTAAGCCATACACCAAAAGGAAGAAGGGAGGCTCTGGCAAGAAGGGTAAAGGGTTTTAGCGGTTTAGGGCAGCGGTGAGCCCTCTGGTGGTCCCTGTGCAACATGCCGCTGCTGTCTGGGCTGCCCGATGTAAGTGCAAAGCACCCCAACTTCGCAGGGCCATGCCAAGTTGTACAGGCAACATTCTTTTAAATATGGTGACGGTGCATAACAGAAACTGTTGTATATTCTAGACAGGTTCAAATCTATCACCTCGAGTGTTGGGCAATGTATTGTAGTGGATGTCTTTTGTTATGGTGTAGTCCCAGTGCTTATTGCTTGCCAGAATTTCGCTGCAGCGTACCGTAATTACGGTTTTGATCTGTAACTTGGGTTTACACCTCTGCTTTAAATTTTAATTGCCGGCTTATGTTTTGCCATAGTCCCTTGTTTGGTGTAAAATTTGGGAAGCACCGACCCGCCATGAAGCGGTAAGGGGACAGCGCTATAAACAGTCGTTGTTCAGTTTCTTTTCTTTCAATGGGACAGTTGGGCGTCCACGCGGCCGAGCCTTTTAGGGCAGGGCCCAGAGGTGTAATGTTATTGACAGTTGTACTGCGATCGTTTCTTGCCCGAGTTGTGTGGGGCCCTGTGTCCTCCCGACCTCACTCCTTTCTATGGCAAGAGCAAGTTTTTCTTTTTCAGGGCTGGAAGACCCACTTGCACTCAGGACATGGCAAAATGGGGAAAGGAGGAACTTATCTAAGATTTCAGCATACAGTCCACTCATGGGTTCGTAGTTTGGACAAATAGTGGGACCATACAGGCAATCACATGAAGGACAAACATATAAAGCACGCTCTTTGCCAGCAACCAATGCAGCGGAAGTTCGAAATATTTATGCCCACAGATACATGTCCCACTAGCAAGACTTAGCACCCGTCGGTCAACAACCAGAGGTCATTAATGCTACTACATCTCTGGGCCCTGTTCAAATCAGGCTCGGCCGCGAGGGCGCCTTACTAAAGAGTTAGGAGGAAAGATGGGAAGAAACACAGAAGGGGGCAGGGCAAAAGAAACCAGAGGTGCAATGTCATTAACCTGTCGGTCATCAACAATTTTTGTTTTAGGGAGCTCAACAGATTGTTGGGCGCTAAGCCGCCCACGCGGCCGAGCCTTTTGAATAAGGCCAAGAGGTGTCACGTCATTGACATGTGGGCCCTGCTTATGAGCCTCCGCCGCGTCGGCTTCGTACTATCTGGTTGGAAACTGAAAAATGGAAATAGGAGAAAGAGCATAGAACGACTAGAGAACAGGATGTCCCTCTTACCCATGAGCTAATGCGGGATGAAGCCTAGAGCACTGCTTGATCGCCACACGGAGCATCATTGGAGGTTTAGGGTTAAGGCCCCTTTGAAGCACAGGCGAGTGCAGGATAAAGCCAAGAGCACTGCGAGATCATTACAAACGAGGCACTATTGAGGGATTTTAAGGGTTAAAGCCCCTCATATCCACGAGCAAGTACAGGATGAAGCCCAGAGCTCTGCAGGAACACGACACACGGGGGTCAATTTAGGGTTTCAGGGTTTAGACGCAAGGCGCCTCATCACCACGTGCCAGTGCCGGATAAGGCCCAGAGCACTGTATAAGGTTTATGGTTAAGGCCCCTTACAACCAAGGGCTAATGCAGGATAAAGCCTAGGGCACTTCGAGGACACCAATATGGTGCACTGCTTAGGGTTTCAGGGTTAATGCTGTAGTCCCCTCATAAGCATGGTCTGGTGCAGGGTAAAGCCCAGAGCTCTGTAGGATCGCCACACACGGGTATCTATTTAGGAGATAGGGTTTAGGGTTAAGGCCCCTCATAATCACGGGCTAGTGCTGGGTAAAGCCTAGGGCATTGTGAGATCGCTACACAAGGAGCATAGTTGGGGGGGGGGATATACTGAAGGCCCCACGTAACAACGAGCTAGTGCATGTTGAAGCCAAGAGCAATACAGGAACACCACACATGGGGCACTGTTTGGTGTTATAGGGTTTATGTGTAAGCCCCCCATGACCATGGGCTAGAGCAGGATAAAGCCCAGAGCACTGCGGGAATGCCACACATGGGGGACTGCTGTAGTTCATTAAACCATGGACCAGCCTTGCCAGGTGGAACTGGGCCATGGGGCCCAGCTTACGGGCCTCCAAGGAAGTGGGCAATAAAACCCAGTGGGAGGCATGCTCCTCGGGGCTCAAGGGTTCATGGAAGGCCAGCTTCGCTCACTTCATTTGCACTAAGCGAGGACGAGGGCCTCTTCCTGAGTCAGATTCTCCACACTAATGAAGGGACGGCGGCATGGGTCAGTTAGTAGGACCTTGCCAAGGGGGAATGCATCAATGACGCGGACGCCTTCTGCCTGGCGAAGGCAGGCATGGATGAGTGCAGTGATGGCATCAGCAACCGGGGTGCCACGCTGGCCCACCAGGTAGGGCATCTCCTTCGTGACCCCGCCAGCGCGAAACAGCAACGCTCAGTCAGGGAGGTGTCAAGCCACAGAGGAGAAGACTTGGCCGGAGGCTTCGGCGTCGGGCGCATGAGCTACTGATTTTCATGTGTGCCATTGTTGATAAAACAGTGGCATCGGATCTGCTCAGGGCAGGTGGTTGCGCCTCAATGCTGGCCGCCCGTACGGGACATGGAGCCCAGTGCGCAGCTTTCGTCCCGTCCTCGGCGCTCGCTCAGGAGCTAATCGTCTCAGCGCATGTTGCCTTGCAGCTCTTCCATTGGGAGGAGCTTGCGTCCATGACATCCCAGTCAGCATCCCAGGCCACCCAGCTTGCCGAAGCACTGGCTTCCCAGCAGCCTGGCTCCCACCCCTCTGATATCCATGGCCTGGGCTGCTGACTGGGATGGCATGGACGCAAGCTCCTGAGGACGCAGCGATAATTTTCGGCGAGGCGGTCCTGATTGAAAGAATCTAGACAGGGGACGTCGGGCTGGATTACACGTCGGCGAACGCTGGTAGGGGAAGTGTTGTCGTCTGATCTGGTGTTGTTTCTTTCAACATTTGCAAAGACACGCTTGGGGTCTGGTAGTGGTCCAGCGAGGGCCCAGGTCCTGGTCGGTGTGGCCTGTATCCGCATATCATGTAGCGAACGAGTATCTGGGTTGGGGTGTGGCACATGTGGGACCATTGTGGGTATGAGGCCGAAACTGTGCATGCTGTGCGTCGGTGCATGCGTCACGAAAATTACGACGGTGCGTGACACGTATTAGAACCGGGCAGAATGCCATATCTCGTCAACATTCGATAAGGTGCCCGGATCCAATCCGTTTCACAGCCGTGGCACCAGGTGCCACCCGCAGGTGGCACCTTCCGGACCGCCACGCCAAATTATGTTGGGAGCTGTTCCGAACTACTTTCCACACCAAGTGATAACGTGATTCCAGACAACAAAGAGTTGGGCACTTTCGGAAGGCTAGCATTGTGTGTATTGGAATCCAATTAAGCTTTACAGTTTGTTTCTAGCCATTCCGAAAGCTACCACATCAACACACGAAGCTTATTTTCCACCAGTCACCATGAACAGCGGTAACCAGTCGGAGAGCGTCGAGTCACAGCCTCAGCCAACACTTTGTTCTAATGGTTGTGGATTCTTTGCGTGAGTGCCTTGGGATGATGTGACATCGACTTTCCCGAGGAAGTTGTGCCCTCCTGTCGAGTCTTGTGTGACCCGAGTTTGTCTAATCTTCGCCTAATCTGCTTCCAGGAATGTGACCACTGGTGTTATGTGCAGCAAATGCTTCAGAGAGAGACAACATGCAGCGGAGGCAGCACAGAAGACTGCCGATGCAGTCACTCTGGCCACGCGTCCTGCCATGCTGCCTGCCGCAAGACAGGCGCAAAAAGAAGCGCGTGAGGAGGCAGCCGTGGCCAGGATGCAGGAGCCTGTCTGTGCATCTTCCCCAGCGGTGGTCGTCGAAAATCCGCCAGCCTCCTCCTCAGACGCGTCACCTCCGCCCCCCTCCGGGCCATGCAGGTGCGCCTTCCACCTCCATGAACACTTCCCTTCCACCCACGTATGTTTTTTGTTTAAGACACCACCGCCCCAAGCCTGTTTTAGCACCCTGTGAGCTAAACTACCATATCAATTTTCCAAATCTACCACCACCACGACCTTCCCGACTCTTTCACCCTTCCTGAGTCACGGGGTTAGCATCGCTGCGTAGAACACGCCAAGCAAAGCAGATGTCGTTATCATTGGGCACGTTGACACAACATCGCCTCGTCGTCGCTTCACGAAATTGTACCCTTTGGCTTATCGCTCACACCGACCAGTCGTGATTTCTTGGTCGCAGATGCAACGTCAGTACTTGCCGCAAGAAGCTTGGACTGACTGGCTTCAAGTGCCGCTGCGGCTACAACTATTGCGGTCAGCACAGAGCTGCCGAGACCCACAGCTGCACGTTCGACTACAAGTCCTTTGAGCGCATGAAGATTGCAGACTGCAACCCCCTGGTCCAGGCCTCAAAAATCCAGAAAATTTAATAACGTTGTTGAAGCCATGGTGGTCAAGGATGGCCACGGAGCAATCCGTAGTAGTATGCTGTGGGTAGGCTGGGGGACACCTCGACTAGGACCACCCACCCCGGATATCCCGGATACGTAGGTGGGGCTTCCTTCCTTGGGTATGGTGATGATACCGGTGTGGCACCTGGGCTGGTGAGGGCATTCATCCGTTCTCAATGCTGGCTGGACCAGACACTGGTAAATCACAATTTGAATTGTACCAATATTTTGTTACCTCTTTTTATTACCCAGAAGGCAGGAACAGTGTGTCTATGAATTGTTGTGCCAGTATCTTCTGGGGTGCAAATTCGGCCTGCATACTGCACTTGGGTTCACTAACTGCACCTGAACATGTACCTGTATTTCAGTATTCTGTGTCTTCACCTCGGTTCCTGATTTCATGTTACGGTTGGGTAACAGATTAGCGGGTGAAAAGGGAGCAGGCATATACGGTATTACCTGTGCCAACTCTGTTTTCGCATCCGCACCAGTTTGAGTATGGCTGATGGTAATTCCCACGTCTTCTGATAAAAAGAAAACTGGGCCTTATGAGTAACTCCAGTGCTCCTGGGGGGTGGGCTAATATCTTTATCTTTGTAGTGCTGGCCAGGCTAGGGTAGGAAGGTGTTGTATACTTCAGCCACCACCAATTATATGACATTTTTCAATCTTTCTTGCAGTCCCATGTCTGTAACGAATGATTCTGTCATCTGTGAAAGGAAAGTTCCCCAGGCCATTTTTCACTACAGATGTTGTTCAGTTAATAAAGCGGTTATGTACACAAGAAGTTACACAAATGACTAATAACTATTTGCGTCTCCTGACTCGGCTGAGAAACCTCTGGGCCCGACTCAAAAACAGGCTCGGCCGCGTGGGCGCCTAATTAAAGAGTTGGAAAGAAAGATGGAGAGAAGCACTGGGCAGGACGAAGGAGAGATGAAGAAAAAGTGGGAAATAAAGCGAAGGGGTAAAACATACGGCTGCAAGGAATAAAATACAAAGGAAGTTCCAACCTCTGAAAAAAGTCCACGCCTCAACGATATCTACCACGTCGTCCACAAAGGCCAAGGCATCCCACCCAAGCCTGC
Organism: Limnomonas spitsbergensis; assembly: GCA_037349105.1. Taxonomy (NCBI): domain Eukaryota; kingdom Viridiplantae; phylum Chlorophyta; class Chlorophyceae; order Chlamydomonadales; genus Limnomonas; species Limnomonas spitsbergensis. Next base: position 2,640,198 of record JAYJMM010000032.1, read on the forward strand.
CCCGGTACAACTCTAAAAGGTCTCTAGCACCGTTCGGAGGACCTGCCCATCGCCGCTCTCTAAGGTGATCCTGCACGCTGGGGCACTGAAAACAAGCATGCAGCGCGTACTCCACATGGTCGCCGTCTCCCCTAGCCCAACATCGCAGGCAGCACCGTCTATCACGCTGCTGACCACTGCGCCGTCCTCTAGTGTCGGCCGTGCTGACGGCGCCGAGCCGCATCCGTAAGTTCGTGCGCACGCAAGCACAATCCTTTCGGCTGATGCGGCCCCTGGCATGTGCCCGCCGTAGACTGAAACCAGTAGCGGTAGGTGGCCGCAGACCTGTCTTCAGTGGGAAGATCTCTGGGGTCCCCTCTGCCAGCTGCATCCAGCTGCGCCTGCTCGTATGCTGCATCAACTAGCGCTACCTCTCTGACAGGCACCCTAGCACAACCTCTCTGACAGGCACCCTAACCCCTAACCCCTAAACCCTTAACCCAAACAGACCGATCAGTTGGGGAGAAATAATAAGGAGAGGGGGAAAATAAAGTTAAGCTGGGAAAAAGGTTGGTCAAAGGAAGCCCCGGCCTCTGAAACGTATAAGCCTCAACGATACCGTAAATCGACATAGGGTCCGCGCACCCCCTCCAAAACATCATTTAAATTATCGTCGTGCAGCTAAACAAGTATGAAAGAAACGGCTGCGCGGCGGCGGAATTTTAATTTATTTAAACGCCGCGCAGTAGGCACCCTGGCCGGTTCCCTTCCTCAGGAAACGTGCGGCTGCTGGGGCCACAAACGTCAGAAGTCGTCAGCACCCGTCTTTGCCCCAGTGATCGAGCTATGCTACGGAGACTGGCGTACGGATCACTCGACGGATGTCAAATTAAACAGTCGCGCGCTAGCGCGCGACTTTTTTTGACATTGGCTGTTTTTTAATTAATAGCGCGCACCCCCAAATAGTTTTTGGGTACCGTACCTGACTCACACTCCGCGCAGTGGCGATTTTTGAATTGTAATTAGCGCGCAGCCATGCCCGCGCAGGCCAATCATTGTTTATTTCTGAGCGAAGCATATCTCGATCGACTGTAGCTACGACGTCATCCAAAAAAGCCAGGGCATCACTCTCTAGCCTAGGGATTCTGAGGCGCCGGTGTCGTTTGCCTTTCCGGCCTTCTCTTTTGGTCCTTTTTTGTGTTGTTGTTGTTTGCACCCTTTTTAATTTTTTCTCTTCTCCCTTCTGATCAGTGGGGCGCCCTCGCGGCCAAGCAGGGGTGGGATACGCTTGCTTTTCTGGACTTGTCCTTTCTTAGAGGCTTTGTTGAGGGCTAGTCTCAAGTGGAACTCAGGTGTTGGACTTGGTCTTCTTTGCCTTCCCGGCCTCACCTTTTGTTCCTTTCCCCCTCTCTTCCTTTTGGTTCCTTCTTTACTCCCTTCTGAACAGTTGGGCGCCCACGCGGCCGAGCTTTGAGCGGGCCCAGAGATGTAACGTAATTGACATGTTAGGATTTGGGAAGCCATGAGGCAGCTACAGATCCAACCGCTACAACGAGGTTGGTGGTGCCATATGCTTCGCTTCTACAATGTAGCTGTATCACCGACAGCACAGGAAGACAGCCCATTCATGACGGTAGCCATGGCGGCTGATATGCAGCTCGCGCTCAGTCAGACCACTGGATGACGCAATTGGTGCAGTGAACTGCTAGGTGCCTGAAAGGAGCTAGAGCGGGGAGCAGCCGTTCCCAAACTGCTCCAGGCAGCGGCTGACCTACAACTGCTCCCCGCCCTAGGTGCTAGCTCTAGTGGACGCTGCCTACGAGCGGGCGCAGATGGAGGTCATCGGCCAGGGACACCCTAGGGTTCCCGCCACCGAACACAGGTCTGTGGCAGCCTACAGCCGGCGCACGCCAGGAGCAGCACTAGCAAAAGGGCGTGAGTTCGTGTGCGCACTAGCTTACAGCTGCGACTCGGAGCGATCAGCATCGTGACACACGCTACTGCCAACGGTGCTGGGCTGAGGGACACGGCCAGCATGTGGAGCATGCTTTCAGTCAATGACATTACACCTCTGGGGCCCGCTCATATTAGGCTCGGCCGCATGGGCGCCTTACTAAAGAGTTGGGAGGAAAGATGGAAAGAAACACAGAAGGGGGCAGGACAAAAGAAAGGGGGGAAGCGTGGGAAATTAAGTGAAGGAACAAAAACAAAAGGCTGGAAAACACAAAATACAAAGGAAGTTCCTACCTCTGAAAAGGTCTACGCCTAAACGACGCATGTGTGCTTTCAGTGCTCTAGCGTGAAGCAGAGGCTGAGGGCGGGAGGTTGGGCAGGCCCCCTGGAGGGCGCCACAGACTTTCAGCACATGAACCAGGGCAGGCATGAGTAAGAGGCCCTGGCTTTTGTTGAGGACGTGGTAGACTTTGCTAATGGTTAATTTGTTGCCTTTGCTTTGCTTCTTTGGGGACTGACACTTTCCCTTTCTGTCTCTTTCGTGCTTTGAGGGGCGGGAATCCTTCGGTCCGCCTTTCCGTCATCTGGGGTGGGAGTCTTTATGTTTTGTGCTCCTCTCTGTTTTTCCTTTTATTGCCTTGAGCTCCTTTCATGTTTGCTTCCAAAGAGACGGGAGCAAGCATAGCCCGCAGGCCAGAGTTGGAGCCCCTGGCTTTTGTGGAACTTTCAGTTCAGTTTTTTGAAGGCTAGACTCTTCAGGGGCAGGGAATACGGTTTACCTGACCTTTTGTTGTTGTTCTTGTCATTTGGAGGGTGAAATTGCTTTCCTCTCCTGCCTTCTCCTTTGACTTCTTAGCTGACTTTTTGTTTGCCGACGTGGCCGAGCTTTATTCAAGCAGGGCCCAGATCTGTAATGTTACTTGCATGTTTTGAGTCCCTAAGTTCATCGCTGCGTGCTCGTCAGTTTAGAGGTCCTTGTTTCGCCTGGCTGATTAAGCCTCCTGTGTCTGTCTGCTTTCCATGACTGATGGAAAGCAAGGAGCCAACTGCGCCCCCACGGCCCTTTACTCAAAGTACAACAGCTGAACAGAACCAACCAACGCAACAAAGGTCCATAAGAAAGCAGGAGAGAAAACACTGGGCAGGATGCCCTTAAACCCTCTTCAGACTCAAAATCAAACACAACATTGGGTTTCAAAACAAGAACAACGCCAGTTAAGATTATACCTGCTGCCCCTACACTTGTTTCTCCCAACCAGGCAGTTGGGCGCCCAGCTGAGCTTTTTCAAGCAGGGCCCAGAGGTGCAACGCCATCGACCTGTTGTCCCTAACGTTTGCTTGGACTTCAGAAAGTGGGAGGCCAGCCGCCTACCCTAGAAAACCCGAGGCACTAACAAAAAAGGACAGTCCAGGTGCTTTTTCCCTAGGCTCATGCTCCTTCTCAGGCCTTTGCCAGCTCCAGTCAGATACCCACACTCAGTTTATGTGTGTCGTTATACGTCAACTGAAACGGCTTCCAGCCACCATGGCACAGGAGGTCCCCGCTTGGTAGCGCAAGCATCACGCCTGCGTTGCGGTGACAGGGCGTGTGGCCCGCCACCTGGACAGGTAGGTAGGCGTTGGATACGCAGTCGTAGCACAGAAGCTTGTCTTCCTCGGGGACAAGCTCAAGCTGCCCCAGGGCTTTGTAAAAGGCGCCTGATGAAGGCCGGCACACATTAGATAAGGGTTCAGTTCTGGGCAAAACATTGCAAAGTGTAGGGAATGCAGGATAGGGATAGGTTCTGCTTGGCGTGAAATTCAATTTTGATTACTGTGTGTAAAGGCCCTTTGCAACATACGAAAAAAGCAAGGCTGCTCCCCCGCCATGCATCAAGGAAACGGCAGAACTCGCGATCGTATACTTTCGACAAAAAGAAACAAAGTAGCGATATTCACACAAAACTGCCACAGACTTCACACCTCCAAAGAAGACAATGAAGCGGTCTAGCAGCGCCGCCGCAGCTTGTGAGCAGCGAGGGGCGGGCGGGGCACCAGCTGGGTACAGCTGCTGCCAGGTCATCGAGTCCAGCTCCAGGCGCCAGAGGTCGTCAAACTGAGGGTTTGGGTTGCACAAATTAAGTGCTAGGGTTTTGGGGTGCAACGTCAGACACTGCCAGTTGTTTAAGGACACCAGTGCAGCGTGTGTCAACACTCCATGATTTGGGTACCCACCACACCCATCCCACTCACCCACCCACAGAGATTGCCCACCTCCCCACTCCACTGATCCACCCACCTCATCCACCCTCCCATCTGTCACTGCACCCACATTCACACCCACTCCACTCACCCACCCAACCAATCCAGTCCACTCACCCACCCACCCTACTCAATCCGATTGATTCCATTGACATTGATCACCTCACCCTCAATGATCTCCCCTCTGAATACACCAACTCTCCTCCGCCCGCCACTCATCCACTCCCTCCATTCAACATATAACCTGATTGCGGAGGACCCCCAAGCACATGCATGCGGCACCCAACCAAAATCAAGGGGCAAGACTCCACTCCCTCCACTCACTATGGGGCCTCATGTTGGTGCATCACCAAAGGCTGAAACAAATTCACGCAGCACCCAACTGCCTCCATGAAATGCATTGGATCTACTGACTCTACGCCCTGTGCTCACTCTGTCCCTTTCCTTCACCATAGGGCCTGGTCGCGGGGCTCCGCCTAACACAGTCATACAGTTCAGAACCGCCGCCATTGGATCCACCGACTCCACGTCCTGTGCTCACGTGGTTCCTGAAGGCCCTCTGCTCACCATGGGGCCTGATTGTGGAGCATCTCCAAACACATACAGGCCTTTCTCAACCGCCGCCATTGGATCCACTGACTTGATGCCCTGTGCTCACTCTGTCCCTTCTGGTGGAGGATCTCCAAGCACATACATGCTGCACCCATCCACAGTCTTGATCAGGTCTCCAATCCCCTCCACTCACCATGGGGCCTGATTGCGGAGCACCGCCAAACACATACAGGCAGTTCCCAACTGCAGTCATGGAGTGCAGGCCGCGGGAGAGGGGAGTGGACACCTCAGCCTGTGCCAGGCCGTGGACCTGCGTTTAGGGATCTGGAGCAGCTCAAGGGGCGGCAGGGCAAGTGGGGGGACAGGGCAGGGAAGCAGAAGGCAGGGCGGGCAGGTCTCAATATAGGGCATCCATTACAGATCTTTGGACAGCCTCAATGATGATAGGGTGCAAGATCTAGACAGAAATCAGGACGAGGCCAGAGAATGAGGGCCAAAGGTTGGAGCGCAGCCGAATTTGTTTTCAGATTGAGGAATTGAGGTCAGGAAGACCTGACACCTTCAACGAAAAGGCATGGGCGTTAAACCGAGTTGGGCGCTGAACGCCGACAAGTCATGCAACCTAGCTATGCTACCCCCTCGTCTTGCATTGGGCATGCCCCGAGGTTTGAAATTCAAGCAGAGAGGAGAAATGCTGTCGAGTGCCTGTACTGCCTGAGAAGGGCACTGTACCGCCAGGACTTGGAGCAGCCAGCTCCATTTTTGTCACAGTTTTTTTTCAAACAAACACCTGGGCTGCCGTACCTGGATACATATCTTTAATAGATAACATAATATAAATGAGAGCTAAGGCGCACCAGAAGCTGCAATATAACCTTTTCTAGTTTGCTGCCTTCCCATCAGCACCTGCAATCCGTATTTCTCAAAGACCATACCGGCTGGCACCTTAAGCAACCCTCACATAACCCTTTTTCATAATTTGCCCTCCCCTCCCTTCTGTTTTGAAATTCAAAATTTACAAAGATTTACAAACTGCACACAGTTCGCCTCATCTATTCCCTTTCCTACCCTTCTCTTCCTTTTTTTAATGAATAAATGAACAAGACCGCACCTGGATCTTGGCCAGCGTGCCTGCCTCTGTGTCAATAACGTGGATATCCTCAATGCTGCGGTGGCTGTGGATGTAAATTTTGCGGCCTACGAGGCAGGCCTGGAACCTGCAACGGCGACAATGGGCAGAAAACAGACGCAGGAGGCTGAAGCGAGCAGCAGCTTATACGGCAGTAGAAGATGCGGCAGGCCCAACGAAGTAGATGCAAACAATTCCAATGCTCGCTCCTTTCGAAAAAGGCTTCCAGGTTGATTTGCAGCTGCATTGATCTCATGAGAACCCACAGCATAGAGAAGTCCAGGAGGCACAGATAAAAAGATCTGGCACAATCCCGAAGGGAGAAATGCCAAGAGGTCCAGGAGGCAGATAAGAAGAGCTGGCACAAACTCGGATGAACAACCAACGCCATTCACGCAACTGTCCAGGGCAGAGATCGTGACATCCATCACAAGCATCCAAATGTCACCATCCGCTCCAAATGTTGCTATCCACACAAAACCTACACCCTGCAATTACCCTGCACCCCACAGGCCCAAACCCTTAACAAAAACAATGCATGATATTTCCACTTAGTGAAATCGTCGAGTTTTTTCCTTCTGTTCCTCGCTCCATTCCATCACGCCTGGAGATCTGCAGCATGGTGGCCCCTTTCAGGAGCAAACACAACATACTTCATCCCCACATTTCCACACCCTAGACAAACATCCTTCACAGACACCCTTCATACACACACACCCTTCATCCTGCACCTTCATCCTATACCTAGCACATTCACCCTAACCCGCCACACCACCTTCTATCTCCCCCCGCCTAGAACGCCGGGTTCCATGTTCCTGCCCTCCTCACATAGGAGGAAGGCATAGCTGCACCATGGCCCAGGCTGTGCATGGTAGCCGGAATTGAGCCTATTCATTCCCTACCAGCCCCACGCGGCCGAGCGTTCAGCAGGGCCCAGCGGGTATGCACCGTTCTAAATATCCACCCAATAGTCCTTAACACCCAACAACGCAACCTGTCCGAAGGTCTACGGCATGACCTCCTGTCACTTGCAAACAAATAATATCGTTTGTCTCTATGGACCCTACACTGGCTACCTCCACAGTCAACATCCTCCATTACCTCCCACCTGGAGATCTGAGGCATGGTCTCCCCTGCCAGCTGCACCTGCCGCCATGCCCAAGTGCGGCAGTCCAGCGCCCAGATATCTGACAGAAACCCCTGCCATATAGGGTTTAGGGTGAGGAAACTAGTCAGCCGCCGGATTGTCAAACTATCTTGGCACGCGTGATCTTTTAAGGCCTACAGCGACGAATCAGCTACACCCCAGCCTGATGCAGAGGGGTTTTAAAATCCGGGTGCAGCATCTCATGGCGTGAGGTCCACTGTGTTCCTTTTCTCGACTAAGATCCCACCTTCGTCAGGCCGCCCTGCTGCCGCAAAAGGCCCGATTGAGACCAAGCCTGGACAGGCTTACAACTGGTGCCCAAAGCAGTTTGGCTGGCCGCAACTGGGGTCTATGGCCAGAGGCCAGAGTGCAGCTGACATGCAGTTGAGTCACACAAAAATAAACAGTGTTGGTCCACCTGATGTACGTGGGTTCTGGTCCGATATGAATGGGCCCATTGGTGGCCGCCCGGCTGCCTCACCTGCGCTCTGTCCCAGCCCTTTGCTCACCTGCACTCCATCCCAACCCTTTGTTTACCAACGCTCCATCCCAGCCCTTTGTTCACCTGTGCTCTGTCCCAACCCGCGATGATCCAGATTCCAAACCCCTTTGCTCACCTGCGCTCCGTCCCAGCCTGCAATGATCCACACTTCCTCGCCCACCAGAAGGGCCTGAGAGGTCAGCCGGGGCTGCACCAGCAGCACCAGGGCAGAGTTAAGTTCCAGCCTTAATGCACCTAACCAGCAGCGGCAGCAGCAACATGCCCTTTTGCAGCCTTGACCACCTAACCAGCAGCAATAGCAGCAACAAGATCTTGTTTTTCAGCCTTGATGCACCTAATCATCGGCCTTTTTCGAAATGGTCGGAAAGTGCAAACCAGGAGAACAGAACATAAGTTTAATGTTCACATTTCAACATCAGCATCATCAGGGTGCAGCTGGTCACACATCCACATCAGCGGTGACAGTGCAGAGATCTGTTGGACAAAATAGGGCCACAAGTTAATCTTGGGAAGGTGGATATTTTACTCAATCATGTGACGAGCAGAGGAGGAAATATTTAAATAAGATTTTAAAAGGTATTTCCATGTTTCCATCTCGATTCTACTTCACGCGCTGAGATTTCCAGATCACAAACCTCACCCTCATGAATATTTAAGCTAACGAGTTTGTCCGAGAACCAGCACATTTGTCTCACAATCAGCATGTACATTACCGAGCCAGCACATTTGTACTACCGCCAGCAGGAACAGTGCGTACAACGCCAGCATATTCGTACTACCGCCAGTAAGACAAGCGTGAGCCGTGAGTACTACGAGTGCAGAGCCAGCCAATTTCCGCTTCATCCAGGTGTGCACATGCCAAGGCCCTGGAAGCTAGTGTATTCTTGCCTCATGCCCTAGCTTCACATTCATCCATTGTGCACATACATCTCACATATCCACAATGCCTAGGCATCCTGTGCTCTGGAGGGGCAACCCAATAGCCCAATGCCAACTTAATAAGAGCAGGGTTACCTGAGGGACTGGGCCTGCCGCGTACTGGACAGGTGACCACACGCTGCTGGACTCATTCCACGCAAACGCCTTGTTGGTAGGCTGCCTCTTCTTATCTGCATCCTCAGTGTACCTGCTCCCCAGGGCAAGATAAAAGGCGCGCATGAAATGTTTCGTAGGCAAGGGCCGAGCAGGTGTTTTCTTCTTTTCTTCCCCCCACAAGATTTTCAAAATTCTTGATAAAGACGCTAAGATGGGGGTCCAGTGTTTCCGCCTGCAGGTACCTCCTCGAGCTGCCTGGCCTTTTAGACAAAGATGCTTGCGTGGAGTGTATGCGTACGCTTCTAAACAATGTTGCTCAGAACAGCAGCTCACCCCCCGAAGATGATGGCTGTAAGAGGTGATGCACTGGCAGGCAGGAGAGCTGCACAGTGGCCGCTGCGAGCCATCGGCGCGTCTTTGGACTGGCCAACCTCCTGCAACAGGGGAAAGGGGAGGCTCACAGGGATCAGGATTGGGGATCAAAAACAAAACAATCATGAGGCTGGCATACAAAGGAGCATGGGCGCATCCTAGGACTGGCCGACCTCCTGAAACAGGGGGGGGGGCTCACGGATCAGTGTTCGGGTGAAAAGAAAAATACATGAGGCTGGCGTGCCACGGAGATGCAAGCCATGGGCATTGGGGCAAGTCCTTGGAATGGTCAAACCTACTGCCTGCCTCCTATTATTATATGACACATGAATATGAGTTCAAAACGTCCCCGTGCTTTCGTGCTACCGGGTCATGGGCGCAAATTGTGTCAAATCTCAGGAGTCCCCGGCTCGGCCAGATGCACAGATTTCCTGGGCTCAGAATTGGCAGACAGATTTTTAGATCATGCCCGCCACTTCATCCCTATCCATTCCATTGTCCACACCATGCCCATACCCGATTCAATTAACTCGCCATCGTACCCATGCCCATACTCGTACCCATGCGGCATGATTCACATGCGGCATGCCCACCATCGCGCCCATGCCGATTCCCATGTCCATGCAACATAAAGAACACCCATCCACGTGACATGCACACAGTTGGCGTCACGCCCATGCCAATGCCCATGCAACATATGCCACGCCCACGCTCATGCAAAATGTCGACCATGTCGAAGACTGGAGGCCCATTGGCCATGCATGCAGTGATGGCTGTTAGCAGCAGCTGTCAGCCATGGAGGTGCCTCACGGACCTGTCCAGTGATCTTCACGACCATGTCTGTCGAGGCAGATCCACCTCCGTGATCTATAGCAGCTCGGCTGCACGGTCCGCTCCTTGTGGTTTGCGAGAGGAGGTGTCTCAAATGTCGGATTGGGCGCCTTGAGTGGATGGCCAGGAAGGACGTAGCGGCGGAGGGGTTACAGGCACGACTCTGTGTGAGCCTGGCTGAGTGGTGTCCGGAAGGGGAATGCATTTCCAATAGGGAAAGAGGAGGTACACAGAAAGGGAGGTAGGAGAGCGTGACGTTTTATAGGATGATGCTCCAAGCAATTCAGTCACTGCGTAACCTAAGACACGCCTGCTGTAAAAACAGCGTGATGATGGTTTGAAAACACAGTTTTCAAACCATCAGCACCTTCTCGGCAGCTCTCGCTGATGCTTTGTTAGCGTTTGCAAAGCAGCGTCAGCGTCTGAGGCCACGCTCAGCCCCATGTCTCTACGCCTTGGCTAGCCCAGTTGTGCTAACTGCGTACCTTGTTTGAAACTTAGACCGATAAATTCGACACCGGCCAACTCTGTGGTAGCTGCCACCGGGGAGCTGCGGGACAAAAAGCCGATAACGGAGGATGGACCGACCACTATATGCCCGGGCGAATTGCGCCGAAACCAGAAACTTCGAGTACACGTCGAAGTCGATACCCTTTTGTACGGCATTTAAAATCCCGTATTCCTCAAGCCACGCTCCGGCGTATCCTTCATTTCTTTCTTGAGACTTCACCTACGTCTGCTTCAAGCCCTTGCGCCGTGCACTGTTTGCGGCTCCGTGCATTGCAGGACCGTGTCACCCGGCCTGGATCTGGGCTTGGCGCCAACGCTGCCCATGCTGCTGTAGTGCTGTGGCCTGTGGCTGGCCAGATCATGCCCTAACGCCAGATGACAACCTCGAATGCATTCACGTGTGATTCTCATGCCAGGACATTTTCTGTAAGGATGTAGGCGCCTTCAGCGATTCTCACACCGACCATATTGGCGAGCACGGCTCTTAGGCCAGGTGAGATGCGGCAGGCATAACATCACAATCTGCATTCAAAGACTGAGATCAAAGGGAGGGGCTTGGCGCCTCTGAGTGTGATATGCACTGTTCAGGACGTTCAACAGATTTAGATACCGTAGTCACGGATGTGTTTCGTTATTTTCGAATTTCGTTGTTGCTTAAAAAGTCGCCGTTTTGGCGAATTTTTTGATTCGTTGCCCCTTAACATGAAAAATTCCAGTCAAAAACATGTTCACGACTGATTACGTTGCTCCTTGAAGAACGATCAAAATAACGAAATACGTCCGTGACTACGGTACGTCATTGGAACTGCACCGGGCCTTAATGACCGCATCAGATCTAGATGCACCATGCCACCATGGTCATTATAGAATGGACGTCGGTGTCCAGTACCACAACGAGCTGATTGTCACTTTGAAGAAGACTGGTACTTGATGATGTGTCACGATTTGATATTTGATCGTGGAAGCAGATACTGGCTGATCCAGAAATCATGCATACATGCCTCCCTTGCAAGGATCAGTGGACAGCATGCAAAACGACGTAGATGCTTGTGTTGTGAAAATCAGGAGATGCTAGGTCATTTTCTTATTTTGCTTCCAGAGTGCGATATACCAGGCCATCGGTCTCAAGAGTGCATGTTTTGTGTGCTTACAGGCAAGCAGGGACACAGGATACGGTCAGTCTTGGCCAAAAATCCCATATTGTATTGTTTTGTATCGATACGGTACATTACGGTGCACCGACTGGGAATCCACACTTTTGTCCTGTATTGGCAAACAAATCGTATCGTATCGTGTTACCCTACTCCTCATGTTATGTCCCTGCATGCAAGCTCTAAACAGGTGCTTCGGGAGCTAAGCTCAAAATAGCAGGGGTATGAGCCTTTTATATAGACAGGCCTGTGGATTAGATTGTTTTCTCCTGCCCCGGCGTCTAAAATAAACTTCATGAGCGGGGTTGGGCCGTTTCCCCGGACGGATCCCCAGACTTTCACCGGGCAAAATGGGTGCGATGTCCTACACTTTGTGAAAGGTGTGTTCCATTTTCTTAGGGCTGCACTCTTCAGGGGGCTGGGGGACTGCGCTTCCTTTCATGTCCGGCCTTTTCTCCTGTGTTCTCCCCTCTCCTTGCTTTGGGTTTCCTTTTTCTCTAAACTATGCTGTTGGGCGCCCATCAGCCGAGCCTTCTTAGCATGCCCTGAAGGTGTGAAGTCATTGATTTGTATATTATGATTAGGTGCGCCTGGAACTCTGCTCAGAATAGAAGGGGCCTGAGCCGTTCATGATTGTCAGACCTTGGTCACTGTCAACAGCCTAATAGTGAAGAGGCAAGTGGATGGGGTGCAGATACAAGGCATGCCATGCTACCTGCCTCACTCTTGCAGGCATGCGTTTGTGTGCATAGCCATTGATTTTTATAAGGTGTAGCTGGGACTATGATCTGGATAATGGGAGCATCCTGTCCCATGCATCAAATGTGATGCGCTGCTGGACCGTGAAACTGCACATGCGCCATCCATGAATGACATGCCCTAGTCACCAACAGCCAGATGGTGGAGAGGCTAGTGACTGGGGGACAGATGCATGGCTTGTCATGCCCAGTTGCTCCAAACGTGCAGCTATGCCAATTTTAACCGGAGCGGTACGTGTAGATTAAAATGAGCTAGGAGCAGAGCTTTTCCCCGGCCCCCGATACAAACTCTGCATCCTCAGGCGAGATTACAAGGCTAGTTGCATGTACCCTATTTATGCTGATTTACAAAAATGTGTTTTATGTGCGTGCATGTCCGCCCCCAACGTGTTTGCTATCACTAGCTCATATCTGATGCTCTGAAACAGGGCCTGTCAGCAGAAACCTACAGCAACACAAGCTGCCACGATCCTCTGAATCGGGGATGGGAGCAGAATATCACAGCAGCACAAGCTGCCATGCCAGCTCAAGCAACGTGCTGGGTGCGTACACAGCCGGCCGCCTGATTCCGTTGCGACCGGCCACGGGGTCAAAGGCTAGCACCGGGCCGCTCATGCTTGCTGGGATGCCCTGTGCCCCGTGCAGGGCACCCATCATGGCGCCAACAACGGCGGCATTTGTGTCTGTGTCTCCACCTTTGAGGAGGGTCCACTCTATGGCACTCTCGAATGTCATCCTCTGACGCAACGCCGCAAATGAAAGCACGAAAGCCCATCGCACGTGGCCTATCAACTTTGTACAACTGTCTGGGGGGTTCCGAGACTCCTCCATCAGCCATACAGCCACCTTGGAAAGAGAGAGAGAGGGCATGGGCACAGTCAGAGCTACTCTGATATATTTTATGGGTCATCAGTCAGTGCAGCAGTTATTTGCGGGCTCATGTGATGCAAGCTTACAGAGCAGCTCTGCGGCTCGCACTTGTGGCTCAATGACCGATGTCTTGGCAAGGGTCTCGACTGCCGCGATAGCCCCCTCCGCATCCCCAGGGTGCATCACCAGGTGTGCGAGGGCAATGCAGAACAACGCGTTGACGTCCTGGCATGTCCTGCTGGGGTGCGAGAGCAGAGCGTCCTCGCGGGCGATCTGAATGATGGCGCTCACTGGCAGTGCAGCCGCCCAGACCGCAATCGGTGCAACCCGCATGAGGGCGCCATTGGCCGCGGTTGGCTCCCCCCAGGCCTTCTCATACTGCATGCTGGCATCCCTGGCCCGCTGCATCATGGCTTTGGCGCCGCCAGCAGCGACGTCTCCGGAGAACGCTACTCTGCACGTATTTCCTATGTCAAAAGGGCGGGATGAGGCCCAGTAGCAGTAGGCTTGGGCTACAGTGTCCATGGGCAGGCCTGCATTGGGGCTCCTGCCTATCAGGCTGGTGGCGAGGGCCAAGAGTAGCTCGGTATCGTCCGTGGTCTGCATGGTGTGTTTGTGCATGATGGGAGCCGGTTGGGTCAGTCAGCAGCTGAGTTAGGCAGGCTGGGTCAAGCTGGACGGAGTGTAGGCGCCTAGACCACAGTCGGACACACACTTGCCCTGGTCCGACGTTGAACACGCCCCCACCTGGCATAACGAGAGCAGCAGTGACATCAGCGGCGTCAAATTTCTTAAACTCAAGGACTGCACCGGCAGCATCACCGACTGCGGCGCCCAGGAGGCAGCCATAGGCACGATTGAAAGACTTGTCTAGGATCATACTGTGTGTGGATGGATGGGGGAAATTAAGATGCTCGGAATTTTCAAGAAACACGGTACTCTGGGACACGACCCGAGGAACCCGTGTTCCCCACCGCGTGTTCCCAGAGTACTGCAAGCCGGCTTTGTGAGTGGTCGTCGCAATTCATTGATAGGCCGGGGTTTGGGGCGTCCCGTACCTCCACGGCGGGTGTTGCCTTCCACGAAACACGACTTCACGAAGTTCGGTAGGTGCACACTCTGAGACAGGTTTGTCAAATACCCTCACGACGAGCAGTGGCATTGGGGCTGTACGACATGCAAGTAAGACTTCTCGGTTGCGGTAACCATGTTGTTTTGGTGAACCGTCTGCTACGGGCGAATCCGTATGGAATAGGCGAATCCGTATGGTAATGGCGAATTTGTAGCGTTGCGTGCGTTCGAGGTTGGGCGCGGTTGGGAAGTTGAGGAGGCCTCTTTGTAAGCGGTGTCGGAATTGTATTGATTAAAATGTCTATGAGAATATGACAATACAATGAAAGCCGTCCACCCGGTCGTCCATCCCACTTGTCAGCAGGCTGTAAGCTAGAAAGGCAAACTACAAATATCATCGATCTGACAGCAATCCAAGCGAACGGGCACTGCTGTGATGAGCAGAGCAGATGGATGCATTGTTCGTACGGCGCCGGTCATGAACATGGATCCTGCGTCGTCATTGAGGGGAGAACGCAGGATCAGCAGCAGGTGCGCAGCCAGTGATAAACCCGCTGATAAAGCCTCGTAGATACAGCTTCCCCGCCATGCATGTGCACCAGGCAACTCCTGCTTGTGCCCGGGCTATCGGGCACCAGGTTTTCTCTCCTCTAAGGAGGGCCGCATGTTTAGAAACTGCTGTCAACAAGAATCTGGTTTTAGTGAACGTGCCCTGCCTGCTGGCTTCATCTCTATTCTGTCATTGGTTGCTGGTACCCCTGAGCTTGCTACCATACCAGACCGTGATACCGGTAGACTAGCTGTCAGCCGTCTAATCCACTCAGCTGCTAGCCAGGCAAATGAAGCATGGGCATGCAGCGGTATGCTAGTATGGGACCCCTGTTTCTCTTGGGACAGCAAGTAGGACACTGGGGAGCAAGCTGGCATGGCAGGTCCGTAGGGCATGAGGTGACACACCTCAGCGTTGTTTTCTCCTCATACACACATGGTATTGGTAACCCTGTTAATAAGTGCGCAATAGTGCTGTTTTTGCTTTGACTTAACAAATAAACAAAGTGGGAGTCTGGCCGCCCAACCCTTGAAAACCTGAGGCGCTAACGCAAAAGCAGCCCAGGTGCGGCTGTATTTGGCCCTCGCCGGCAGCTGAGAAAATGCCGGCAAGCAACGCTTTTCTATGGAGTTCCGCATGTTAGTTACGGTATGCCCCGCATGATGCACAGCTTGATCAATGCCGCTTTTGTCTCTGTGTGTGACCCTGGCAGCCTCAGAATGGTCACCACTCACAACCTGGCTCCTAGGCAGGGGTGGGAGGCCCTGGATTGCGTACTTTTAGTTGAGCTTTTGAAGGCTAGTCTCTTCAGGGGCAGGGGATTCGGCTTGCCCGAACTTTGTGTTCTTTTTATGGGTGAACTTGCTAACCTTTCTTTCCTATTCTGCCTTCTCCCTTGACTTTCCTAGATGTCTTTTTGTTTGTTGATGTGGCCGAGCTGAATTTTAGCACGGCCCAGAGGTGTCATGTCATTAACAGCCTGGCTCCTAGCTAGATTCTGTCATTGTTACAAAGTTAACGCAACCACCCATCCCACAGCCTTTTGCAAATGGGCCAGGCAGAGCGAACCAGAGCGAACTCTGTAGTCTGTACGGCCAGACGGTCCACCAAACTGAGGTCCAGTCCCCTGGCAAGTACTTGGTAGTTATGTCTGACTGCTTGGCCATGAGGGACAGGCCGATAGCTTGTACTTGGCTATCATGTCTGACTGCTTGGCCATGAGGGCCAGGCCGATAGCTTGTACTTGGCTATCATGTCTGACTGCTTGGCCATGAGGGCCAGGCCGATAGCTTGTACTTGGCTATCATGTCTGACTGCTTGGCCATGAGGGCCAGGCCGATAGCTTGTACTTGGCTATCATGTCTGACTGCTTGGCCATGAGGGCCAGGCCGATAACTTGTACTTGGCTATCATGTCTGACTGCTTGGCCATGAGGGCCAGGCCGATAACTTGTACTTGGCTATCATGTCTGACTGCTTGGCCATGAGGGCCAGGCCGATAGCTTGTACTTGGCTATCATGTCTGACTGCTTGGCCATGAGGGCCAGGCCGATAGCTTGTACTTGGCTATCATGTCTGACTGCTTGGCCATGAGGGCCAGGCCGATAACTTGTCCTTGGCTATCATGTCTGACTGCTTGGCCATGAGGGCCAGGCCGATAACTTGTCCTTGGCTATCATGTCTGACTGCTTGGCCATGAGGGCCAGGCCGATAACTTGTACTTGGCTATCATGTCTGACTGCTTGGCCATGAGGGCCAGGCCGATAACTTGTCCTTGGCTATTATGTCTGACTGCTTGGCCATGAGGGCCAGGCCGATAACTTGTACTTGGCTATCATGTCTGACTGCTTGGCCATGAGGGCCAGGCCGATAACTAGTACTTGGCGATCATGTCTGACTGCTTGGCCATGAGGGCCAGGCCGATAACCAGTAATTGGCTGTTATGTCAAATCTGCTGGGTGCCTTACTGCCTTGGTCAAGTCGATGACAAGCACTTTGCAGTCATGCCTGCCTGCCTGCCTGGCCATGATTGCCAGGCCAGTGTTCGGAAGAAAAGTTTCCACACCGGGTGATATCTTAGTCTGGATCCTATCTCTGACCGAGTAAAATCTTAGTCTGGATCCTATCTCTAGCAACCAGGATCCTACATCTGTTGCCAGGAGAACGTCAGAGAGCAATGTCACAAGCTGCTCAAGAAGTACCGCCAAGGAGCAGAGGGGCGCCAACGCCGTCGCCGACGCTTCTGGCGGCGAAGCGGATGCCGCCAAATGCCACAAGCTCCGAAACCTGTATGCAGAAGTTAGCTGGCTTCTCGACCGTGTGGAGGCGGCAGAGGATCAGACATGCCGTGCGCAGCCTGGAGATGTGGGGCAGTCCCGGGAGCTGGTCATGACCGCCAACGATCGCATGCGTTGCTGCAGAATGTGAGCGGGAAGATGGCAAGGGCGTTTCCTGGCTTTGGGCAGATATGTGATGCGACCAGCATGGTGTTGATATGGCTACCGGCTACCGGGGATGTCGGTGAGGGAGTCAGGGATAAAAAAAGAGTGTTCCCTTGCAATTTCCCGATTTGCGGAGTGTACCGTAATTAGACTGTCGCTGTCCTCATCGTCGCCACAGCTGATCGCTGTACCTGATCTATAAGAAAAGTCCAGTGTACTGTTTCTTGTATAGTGTTTGAGCCACGTTTCAATTGCATCAGAACCTACGGCCATGAGGCCCTGATCTAGCCAGCCCTGCTACCAGGGCCACTAGCCGAAGGCCTGTCCAGGTGTTTGGCCTGGCATAATGTTTTTGTCGAAGGGAAGACTCCCACCATTTTAAAAAGAAGAAGCCAAAGCATCCCCACAAAGATAGTGTGGTACTCTGGTGTGCACCAAACAGGGGACCAGTGTATTGATAGAGTATATGGTCTAAAGACATGACTCCGTAACTGATGTCCGGACCAGCTTGACAAAGTCCTTGGTGGCACAGATTCCAGCAGTTGCATGCCCTGCCCTGCCCTACCTGGATTGAACCTCGATTTTGCTCCCTTGAATTCCGTTTTTGATCTCCCACACTGCCTTGTAGACCCGAGTGAGCTTGCTTGAATGAACCCCGGGTGTGCTCCCTTGAATTCTTTTTTTATCCCATGCATCCCCTTGTAGACCTGAGTGAGCTCCCTTTGATATCTTTCCTTCAAACCCAAGTGACAGAAATAACAGAAGTGGCAGTAAAAACGGAAGTGACCTCAAAGGGCCTACTTAAATGCCTGTCCCGATGTCAGTCATGCAAGGAAAGGGGCAACACTGTATTGTGCACTAGATACTGCACCCTCGACACCCCGCCTTGATCCGTACCTACAAACATGATGTGATGAGCGGTATCCTGATGTGCAATGTGCGATGCTCGCAGCCTGGTGCAACAGCTGCTGAAAGGGACGAGCGGCAGGGTTTCACTGAGGCAGCGCCACAACGCCCTCATCGCACGGCTGGAAGGCATGCATACATTCCTAGAGGATCAGCTCAAACAGCAGCAGCGACAGATGGCTGTCGGCAGCCATTCCTCTAGGCCGAACTCGCCGTCGCGGGGCATGCGGCTAGTGCAGCTTGATGATCAGCAGCATGCGGCAGTGGCACCCAGGTCAAGTCGTCAGCTGCAACAGGCGCTTGCTGCGGCCGGGTCTGCACACTCGCTACAGCATCTGCCGCAGCCATTTCTGGCGGCCGGGCTTGCACAACATCGGTGGTCGCTTACAGGCACATCTGAGCGCGTCAGTGGCCGTGCAGCAGTTGC
Organism: Limnomonas spitsbergensis; assembly: GCA_037349105.1. Lineage (NCBI taxonomy): Eukaryota > Viridiplantae > Chlorophyta > Chlorophyceae > Chlamydomonadales > Limnomonas > Limnomonas spitsbergensis. The sequence goes on from JAYJMM010000032.1 coordinate 2,658,622, forward strand.
GTTTGGTTTGGTTTCGGGTTCAAAAAAAACTGCTGTTCACAAATTTCGAATTGTGACTTTGAGGGAGCTGGCGTGCGGCTGTAGGCATTGGTTTTGTGTCTCAGTGTCTCCCTAAATTAGATTTTTTGTCTTCCAGCAACCACTAACATTTGTCGCCCGCCCCTGATGTACTGCGTGCTCACAGCAGCAGTACACCATCGGCCACTATGGCAGCAGGGAACAAGCAGCGGGCTGGGCCGCGGATCAATTTGCCGCTGTTTGCAGGACGCCAGGAGCCCCGAGGAGGAGGGACAGTGAAGGTAAAGGCTTGCAGACGCCACCGACGGGCGCCGTAGGCGCAGCGGCGTCCAGACTTCTTGAGGCCATGAAGGGTAGTGGGAGGTTAGGCTGGCAGCCGCCTGGTGGCGCTGTGCCTCCTGTGGTTGCTCCCAGCGGCGACAGCAGCAGCAGCAGCAACGGCGGCAGCGTCGGCCGGGGCAGGAACCAAGGGATTGAGACCACTAGCCTCAGCTGCTTGGCGCTGGGCAGAAGCGGAGTCGGCGGCATGGCTTCGGAGCTGAGAGGGTTGCAGCAGAAGGCGAGCTGCAACCCCAGCGAGCGGGGCCGGGGAGGAGATGCGATGTTTTTGAACTCAACGGTCTCTTGCCCCCCCACCTTCACCAAGTCTGTATCCCGTCAGCTGCCCCCCGGGCACCTGGATGTCGCTTTCAGCGGCGCTCGCCCTCTGTCTGCCGCCATGCACGTACGTCAACCATCACCGGGTGCAGCAAAGGACTACCAAATCTCAGCTTATTCCGCCGCCAACAGGTGTGCACATCTGCCTCGGCCGAGTACAGCTGTCTCTGAAATTGCAACAGCTGGCTGCAACAACCAGAACAGCCAGCAGCCACTGCGGCCTCGGCCCAATACGGCTGTTGCTGGACCTGCAGCAGTTGGCTGCAACAATCGCAACAACCAGCAGCCACTGCGGCCTCACCAGGCACGGCCGCAATCGACGCCGCCTGTGCCTGCAAAGAGGGACTATACTGTTGCGGCGCGGGAGCGGCTCAGAGCGGAGGAGGCCGAGGTGAAGCGGGTGTCCGAAGAGGCCAGGCGGATGTTCACGGGGGCGTGGCAGGCCCTCGAGGCTGCTCGGGTCGCTCGGCGGGAAGCCGAGGAGCAGTGTATGGCGAATCAGATGGCCGCGGCCACGACCGCTGCCGCTGCGGCAGCTGTCGAGGCGGAGCAAGCTGCAGCCTTGTCTGAACGAGGAGCTGCCATGGAGGCCAGGGCCGCCGCTCGGCAGGCGGCGCTAGCGGCCGTAGAGGAAGGCTTGCGGGCAGAGATGCGAGCGAGTGCTGCAGTGGTGGCAGAGCGGACGGCGCTGGAGGCGGCCAACCGTGCACAAGGGGAACAGATTGCTGCCGCTGAGGCGGTGAAGGCAGTGGAACAGGCGATGGAGCAGTTGGCTAGATCGACAGCTGCTGCTGCTGCTGAAGCTGCTGCTGCTGCTGAAGCCGCCGCCGCTGTAGCGCCTCTAGAGCAGCAGCTTCAAGAAACGCTGGAATGCTGCATCTGCATGTGTGACGGGCCTGCCGACTGCGGGCTGTCCTGTATGGGCCCTCAGCCTCATTTCACTTGTGAGAAATGCCTGGGCAACCACGTACTGGACTCATGCGTTGATCGGCTAGCGCGGTTCAAGTCAGATGGGTGCCGCTTGTTCTGCCCGGGAGACGGATGTGCGACCCGCACGCCCAATGGGGACCTGGCGTTCACCAGCCAGGAAATCGCTTCACAGGTCTCTAAGGAGGAGTTTCAGGTGTTCATGGGAGCCCAGGTGAGCAGCACATGGGTCGTGAGGAGGCAGTACATGGCAGTACATGGGCAGTCAGGTGAGCAGTACATGACAGGACATGGCAGTACGTGGGTGGTCAGGTGAGAGATACATAGCAGTGCCCTGGTGGTCAAGTGAGCAATATATGACAGAACCCGTGTGGTCAGGTGAGCAGTACTTGGCAGGAAGTTGGTCGCTGGTTGAGCTGTACACTGTAGTGCCTTGGTAATGGTCAGAGCAGTACATGACAGTATATGCGTTGGGAGAATAGTACCCGTTAGTAGCCTTAGGTCACTGCAATATCTGCCTCACTGACACCCTATATATAGTGGGCACAGGTTCAGCAAAACAAGCAAAGCAATGAGAGATGTAACTGAGCTAGGACAGGTTATGTATGGATTCCACTAGAAAAAAAGCAGGGGGAACAAGAGTCACCCGAAGCGATCAGAGCGACGATGAAGAGGGAAGGATCCGGTCATCCTGGGAATCATCAAAACCAACCGCGACCGCCTCCCTCTCCCCATACCACCACAGCTGTCCGTCCAAGGCGTCGAGCTCGAGCTGCAGCTGCGGGTGCGCCTTCAAGGCCAGGCCGACCCCGCCCAGGACGGCCGCCTCCAGCGGCTGCGCGCCCAGCTGCTGGACAAGCTCACCATTCTCACGCCCTGCTGCAAGAAGGCGTTCGAGTGGACCGCTTGCTGCGCGGTCTCTTGTGGCTGTGGTTCTGGCGGCTTAGTGCGGCACTTCTGCGGTCTTTGCATGGCGCTACTCCCTTCAGAGGACGACTGCCACAGACATGTGCGATTGCAATGCAGGTGACACCTGACTGAGGGGGATATTCTGTTGCACACTGAATGTTGTCTGCGTGGCTGCGCTACCTCCGTCTGTGCATCGAGCACTAGCTCCTCAAGTCTGCTGTCGCCCCTAACCGTTGAAATTGAACCGCTGAATTCCTCTCGGTCACGTTCAAACTCCCTGCCTGCCAACTTCCGGGGAAGTGCGCCTTTTATTCACTACCCTTCTTCTTTTTAAACTGGACAAAAACTATGACATGTTGTAATGACGCAGATGCGGCCTTGGAAAATGCCATGCTGTTTTGTCTTCATGCTCCTCCCAGAAATAGTTCGGCCATCCTTTTGAAGTTTTTTTGTTGGTATATTACGTCTTTCAAAAAATGACTATCAAACGAAATCTGCCCTCACTGATGAGTGATGCTTTAACGGTTGCCCCCCCCCCTAAACGCAGATTCAATAACAATGACTACTATCAGACCCCAGCTGAGATCAAAGTCGCCCACGGGACGCTCCTCACGGCCTCGGTCAGGGAGATGCTGCGGAGTGTGGCCGTCTTGGATGGACTGGCCAATGCTCACAAGCTGCTAACGTCGGTAGAGCAAGAGCTAAGGAATTGGGGCATTGCTGCAGATCCCGACACCCACCTCGAGGGCTTGGGTTGATGAGGTGCTGAGGCTGACACATGTACGCTTAAGTCAGCAGAGCCAAGGGGGGAGAGATTTCCATGGCTCAGTCCAGGTTTACCCAGTACGGCTGTTTGGGCCCCAACCCCGTATTGGCCATTTTTTCACCACTCCGTCCGTACGGTACCCGGTATCCGTACTGTACTGCTTGACCATACCATATTTCCGTACTGGGTAACACTGGTTCAGGCCATGGGACACCAGACGCATCCACGCATGGGGAGCCACAAGGCGCAAGGCGTGCCATTAGGCTGGGGGCGCCATTAGGCGCATGGGACCCCATAAGGTGCATGGGGCCCATTGGAAGCAAGGGGCCTGTGACAGATAGCATCAAGCAAGCTCTCACTCACATTAATAGCAAGGGTTTGGTAGCCTACCGGCATCCTGCCGAGTGAGCCCACCCAGTGCTACGATTGAATGTGTGGCTTCCTGAAGGTAATAGCGAAGGGCGTCGTGTGTGTTCAAGGAATGATATTTGGGTCACGACCCACATGCTGAGCAGGGCAGCTGGTGAGATAACACGGTATGATGACTTACCCTGGTCAGGGTTACCCAGGGCGGCCGTTTTTGCCCGTTTACCGTACCGCACTACCGCACCGTTTAAGAACCCAGTGCGTCCATATGTCCGTACCGTTTGACCGTTTGATCGTGCTGTATTTCTGTACCGGGTGACCCTGATCCAGGGTACAGAAGAGCCTGACAGCTGTTTGAAAACTTCTAATACTGGGGATCCTGGGCTCCTGGGGCTGCCCCTAGGGCCCCTAGCTAATGCCATCTATGCAGGGGCTCCAAGGCTCCTGGAGCTGCCCTATTTGGCCATCAGCTAGCCATCCAGGGTTCAACTTGTAATAGGGTGGTCTAGTTAAGGTTCTAGAAGCCCCTGTACAACAGGAAGGGCCTCAAAGGGTCAAAGGGGTAGGGTGGCGCATTCGTCATCCCATTCATAACTGCTTGAACTGTTTGGGATACGGTATCAGATAAACAATGTGTTATTAATTTATGTATGGATTGAATTTTGATGTCACTGACCAAGTGACCAGTGGTTGTGTGTTACTTGCCAGCCCAGGGGGGCGGGTCACTGTCTCTTCGCTTGCCGTCCTACTTTGTTTACAAAAATTGCGGGCACATGTCCCCTGGAATGTATAAGATGCACTCAGGAATCAGAAAATCCAAGATCATACATACTTGTACTTTCACATGTTATCATGTGTGAACACTACTTTTTCCCCTGCAATGAAAAGTGGTGTCCATCGTTTGCCTTGATGTTTGACACTTGGTCCGGTCGTACAGCACTGGTGGCATCCACAGCACATGGTCGGTGGTTAGAATCTGCCAATGGACCCTCAGTTTCCGGAGGGACCTGAAAGACCCCTGTGTATGCTTACTCTGTAGAGGTTGACATGTACCTGGTGTGCGAATCGTTTACTGAAAGGGACAGTGTGGCAAAGATTTTCTTATGAAATGACCTCATAAAGGGGACCTCGTTCATACTAGTGGATTTGGGGTCTTAGGGCTAGGGACTGAGCGTCTTCTCTTCTCGAGTAGTCCAGAACCAAGGAGTACTGGGACGCAGTTCAGGGTTGAAATATTGAGTGATTAGGGCTTTGGGATGTTGGCTTCAAGATCAGCGATGAGGCATGACAAAAAGGAGGTAGTGAAACATTGGACCTTGGAGTCGCCATGCATGAATCTAGACAAGTCTCAATGTTTGAAGTTAAAGGAAAAGACGTGAAGCAAGCTTTGTATACAACGGGCGATTTTATTTCTTCCTTTTGAACCACGGTATGAAATTGCGGCATCTACAGGTACTATTATTTATCACACTTGTTGCACTGGAGCGTTAACACACATTTTTAAAAATTGTAAAAGCGCAAAGGAAAATTGATTTCATAACAAGTAAAACAACAAACCAGAATTGAAATGCTTGCCTGCACACATGTTCAAATTCAATTGCAAATTTACACTGATTTCAAAAGTCCTCATTGATAGCCACATAATCGTCAACGTAGTACACGTTTTCCTTTTCAGTGATTTCCATGGTTCAGTCCCTGCCGTGACACCAGCAGCAGGCGCATCCGCGCAGGCGTGCATGGGGCGCCACTAAATGCAGGGGGTGCCATGGGGCGCTATGGGGCTCCTGTGCTCTTGGGGCTGACCTATCAGGGCATCAGCTAGCCATCCAGGGTTTTACATGTAATATGGTGATCAAGGTAAGGTTCTATAAACTCATGCACACAAATAAAATTTTCGTCAAATGCTGTGCTTTTACGGACAAAATACTGACTGGTATACAATCTGGAACTACATCAAATGAACCCCCCTCCCCAGCCCGAAATCTCAAGAGAGCAATTCCAGATTTGTAGCAAACTAAACAAAAGGCGAAACATAATCCTCTGTATCATTATCTAGATCTGGATGAAAATGCGTTAATTACAAAGCAATAGCCTGGTACAGCAATTAAATCAAAGAAATTAAGTAGTGCTGAATGGCCTTAGTTTATATTTTGTCAGAATCACCAATTTAAAGTGTTCCCCCTTAATCCATACTCGTGAATAAAACCGGGGTTGCCCAGTACAACCGTTTGGGTCCAAATCCCATGCCATTTACCGTATCATAATTCGTATCGCACCATTATCAATACCGTGCTCTGTTGAAACAAAAACAACGTGCGTGTAGGCCATTTTTTACTTGTCCCACCCTTTTGGCCGCACCGTATCTGCATCTGAACCGTACGTACCGTTTCACCGTACCGTATTTCCGTACCGGGTAACACTGCCTATATGTAACCACCATTACACGTGGTGATTTTTCGGCAGAGCCCCCCCGGGCGGCCGAAGGTCGCGGGGGCGATGCCCCCAGTTTCCACCCGTTTCCGTCCGTCAGTCTGTCAGTCAGTCCGTCCGCCTGATGTTTCTGGAACGTCACGGAAACTTTATGCGCTACAGCGCAAATCAGCCGGCTGTATTTATGAAGGTTATTCCTGTCAGACCTCAAAGACCGAGGTGCAGAAATGAGAAACTCAGCTACCAAGGCTGGATCTCACAGCGGATGACGTAGGGTGTCGTCACGCTGTCCCCTGGTGTCACGCGACAGGCCGACAGCTGTGGCTTCGCTTCTCTATGCGCAATTCGATACGCATCATTAAAAACACGCACTGAGCCAGCGATAGAGTTGTGACAAATATTTTGAAATCCTGCACCATGGCGAGGGGGTTTGCATGGGGTCTTGGAGACCCCGTCCGCATCTGGCTGCGCCTGCCCTCTGAAAAGTCACATACCTGACTGCTCTGCCGTTTTTTGTGCTGCGCAGCAGCACCTCTGATTACTTTTCCACTTGCTGGTCCTCTCCTCATGGCAGAAGAGTTAGTAGCAGCCCCATTCCCCCATGGACCAGGTCAGTAGATGCCAAATTACACTACCAGTTGCACTACGGGGCCACGGTGACGACCCAGCGAGAGCTGATTGACGACAGTCAGTCAACTGATAAACAGGTCAACTGTCAGTCTGTACATCTAGATCTCCCAACAAGGTGCTGTACTCGACGGTAGGTACGTTGCTTTGGAGCAATAGACAGTGGCGATAACTCATGCCTTCATTACGGCCAGACAGCCATTAGTGAAACTTCTAACCTTATGCGCCCCATCCAGTATGGAGGACTGTCATCAGACGACGAATTACCACTGAACACGACAAGATCGCAGCGCGGGGTGACTGGTCGGCACGACAAGACTACCGGTGGTCGGCAAACCTACTCCATTGCGGCGCGGGGTACGTAGGCTGTGTCTCCTGTGCGCTGTGGATCATACTGAATATATATTCGCTGCCCCGACTGGCTGCTTGATACTGATTTCTCCTCTCAGAGCCCTTTTTCTTCTGGCCTTTGCTCGCTTCCTTCTCCCGATTGTCTCACGTGCTATCAACGAGGATTGCCGGCATTCAACTCGCAGGCTCCTCTCCGCCACGGCCTGAAGGAGGGGGTCGTGGAGCATCTGCAGCATCTCGTCCCCCGCTCTCGCCTCCCCCATATCTTCCCCATATGCATGGCGCCCTTTCTCGCCCTGCCGTCTTGGGCACAGTGTGGCCGGCCTCCGCCCCTGCAAACTACCACATGCCAGCTGCAAAAATTGTTGCTGATTTAGACGACTTGGAGGAGGCTCGAGGGGGAAACAGGGAGACTGGCCTCTTTCCCTACTGGGTCCTGTCAACAACGGCCAGCCAGTACAGCATGGGCGCAGTCTCGGCATGCACCGGTGAGCACCCAGGATTTCCACCTGTGCTTAAATTCTGCATGCCCTATGTACGGCCTTGCTTCGTGCTGAAGGGGCTCTTGTGTAGCTTGGACCTCATGGCTGCTGCTGTGCTAGCTATGCCTTAAGGGGTGAGCACTGAGCAGCCATGCCTTAGGGTGATGACCCCCTAGCTCTCCAACCTTCTGCATATTAGGCAGCTTCTTCTTCTGGCATCCTGCCTGTTTTTTTGTCTCCCTCTATAGGGAAGAAAACGTTTTTCAACTTTGGTAGAGGCGTAAGTAGCCTCTTTTGGGGTAGCTTATGACGATGTAGCATGACACCTTTATCTTACATTCAACACATGAGTACTTGTGGCCGTGTGAGTGCTTGATGGTCATGTGCCTTATATTGTGTTGCTCGCCTTTTCTCAGCTAAGGACAAGGGCGTCTTGCGCACCTTTCTCACCTGACGACAAGGGCGTCTTGCGCACCCAAGCTCTTACATTGTGTTGGCACCTCAGGGGTTTAGGGTTTGGGCAGCCTGCCTCACATTTGGCAAAGTCCAAGCAAACCATTAGGAGCACACTCGCCTGTGCTTGATCAGAGCCTCAACCTGACCCCATCCTTGCCTCTCTCTGAGCAGGCATGGCCGTCCAAGCAGCCTACACGCTGCTCGATCTCTTGTCACTGCCCAGCACCGAGCACACGCGCCCATTCGGTATGAACCTGGCCCTCCTCCAGGCTGTGCTTCAAGAAGCCGGTTCTTACCGCGACCAACGGCACCAACAACTGCCCGCTGTGCTCGCTTCGCGCCCCGACCTGCGGAATGCCGGGCTGCACCTTGTAGGCGGCGACCGCAGCTTTGTGGACGTGAGCCCACAGGACGCTTACCGGGCGCTGCAGCGGGGAGAGCAGTACAAGGAGAGCCATGGCCGCAGCTTTGCCGCCATCATGACCTGCCAGCAGCAGTCGGTGTGCATTGTGTTCCCGGTGCAGTCCCGCGAGGTGCTGCTCTTCGACTCACACTCCCGCCAGGTCAACGGGCAGCAGGTGGGCGCATCGCTCAGCTTCTTCCGCTGCCTGGAGGAGTTGAGCGGGCACCTGCGCCTCCTCTTCTCCCTTGAGCAGCCCCCTCTGAGCCACCAGTCGTTTGAGGAGCAGCAGCAGTATGCGGCGCTGAGTGTCGGCCAAGCCGATTTCTTATGCTTGGGTGACTTGACTGCAGAGGCTCAAAGCATGGGGCAGGATACCAGTGTGGGAGGAGGAATGAGGACAGGAGGGGCGAGGGCCAGAAGCCCAGGGCCTGAGCTTGGTCAGTTCCCTGATGGCCGGCCCTCGCCTAGGTCACCGGACGTCGCCCCTGTGGTCATTCGCAGCAGGCAGCGCCTCGCGGCGGCAACTAGTCCTGGAACCCTAACAGGCGGTGAGGAGAAGGGGGGCATGCTGGGGGCAGGCAAGGGGAGGGGCAGGCAAAGGGAGGTAGAGACATGGGGGCAAAGGCTGTGGTGCTGGGCAGGGCGAGGGCTGGGAGGATAGACGGCTCTATCCAAGTTACTGGACCATTTGCTGGGACTTCAGCAACCTTGTTAGTGCAGAGGATACTATTAGCAGAGGCAACTTTATTCCAGGCACACTATGGTTGAAGGCCGCTGATTGGCACTCTGGTCATGTACGTCTATGCGGTTTTCGGTTGGGGTCCTATGGTTTTAGGTTTTAGGGTTAAAGGAAGGTACGGTTGGGGTAGGGTGGGTTTAGAGTAGGTAGGGTAGGTAAGTGGGTTTAGGGTAGGTAGGGTGGGTTTAGGGTTTAGGGTAGGTATGGTAGGTAGGTGGGTTAAGTGTTTAGGGTAGGTAGGGTAGGTAGGTGGGTTTAGAGTAGGTAGGGTAGGTAAGTGGGTTTAGGGTAGGTAGGGTGGGTTTTTAGGGTTTGGGGTTTAGGGTAGGTAGGGTAGGTAGGTGGGTTTAGGGTTTAGTGTAGGTAGGGCGGGTTTAGGGTAGGTAGGGTAGGTAGGTGGGTTTAGGGTAGGTAGGGTAGGTAGGTGGGTTTATGGTAGGTAGGGTAGGTAGGGTGGGTTTCTTTAGGATAATTGTGGAGTGGCTTGCTGAATGACTTCCAGCGACTGCAAGGAATCTTGTTATGAAGTAATATGAAATGGTCACCTGGCGGGAGGTCCTGAGTGCCATTTTTTTTGAAGATGTGCATGAGGTGTGAAGTGCAGTCGGGAAGAGTGGACAACATGTATCAAGACGTCCTTTTCCATATCTGCCATTTTAAGGCAGGCATGACCCTATCATTATGTAATCGTTTGAAGGTATCAAGGCAGCATGCGGCGCCCCCTCCCTCCACCCACACTCTATGCAAATCCTGGCAGGTTACCACAACAAGGATGATGGTACGCACAACACCTACACAAGCGGCCAGGAGACGGAGGAGTGGTCAAGGAGGCTGGAGGAGATGATGACCGTCAACCGGGAACTCGAGCGGAAGATGAAAAATCTCAAAGAGGAGAATCTCGACTTGGCCGAGGTATGATGAGCAGATAGGGAAGGAGGGAAGCTTGGGTACAGCTCTGATCATCTGATGCACCCCTTCGGACAAATCTCAGGCTTATGGCCAGAGGTTCCCTTTTGCCGGTGTCCTTTGGCTAGTCATGGCCAGTCGTGCTGCCTTGGCCTGTGGCATTAGGCCCGTCCAAGTCTTATCCCTAAGTGCGTGAAGAGGCTGCATGGCGGCGCGCAGAAAATGTCTGGTAAGGAACACAGATGTTAGTGTCAAATTGTCAACAATACGTAATGAACTTCCCAGCCAACAACCGCCCATCACAAAAGAACACCCAAGGCAGTGGGCTCAAAACAGTTTGTCGTAAGAAGTCCGTCACTCTTCTTCGGCTCGCGCCCCTCCGGACCCTGAAACCCTCTAATGCGTTAGACGTAATGCTGTTTCCATACTCAACTCACCTATATTATTATTATTGTATTCGTCATCTACAAACGCTTTCTTTCGGGTTTTGACCTGGACCAGTGATCCTCATTGCGGCAATCAATCACTCTGTGGAAATTAATGGAGCAATTCGAAATAAACTAAGAAGGGGGACATCGACCTGCTCATTGCCACCAGGGAAGTACAATTTCCCATCCGTTCACACTTTCCACACCAGTGTGGATTTACTTAATTCCAAAACATGAAAATAAGATCACTGACCTGGATGGACAGACCTGCAGGAAATGAAAGGAAGCTTGAGTCAGCCATGGAAACAAATATGGTAACTAAGCACGCTCCTTCTTGACAGAAAAAGGACCCCACCAAGCCTTTGCCCCTTTGTTTGGATGTGCTGCTCGCAGTCTTCCAGATCCCAGATCTGATTATGGTTCCAGCTTGAGCATCCTCATACCCATATACACCAAACACGGGCTTTCCTTCTCACAAGCGTGCCCTAATTCAAAACATGTTTGTAAGTTTCCCCCCGTTTTGAGCAGTGGCAGTTCCGACACAAAATCAAACAAAGTGGAAAAGACTGAAGGCAGGTAGAGTGGCTGAGTGGGGAGTGCGACCATAGAATAAAGGGAGGACTGAGATTGCGCCTCAGCATGTCTTAATGTCTGCCTTACATTTGCGTGTAATGCGTCCATGCGGCATTAAATACCTTATGTGGCGATCTCCTGCACACAAATTAATAAATCAAATATCATTTCTGAGATTTACAGGAGGGATGACCGTATATCCAATTGCCTGCATGAGATCAAAGGTCAGGGCCACTGTTCTTTTATAGGTAAGAAGCCAAGTGACAAGATCTGCAAAAACATTGGCCTCAGGCACATGGCTAGTTCCCGAAGTCCACCTGAACCCAGGTGAATGAGGCTGCCGAGCCCCCCTGACTATTCCCGTGCCCCGTCCCCCACCTTCTATTTTATTTTTTTCAACCAGGACCTGAAGACCGAGCGGCGAAGGGTAAGCTTGTTTCAGGACAAGCTCCTGACTGCTGAAGGCAACGTGACCGAGCTGCACAACACCATCAACGATTTGCAGATGCGGCTGAAAGAGTTCCAGCGGCTGCAGCGGGAACAGCTGATACAGGATAGCCGGCAGCAGGACGCCCTGAGGCAAGATTCCCTGAGGCAAGATGCCCTGAGGCAAGATGCCCTGAGGCAGGACGGTATGAGGCAGGATGCTATGATCAGGCAGGATGCCGAGAGGCAGAACGGTATGAGGCAGAATGACTTGAGGACTGCTCCAGTGGCTAGCAGTCAAAGGCCGATGTCCGCTCGGCGCCAGCGACCAGCGGCGCGGCGCGCCAGTGGCGGCGAAGCCAGCGAAGGTGGCCAGGGCGGCACCAGACGCGACAGTGGAGGCGGCAATGGCGGTGGCGGTGTCACCAGCGAAGGCAGGAGCGGCGGCAGGGGTAGCCAGAAGCCAGGGGGGGGGGGGCCAGGAGAGGCCAACGGCCAGCGGCCGGGCGCCATGGGCCAGCGACCGACAGCACCGAAGGATCAATCGCCTGCGCCCAGTGCGCGCCAGCGCCCGGCTGGCAAAGAGGCAGTGCCAGCGTCTTCGCCGCACTTTGAGGGGGACCGGCTGCTAGCCCAGAGGTTGATGCAGGAGGAGGAAGCCCGGATACAGGCGGAACTCACTGGTCGGGAGCAGACGCTCGAGTTCCTGAGGCTGGAGGAGGTCAGGGAAGCTGCGTTCCAGAGCGACCGAAAGCAGGCTGAGGACCTGGAGCTTTTTGAGCAATATCGCATGCAGAGCGATGCAGACCTGGCACGCGAGCTCTCCCGTCAAGGCTTCGAGTGCCCTCTCTGCGCCTATGATGTGAGTTAGCTGTCCGACGGGGCTTTCACCAGTGTTGGCGCTCAGTTTACGCTTTTAAGACGGGTGCACCGGCGTGGACAGAAGCGCCAGCACACCAAATGTTCTTGTTCACAAGGTTCAGAAGGTGGCCTCCCCCTGCCAGGTCTCGTCACCTCTCACATGACCGAAGCCAGGCTGAAGGGACCCCCTTAGGCCCTAAACCTCTCACACCACCAGGCATGCTTCACCTCTCCTGGCAGGCCATGTACTCTCTGCTCAACAGCATCCCACACCTGATGAATGCAGAAGCAACCCTCGACACCTTGTCCTTCCTCCCCCCCACCTGGCCGCTCTCAGGTGCACATGTCTGACCAGTTTGAGGTACACCAATGTGGACATACTTGCTGCCGGGAGTGTGCCAAGAGTTTCATCGGCGTTGCATTACGCGACAAGAAGATGCCAGTCCCTTGCTGGATGAACTGCCCGAGGGGCATCAGCGAAACAGAGATGTTTTCCGTCATCGACGACGAGGAGGTGGGTTTATACATGGAGCTCAGCCGCATGCCCGTCCAAGATCCCGGGTTCCGCCCGTGCATCGAGCCCAACTGCAAGGGCTTCTACGTCCTAGAGGCACTTGATGGGGGTGCTTGCCAGTGCTGCATGGACAGAAGCCACCGCTGGTGCAGCGACTGCCAGGTCAACACCACCAGCTCGCAGCATGCCAACATCGAGTGCGAGCAGTACCAACGATGGCGCGAAGAAAATGACACCGGGGACGAGGCCATGGAGAAGTTCCTCAGAGATGGCCTGCACGACGCTAACGGCGACAACCGCATGCGTCGATGCCCCAACTGCCAAACTGCCTACATGAAAGACGATCAGTGCAGTCACGTCACGTGCGAGAAGAAGGGAGGGGGCTGTGGGCGGCACTTCTGCTTTCGTTGCGCCAATTTCCACGCTGCGGATGGCGCTGCTGTGTACCTACATCAAAAGGATTGTTACCCGGTACAATCGGCTTAGCTTAGGGTCTGTGTTGGCATTCTCGCAACTGGCACTAGAGCGCGACCCTCCCAGTGATCCTAGTTCCCATCGTTTTTTTATGACATATATAATATATTGTCTGACATGACCCCCCCGTGTGCACCGGTTGGTAGCCCCGCAGCCCTGTACTGTACAGGCTGTACATCAGCTACAATCTTATAAAGGGCTTTCCTGCATTTGTCACGTTACCCTTTAATCGTGATTCCCCCTGCTAGCACCCCTCCCAGAGCGTGAAGCATCCTCAGTAATATGGATCCGTGCAGGATCGTGCACCTACATGGTGCCAATGCATCATGGTGATGGATATCAACAAGGTCCAGTTTATTTGGTGTGCGATATAAATCATATAATGCAATACCTTGGCCAGGCTATTGGGAGGCCATTACCACCAGGGCAACCAAACCCAAAGTTGAGCGGTCAACTGCTGCCCTGCCTGCCGGTGGCCCAAGCAGCAAGGCCTGATGCAGGTCCCCCAGCTGTCAAGCACCCCAGGGGTAGATTTTGCTGTTAGGGTGCCTGTTCATCCGCTCCCTTGACGCTTACTTCTCAAATTTTGTTGGTGCCTTAGTTTATTTTGTGTGCAACCGTTCAACACGGTTTTGAGCACCTTTCCCATGCATTAAATTGTTCAAATGTGATATACCCCGCAAAAAACAGGGGGTGCAAACTCACGGCACTTGCGTGGGAGGCACAGTTCTGCCGTGTTCCTGGCTACCACTTACCGGTCCTGCAGCTGTTTTCCCTCGACCCTAGCTTTGTATGTGTAGAATGCTACTGTACCGATAATCCGGTATTTCAAACACCCAACATGAGTGATTTTGAGGCCCCATGAGTGGCCAAGTATGTTGCCTGGGCCACCGACTTGGTACCAATTGGGCCTTCAGCTAATGCTGGCCTCATGTTCGGAAAAACCAGCATTGATAATTTTTGCAATTATGATATATCTTATTATCAGGGACTGAGACTCACCTCTGCTGCCAGGGTGCCCGCTCCTCCTCCTCCTCGTGGCCTCCTTCCCCAGCGTGCCCTCAGCCTCATGTTCTACCTGTATGCAAGTGGCCCAATCTGAATGGCTTTGGCCACGGGTATCATGTGCAAGCATGCCATATTTCTGGGCAGGGTTCCGTGTAATGTGGCAATGCAGCCAGCAATCTAATAGGGCATCCCTCATTTCCTTCTTACAAGCACAGCATCGAGGGAGCAAGGTCAGCATGGCTCAATCCTCTGTTTCTAACGCAAAAATGGTTTTGATTCCCAGTCTGTCTTGAAATCAAAACAGCCCACCTAAATGCTAGGGCTTTCCCTGATCGCCCTTTGCGGTAACCCATCACACGAAAACTACGAAACCGCAGCCGTCGTTGCCACGAATCTGGCGGTATCAATCCTTGCCCTGCTGCCTGCCTCTACCCCCTTGTATGCCACTCAACACATTCTCCGACCTAACATGGGAGCATTATGTCGAGAATTAAAGACGGGTGGAGATGGGATCGGTTCCGCGATGCCTGTCGTGCTTCCTTGAATCCACAACTTGCGTGCTTTCACACACGGGCTGGAGGTGCGTGGTCACAGCCCATGTGTGCAGCCTTGGGCTCGGGTGTCTAGTGACCACACGAACGTCGGTGTGCCGTCATCACATCCCCGATTGAAATTGAGCCGACAGATTTGTATCGAGCTGGCTCATTCCAACCAAAAAAAATCAATCTACGCCATCATCAGTCCATTAATCATCAGTCCATAAATTATCGCGGTCTTTTATTCTACATTGATCTGAGTACGAGGCGTCAGGCGAGGCGCGCAACAGTGAGGCTAGAGGACCATGACGCTGCTTTCTGGCACATATGCAACATCTTCACCATTCATGAACGGGATCAACGGCGGGCGACGATGGCCACTCACCTGCAGCGGTAGAGTGAGTGGTGCCTAGGGAGTGCGGGGCTGTGGGCCGAGGCGGTGACATCCTCGATCTGAGGGTGTGGATTGAGAGAGCTGCCCATGATGGCCAAAGCATGGGACATGGCCACTTTGTAAGGTTGCTGGCGGACTGTTTGCATGGTTAGATTGCACGCTAGTGCATGGTGCCATTACATACTAGTGTTAGTGCTTGCATGTAAGTTAGTCCATGCAAGTAAGTAAGCAAGTAAGTCCATGCATGTAAGGAAGACCATGCATGCAGTAGTCTTCTAGTCACTGTAATCTTGCCGCTCACCTCACTATTTCCCTTTGCCTTGAACTAAATCCTAACCTTGACCTTTTCGCCACAACCTGCACTTTTCATCGCAGGTGAGCACACCAATGCCACAGAGCACTGCCGCTGTAGCCCGCCCCGGCTGCGCCGGCAAGGTGGCTAGTGCCGCGGCCTTGATGACCAGCGGTGGCTATAGCAGCAGTGGTGGCATTGGCAGCAGCCGCACGTCCCGGCCCCGCCGAACTGGTGCAGCCTTGATAGCCTCAGCTAAGGGACAAGCGGTTTCGGGAGGGAAATCGCAGTTCAAACTTTTCCAGAAAAAAGTGTCTCCCTCTGTGAGTACCAGACCTGAAAAGATTGTCTCCAGTCCTACATTGTGCTGAAGGACCGGTAAAAAGACGGATGGAAAGAAAGTGAGAAACCATGTGTACCGTAGATTTGCTTTGCCTTCCCTCATGCCGGTACTTGAAGTTGTTTGGGGCTGAAGGATCTATGGATGTACTAGTTATCAGTTGTCGACGCCAGTTTTCAGCCAGACATTAATAGTCTTGGTCAATAATGCGCCCCTGAGGTAATAAAACGTATAATCATACCCAATGGTAGGCAAAACAAATGTATGGTATTAGTTACCACTCGTAGGAGAGGTCCCTTGGGCGTGCGAAATGCACTGGCTGCATAGCTCTGGGATACCTAGGGCACCCCAAAATGCGCTTTCAAACGTAGCAAACGATGCATGTTTGGCTTGGCAAAGAATTGTCAGTCTACAATTCAATTTCAAGTCTCTACAAACCTTATTTCACACTTGTCCACTTCTCCACAACCCACGTTAGAGGGTCGACTCCGAACTCCCTCAATGGCCTGTGTGTCCTAGTGGCACTCGGTTTCCCTAGGTGCCATTCGCTTTGCCTGTATGTTCCTAAACTGTTCACTTGGGGGTTGAGAAATGAAATGGTTTCACACTCCACCCAGAGCATTTTCATCCCTCCGCATTGGCATAGGTTGGAAAGCAGTCAGGAGCCCTGTCTTCTGCCACCGCTCATCCCCCCCCCCCTTATCAGCGCTTGCAGCCCAAACCATTTTGGTGGACTGTTGTGCAGCCAGGAGTCCCCTAAAAAGGGGTACCTAACCAGTTCAGATTGAAAGGTTTGGGCCAAAGTGGGACCAAAGCTTGACCGGCCAGCAGCTCATGTCCCCTTCCTGCTGCTGGCCACCGCGGCCGTATGATGTAGCTGAATTGTTGCCAGAACTGGCTGAAGCCCTAAACGTGAAACCCAAACCCTAAACCCTAATGCATGGTATTCACTGGATTGAAGTGGTTTTATATGCCAGCATGCAAGCCGGCCCAGGGCCTCGATTCAACCCTGTCGCATCACATTGCTCATGCCTCCATGTTATCTTTTTCCCATGCGCTGGTCAGAAGCCAATGACAGACTTTGTGCAGCAAGCCACCGCGACCGTAAGCCCACACACACAAAGGACTTATTATAAGCTTGAGCTCGCAAACAAATATTTTCTTAACCTGTCCAATTACACCGTATCACTCATGCCTCCTTGTCCCCTTTATTCTTATGTGCTGATCAGAAGCCCATGAGAGACGACTCTGCATTCGTGCTGCCTTACATGGGCCTCTCAGCCGCCATCGCGATCCAGTGGCTCGCCCAGGTAGCTTTTCAGCAGCAGGTACGTGTCACTGCCCAATGCAAGCTTCACCTAGGTTCCAGCTATACTCAGAGAAATACCTCACATCTAGACCAAATCCAAAAGGTTTATGGACATAGTCGCCAAGCATCCCTTATTTCAGTGTGCTTCACCTGGGATTCAGCTGCGTCATTCAGCGCCTGAAGTGTGCTTTACCTGGGATTCAGCTGACCCCTGGCCTGATTCCGAATGGTAAGTGTGCATCATGTTTTTTTGTATCGCCCAGGCAGATTTTCAGCAGGAGGTCAGTGTCACCGTCAAATCTCAGGTTGCTTCAGCTACAATTCAGCTACGTCCTGACCTGAAGCCAAGGGGTCTTTGTGTAGCATGCCTTGTTGCTTGGCCCAGGCAGCTTTTTGGCAGAAAGCATGTGTCACTGCTCAATTCTAGGGGGCTTCAGCTACAATTCAGCCAAGTCCCGGCCTGAAGCACAGGGTTCCATGTGCAGCATGCTTTGTTGCTTGGCTCAGGCAGCTTTTTGGCAGCCTGCATGTGCCACTGATGCATTGTGTGGTGCTCCAGGTAGAGTTCAGCTGAAATCCAGCCATGCCAAGGCCTGGAGCAGATGAATCTTGCTATGCAACATGCCTTGTTGCTTGGGCCTGGCCTAGCATGTGGCTCGAACCAGGGGAGGCCCCTGGCTCAAACTAGGTCTGTGGCCTGGTCAGGCCTTGTCTCTGCACAGCTGGTAAACTAGGCGGTACTAACCCTGCCAGTTTTTGTGTGCTGGTCTGCAAGAGATCAACGGTCACAGCGTGCATGTGGCCCCAGCAAATAATGCACTGCTTCCCTCACCCTCACCCTCATCCTTTCAGGGCGCAGGAAGAAGGAAAGGAATAACAGCCGCCCTGAGGTGTCGATTCTGGAAAGTGCACGAAGCCCTAGCCCTATTGTCTCCAGGGCGCAGCCCTTTTTCTTTGTGTCTCCCAAGCTCATACCGGAAGTGAACCGCAGCTCCGTCCGGTAGAAGGGCAGGACGAATAGCTGCCCTGAGGCGTGGATTCTTGAAAGCGCACTGGGCTGTAGGCCGTAGCTCTGTCGCCTCCAGGGTGGAGCCTTCTTTCTCCTAGTGTCTCCTAGGCCGGGACTGGCAGTCAGCTGTGGCCACGATCCAGCACTTCCCTCAAACAGGTGTATGCGAATAGCAAACATCCATGCACGAAGACTGGTAGTGCCCTACACACATACAAGAACACATACGCAGACAGGCCTGATTTGTGCTTGACCCTGACAGGGCACATGGCGCATCGCCCCTTTTTCACCCCAGCCACCCAAAGCACATGCAAACATGCACACATGCTTGATTTAGTGAGTTGCATTTAACCCAACATGTCCCAGGGCTCACTGTCACCTTTTTCATCCTTCCACCCTGGAAACCAGCGTCCGCACACAGGTGTCCCCTCCAGAGAATCAACCCAAAGCATATCAATGCCCAACCCATTTCCGAGCACTATCAGCTTGCACAACCCTCTCATGGTCGACAAGGGTGGCCCTGAATCCCTTGACCCCAGACTACGACCCTACTTGTCTGAAACCTGAACCCTCAGATGGAAGCGTGATAATATGGTAACCCTCTATCTAAAAACCTCCCACCCTGAACACTGAAACTCTAAAACGAATAACCACCACCTTGCCACTGAAACCTGAACCCTCAACATTGAAACCCTGAACCCTCAAACCCTTCACACTGAACCCCTCAGATAATGGATAGCTTGGTGGAAGCGGACCCGCTCCTGAGCCTGGTCCAGAGCCTCGGCTTCGCTCCCTTGGGAATCGCGGCAGCCTTCTCGCTGATGCAGGTGGAATGCTTTTTGTCCGTTCGCTGTTACCTGCTTTGGAATGCTTAAGGTATTACCGTAAACGCCTTTGGGTCCGCGCACCCCCCAAAAAACAATTTTCTTTTCGTCGCTGCGCAGCAGGTAATTTAATTTAACGACGCGCATCAGATAACATAATATTAATGTCCGTCCGCGCAGCACTTTCAGCCAGTACAGTAAATCTCAGTTCAAAGTTTAAGCCCTCGTTTGATGCTAGGAAGGATAGTACACGGTCAGCAATACTCAGCAAAGTCGTCATCCTCCTCCTCCGCCGGTTCCTGGCCTCAGGAAACGTGTGGCTGTGAGGGGCCCAAAACGTCAGCAGTCGTCAGCACCCGTCTCTGCCCCCAAGATCGAGCATCGCTACGGGGACTGGCGTAAGAATCACTCGACCGATGTCAAATTAAACTGTTGTGTGCTAGCGCTCGGCCTTTCTTGACATTTGCTGTTTAAATTCATAACGCGCACCCCCAAAATAGTTGTTTGGGCACCTGACTCGCACAGCGCAGCGGCGATTTTTGAATTATTATTTGCACACACTTATTTTCGCGCCCCCAAAAAGTAATTAATTATGAGCAAAGTCTCTGGCGTTATACGGTGAGGTAAAAGTTGGGCGCTGATGCAGGTGCTTTGCTTTTGTGCATCTTGTGCTGTTGCTGCTGCCTGCTTGGAAATGCTTAGGAGAAATAATGTGGAGCTGAGTTCTGCTGCAGGTGAATGGCTATTTGCATTTGTGCTGTTGCTACTATTTTCGAAATGCTAAGGCTGAAGAAGGCGGAGTAGAGTTGTGTAGCAAAAGGGTTGCTTGTGTGTTTCTCGCGCATTTGCCATTGCTTGCTTCGGACTGCTTGCTGTCAGGTGCTGCTGCCTGGGAGAACCATGGGTAAAACCAGGGCGGGAAATGAATGCCGTAAAATGTCTTAGGGTTCGCGCACCCCTGAAAAACAGATTTATTTTTTTCGACGCGCAGCGCAAGATAATTTAAAAAACTGTCGCACAGCGCCAATTTTTGGGTCCTAAGTTAATTTAACGCCGCGCAGGAGTTCTTACAGGCACCTGACCGACTCTTCGCGCATCGGTTACGGCGGAAACCTGAGATCAACTCCGCGCACCGCTGATTTTTGAAATAATATTAGCGCGCAGTATGTCCGCGCACCCCAATAATTAATTAATAGTGAGCGAAGTCTAGGAAATTCTACAGTACCGTACAAATTTCCGACTTGAAACTGGTGTCGCACGGCCATGAATGATAGGCATTTGTATGCACCCCCTATCCCCCCATTTAAAATGGAATTAAGGGGGAAGGCACTGTCAGGAATTGGAAACAGATACCTGCCCTACATCTCTCCTTGAGCCTGATGAAACCCGCATTCCGCGATGCTGATGCAGGCCGCACAAGGCAACCGTCTCTACTCCCAGACCTACATACGTCTCAACGTGGCTCTGCTGGTGTGGCAGGTGGGAAGTACACCATTTTAGGCAGACACGTTTTCTAAGCTTGCTTATTTGCGCAGCAGGCTACCTTATGGGCGCCGTTTGGCGGCCTCCACTGGGCCCATTGGGACACATTGACCAGGGCCAAACAGCATGTGCACTGCTGGTTTGACAGCTCAGAAAAGCATTTTAGTTTCTGTAAGTGCGCAGCAGGCAACTTTAAATGAGCCGCTGGGCAGCCACCACTGTGCCCATCGGGTCCGAGCGTCGACCACATGTGGCACTGCTGGTTAGGGCAGGTAAGAAGTGCAGTCATGCGCCTGCATTTATTGAGCGCCTGCACTTCTTTAGTGCTCAGCTGACAACCCTGCATTGGCTTTATGGGCGAGCGCCACTAGGCCTGTTGAAACCAAACCTCGACTTGCTAGCGATATGTGGCTTTGCTGGTGTGGGCAGGTGTGGGCAGGTGTGGGCAGGTGTGGGCAGGTGTGGGCAGGTCAGAGCTAATAAGTAACCTGAGTTTGTTTTAGTGCCCAGCTGGCTATCTTGCCATCTAATATCGACCGGGCGGCTACAACTAGGCTCATTGGGGACAAATCTTGGCATGCTTTTGGCTTGTGGCCCACGCAGCAGGGCTTGCTGCACCAAAGCCTGGTAGCCAGAAACCGCGTTTTAGCTGAATTCGTTTTTTGCTGAAGCACCCCTGATTACAAAAACAATGACGTGCACTGCTGGGACAGGTTACAGACTCACCGGTGTGCAAAAATATAAATAATTGGATCTTTCCTTTGGTACCGTAGAGTCTCCTAGATTACGCTCATAATTAATTAATTATTGGGGTGCGCGGACATGGCTGTGCGCTAATATTAATTCAAAATTCGGCGGTGCGCAGCGTGTCAGTCAGGTGCCCAAACAACTATTTATTTGGGGGTTGCGCGTTATGAATTAAAACAGCAAATGTCAAAAGAAGCCGCGCGCTAGGGCGCGACTGTTTGATTTGACAGCCGTCGAGTGATTCTTACGCCAGCCCCCTTAGCGAAGCTCGATCCTGGTGCAGAGACGGGTGCTGACGACTGCTGACGTTTCAGGCCCCCCACAGCCACACGTTTCCTGAGGCCAGGTCACGGTGGAGGAGGAGGATGACGACTTTGCTGAGTATTGCTGACCGTGTACTATCCTTCTTGGCATCAAACGAGGGCTTCAAATTTGAACTGAGTTTACTGTACTGCCTGAAAGTGCTGCGCGGAAGGAAATTTTAATTATTTTCAGTGATGCGCGGCGTTATGTTAAGTTACCTGCTGCGCGACTTAAGATTAAAATAAAAATTTGCCGCTGTGCGGCCGTTTTTAAATTCTTTTTGGCAACGAGAAAGGAAATCTTTTTTGGGGGGTGCGTGGACCCTAAGTGATTTTACGGTTTTGATGATTTCCGGCTTGACTCCCAAATCCTTATCCTAGTGTAGGAGCAGCCTACCCGGCACTGTACGCTGCTAGCAACCGTCCTACGATTTTGCCAGCAAACAATTAACTCCTAATGACTTCCTCTCAAACCAATGTCTACATGATCAGGTCGCCCCGATGCTGAACCTTGTGCTGGAGTCGCATGCCATCACCAACCCAGCACTATACGCTGCCAGGCTGGCGGTGGCGATCCCCACCGTGATGATCTGTGGCGCTGCGCTCAAGGTGGGTCGATCCAGATCCAGGCTAGATCCAGCAAGATCCAATAAATGGAATGAGATAAGCAAATCCACCATTCCAGACTCCAGACTCGAGATCTTTCGTATCTATAAAGATTCTGTTTTTTGCTGTTCCGGCACTAGGGGCATGGCTTTCACTTCACGTGTCCCTGAGGGCGACCCGAGGGCCAAGTCTCCTGTCACTATCACGAACTTTCCGATATCCCTCCTGTCCCTCAATCCTCAACCCTGAACCCTTCACCTTAACGTACCGATATCTCTTGTCCCTCAACCCTTATCCATAACTTTCCAATATATCTCCTGTCCCTCAACCCTTCACCCTTCACCCTTCACCCTAAATGTCTGGTATCTCTATTTCCCCTGCATGCACAGCCTGACCCTGTTGGGTATGATTGTAGGGTGGATACACTGCTTGTGCTGCTACAAAAACAAACCCTCAACCCTTCGCCCTAAATCCTTAACCAAGTTAGCATGACGCGGCACAACACGGCAGGATGCAGCACAGATTTAGCCAGATTGTACTACCAAGGTAGCAGGATGTGGCGCAAGTTCTAGACGGATTATGCTGCCATGAACTAACGCCCTTGGCTCTCTTGTCTGGGACATTCTCGCAGTCGTCAGCTGGGAGTCAGAATCTGATCACGGCCTCCATTGACGACTTCAAGAGCGTTGTGAATGTGAGGCAGGGGTTTTAAGCAGGGGCAGTGTTGTAAGTGTGTGTGGGGGGGATTTTGGGGGCGAGAGGGGGCATGTGAGGCAGGGGTGATAGGCCGGGAAGGAGGGTGCTGCAGGGTTGGAAGTTGTGGGGGGTAGCAGGGGGCGTGAATATGAGGTGTGGGGGCAGACGGCAGAAGATTCTCAAACGCTGTCAGAGAGAAATTGAAACAAATGTAAATAAACATGCTCTCGTGAACGCTGCTTTGCACTACACTGCTATTTGATGACAGAAATAAGGGTTGAGGGCAAAGGCCCGCCTTTCTTGAATACAAACGCCCCAGGCCTCGGTTAGCGGCCGCCGGGCGACGACCACTAGCCCGATGGTGACCAAATCTGGCCAGGCCTGTGGACAGTGGTCCAAGTTGTACGCATTCCTCCACCAAGCCCTGACAGCTTGAAGCCAGGTTGTAGCTGAAACAAGGCTGAAATGTTACTGAAATGTAGCTAAGGCGCCGTGATATAAACAGTGGCTCGCAATTCCCTTCCACACATCTCCCTCTCATGGCGACGTGCAGGTGCCCAGCAAGAAGACGTTGCTCGGGAAGTACCTGTCAGCAAACACCATTATCTCCATCCTGGTCGGCGCGTCATTCACTTTCTCGCCCACACCTCCGGTAGACCTTGCTGGAGTCGACGTAGCATCAGGCTTTGAGGCTGCGGCGACGCACGCCTTTCGCACCGACTTTGGCATCCAGCTGGCCCTGCTCTTGCCATGCATCTACAACGTCCTACTGGTTGGTGAAACTAGGTTGTCCTGCTGATTCTCCGACAAGGTTGTTCTGCTTAGTTCCCGATGTGAATCCAAGCTGTACGGAAGGGGCCATTTTGCCACTATGCCCTGAGGGGTGCTGGTTAGATGAAGCAACCTGCTTGGTGTCATTTTGGCTAGTCCAGAGGTAAGGGTTTGTCGCCATTTGGGCTGGTTTAGGTTGGAAAGTAGGGTTTGGTGCCATTTGGTTAGTGAAGGGTAGTGGGGTTTGGCCCCATTTTGGCTAGTTATTTACGGTGAAGGGTTTAAGGCTCCTTTGGCTAGTTTATTTAGGGTAACGGGCTTGGTGCCATTTTGGTCAGTTTATGGTTCAGGTTTGTGTGCCATGTTGGCATAAGCATGGGACATGGCCAGGGATTTCTTTAGTGGCATTCGGAATCAATTGGCTACCAGAAGTATCGAGTTCTTGCGGTGTTCTTGGTGAACAGCACGTTGCAGACGATGCAAATTTTCCAATCCTGATTGATTATGTTGTTTTGCGTTACCGCGCAACTGGACCTCAGCTTCGCCGACAGAATAAATTGTTTGGCTACCACTTTTCAACTTCTGTTACGACTCGTAACCAGTAACCACTAAAAACAGCCCTGGACAAGGCTGCCCATGCACATCTACCTGTCCTGATGATTGTTCCCTGTGGCTGTGAATGCGATACCCACTGTGTATTTTGACAGCGCTTCAGCTATAATTCAGCTACATCGGGCTCAACCCTAAACCCTAAACCCTAAACCCTATGGCCGGGTGGGCCCGGTGCAGCAAATCTTATTGCACGGGCAACCGAACCGTTGGGCATTCAAGGTTATGTCTATTGGTCCAATGGTAGCAGCCGTGAGGCTCCTCATGAATGGTCTGGTGCACACATACAAAAATGGCACTGCAGGTAACAGCTCAGATTTGGCCTGGGCCCAACCAGCGTTGTTCAATCACTACCGAGCCCCTTGGAAGGCGTAGCTTTCTTTCTCTCTGCTCGAGTTGAAGATTTGGCACAAAATGGAAACGTCTTAAACGTATGTCCTAATCTACACACTAAGGCACACAAATTCACCCACAAAGGTACACAAAAATCCACACACTCATCCTCGCACTTATCTTCAAACTTACCCACACCCAGAGCCACGCCCTTGGCTTGGATAATTTTCCTAGTTTTTTCACTACGCACCACTCAGTCCGCATATGCTGATTTGCTCAGGATGGGGCTGAGCGCGGCCGCCTGGGCTCCAAAACCTTCCGGAACCTGAACTTCGGAGCCGCTGCGGCCACCTTCATCATCACAGGTAATGTGGCCACCTGACACAGCCCCGGAAATCCCCATGCGACTCATATCTCAGATTATATCATTATGTGTATAATTCAATTGGGCATCTATAAAGCTTGTCTGCAGATCCACTAACCACGATGCATGACTTGCCTACGGGTCTGTCGGTCATGCAGCTTCAAAAGGGCGTGGATGTTTGGGGCTCCAAACCCAGCC
This sequence comes from Limnomonas spitsbergensis, assembly GCA_037349105.1. Classification (NCBI taxonomy): domain Eukaryota; kingdom Viridiplantae; phylum Chlorophyta; class Chlorophyceae; order Chlamydomonadales; genus Limnomonas; species Limnomonas spitsbergensis. The sequence goes on from JAYJMM010000032.1 coordinate 2,683,755, forward strand.
ACCCTCGAGCTGGGGAGGGCGGCTGCATGCCACCTTGCTGGCGTAGGGCCTGTGCCGCCTTGAGAGTATCCATCCATTGTATTATCTTGTTGATGAGGCAGGAAGGCATCCAGATAATCCGCTGTGGTATCCTGCCGATGAAGCTCTCAGGCCTTCAAATTAACCTTTCCAAGTAGAATCTTGTTGACGAGGCAATCAGGCCTTAAAACAATCCATTCCTAGGAGTCCAAGTTGACGAGGCAGACGAGATATTACATGAGGTCCCAACGCATAATGAAGCAGGTAGGGAACACCTGTTGATACCTTAAATGATATCATGAAGGGGGAGAAAATCGTACAATTAAATCAAATCGTAAAATAAAACCATGTCTCAACTGCCTGAACTGTGGCTGCAGGTTCCACACTCCTGGGTGTTTTCTTTTCAGCGACGGCCAAGGACTCAGACCTGGTGGTGAATGTGCTCTCAGCAAGCGCTATCGGAACATCCACAAGCATTGTGTATTTGTATCAGGCTTTGTTTGCCAAGAAGGAGGCGTAATTTTGGCTACCTTATAAGACTTGGTTTTGTGGATGATCGATCTTAGCAGCGTGATGGATCTTGATCGGGCTTAGACCACCAAAACAAGAAAGTGTGATATTTACCAGCCTTTGCTTGCCAAGAACGATGCATGATCGTTGCCAGGTTTTGCATGTCAGAATGGAGGTGTGATCTTTATCAGGCTTTATACGCCAAGGTGCACCTGTCCCACTCGGCTGAATTTAGAGGCTAGTGTGCTGCCCCAAATCTTCCGTTTCTGGATCATTTTAATCTCCAACGAGGTTAGGTAGGCTAACAGGTAGGCAGGGACACAATCTGTATCCCGGGCTGGATGGCATACGTATTTTTGTTATTTCTGTTGGAAGTTTGGCATATGATAATCAGCCAGATTGATGGACACCATGAGATGCGCACTGATCTGCTGATGACATTAGGCTCCTCGTGCACCTTAAAACTCTGTTCCTTGACTGGTCAATTAAGGTTTTACTTGGTTCCGGAGGCACACAGGCGGGTTGGTTGTCTGCTAGGGGTCGATAGACAAATTTGTCAAGAACGTTACACCTCTGGGCCCGCTCAAAGCTCGGCCGCGTGGGCGCCCAACTGTCCAGAAGAGAGAAAATAGAAGAAACTAAAAGGAAGAGGGGGGGACAGGAACAAAAGATAAGGCCGGGAAGGCAAAGAAGACCAAGTCCGACACCTGTGTTCAAGTAGAGATTAGCCCTTAACGAAGCCCTTAACAAAACCCACAAAAGCAAGCAAATCCCACCCCTGCTTGGCCGCGAGGGCGCCTACTGAACAGAGGGGGAATGAAAAGAAACTAAACAAAGGGGGCAAAAAAAAGAAAAGGACCAAAGGGAAAAGACCGGAAAGGCAAGCGAGACCAGCGCCTCATTCTAAAGACTAACCCTCAACAATGCCCACAGCACAGTCCACAGAAGCAAGTGCACCCCACCCCTGCTGAGCCTGGTACAATTGGTGGAAGTTATTAGTGGCAGGACCTGCCCACCCTTACTCCCGTAACTGCTCCCTGACACCTGGGGCACTGGAAGCAGGGGGTGGGAAGCCACGAGGGGCGGGTCTGCACAATTTTCGGGGCCTGGCCGAATATGGATGAATTTCTCTTTATTGAACCTACGGTACCCGAACACATCGCAAGCTCAAGTGGAATTGCATTTGCCGTATTCCCCTGCCCTCTGTTTCCAACCAGACAAGTAATCAGAGGTGCTGCTGCGCAGCACGAAAAACGGCAGATCAGTCGGGTATGTGACTTTTCTGAGGGCAGGCGCAGCCAGGTGCGGACGGGGTCACCTGGACCCCATGCAAACCCCTCGCCATGTTGCAGGATTTCAAAATAGTTGTCACCCTCTATCGCTGGCTAATTGCGTCTTTTTAATGATGCGTATCGAATTGCGCATAGAGACCGACCTTACGTCATCCGCTGTGAGATCCAGCCTTGGTAGCTGAGTTTTTCATTTCTGCACCTCGGCCTTTGAGGTCTGACAGGAATAACCTTAATGAATACAGCCGGTTGATTTGCGCTGTAGCGCATAAAGTTTCCGGGACGTTCCAGAAACATCGGACGGACGGACGGACGGACGGACGGACGGACGAGGTGACTCTGGGGGCTTCGCCCCCGCGACCTTCGGCCGCCTGGGGGGGGGGCTCTGCCGAAAACCCGCCACCAGGATTAATCCCGGCGAGGCGCAGGTGGAATTGGGGCCTATGTACGGCGAGGGGGATGAACACTAAGTGTACGATATACCCCCTGGACACCCACGTTTCGCAGGGGTCCATCACAGCCTGTTTCTGATTGACTGCGGAGGAATCAGAGGTCGTTTCTGATTGGACCCTGCGGAGCGTGGTTCGTTGTCCAGGGCATAGGTCGTACACATGGCTGCCGATTTTGAATCGCTTTGGTGTCTATCTCCTATTCTTTCGAGTCGACTAAGTCCTGCTCGACACCATGCCGCATTTTTACCTGCTCTGCTGCATCTGCTGATTCGCTCGCTGTGCTTCATGAAAGGCGCGGCCTGCCGCGGCCCATGTCCAGGGGTGCTCACACGACCACCTCCCGATACGGCCATGAGCAGAAAAATATGGCGATTCTAGTAGATAATTAATATCAGGTCGAATGCCTCAAATCTTTCCGCAGACTGTGGAAGTTCCGAGGAGGGGGGGGTCCTCGGAAAAAGGCCGTACGTGGGTCTTCTAAAGGCCTGCGGAGCAGTTCCACAGACCCCGTTTCTGTACGACAGGGTCTGCGGAGGAGTTCCGCAGTCAATCAGAAACAGGCTGTCAGAAACGACCTCTGCGGAACTCTTCCACATGCCATAAGACCATCGTAATTTTTTTCCTCCACAGTGAATCAGAAACGGGCTGTTATACCCCTACATACGCCGGTCATATTTTCTGCAAGCCATGCCAGCGCCTAAGATGGCCAACGCGTCAGTGCCCTCAGTGTCTGTTGAATGTACTCGGGCTCGTGGTACCTTTCCTATCGAAGGCACGGTGAGCTGCGGTACAATTGTGAAGCTACGGCCACCCAGGCGGGCAGGAGGCCGAATGGATGTACGGCAATCCTGCTGGCCAGCCGTTCATGCCAGATAGACAACATGCATTTTAAGATGTTGTATGATCGCTTTCGACCCCCGCCCATCCATTATTGGTTGCAATCGGTTCCCGCTTGCTGTCTAACAGTCCGTTTCTGATTGGTGGATGAACTTGTTTCCTCCGTGGGAGACTTTTCCTCCACCCGATCTCGCGGAACAGGTGTGGAGGAACGGGTGGAGGAACTTTCGAAAGGGTGGCGGAACGCATTCTTTTCCGCGGAGGGGGGGGTCCGCGGAACTATTAAACGATTGAGCTCATTGCCAGCGTGGCCGAGATAATTTCCGCGTCCTTTCCTTTCTATATGAAGTTAATCGTAATTTCGTTCTTTACCTTTTAATATCTTTCCGGCGACTTGGCGTGGATGGGGGCAGCAAACGACGGCTCTTTCGATGATGGAGCGAGCGATCTACAGTCACACAAATCAGCGAGCGATCTACAGCCACATAAAAATGTGCTCCTTTCATAGTCGGTCTGTTAGGGAGAGTGACAGAACGATATGCATAAATGAAACACACTGCAAGGAAGAATGCACTAAAGAAATGAAACAGGCGGTAGGAAAGAGCGCTGCGAAGATCTCCCGTACATAACTCCAACCTTCGCCATTCTTCCTCCATCTCACGCCTCGTGGAACCGGAGTGGATGAACTTTCGGAGGCACTTTTGCAAACTTTCGCATGTTTCATCCACACTTGTTTCCTCCACCAATCAGAAACGGGCTGTAAATCCACATTGATACCGACCATACCAAGAAATCACGATCGATGGTATGTACCGGTTCCATTTCCTCCCTTGTCTGCATTCACTCCGCCCGTCCCATCTATCTCCGTGTCGTTTTCCGGTGTCCTGTCCTCTATCCTGCTGATTCTTACTGATTCCTAACCTTTCTCCCATCCACCCATACATGGGTAAAACGTCGACGTGAGTATAGGCTGCCAGAGGGACCGTCGTGTGGGATGATTCTTCGCTGAGGGCACCAGTCTTTGGAGACGCCTCGAGCATCAAGGCCATCAAGGCTTTCCTGACGCAAGCTGGGGTGGAACCTGCCGAGATTTCAGGTAGGCCATTGATGGAACCAGGGTAACCAGGGCGGGATGCATGCCCTCGCTCCGTCCGTCATTGCCTTACTGTCGCACTCCAGTGTATGTAGTTTCGTGCATGATGCAATCAACACACATAGTATATACTTATGGTTAAGTGCATTCCTGCAACCTCCATCTGATCTTGGCTTCCTTCTTGAAATTGTTCCGATTTACGCCGAATTCTTATGGCTGCGATCAGTCGCGATCAGTCATCAGCACCCGGACCATGACGCACCCCTGGTTCCCCAAGGCAATCGTCATCACCGCACACGTCAAAAACCCCGGCCACATCATAATCAGTCGAAATTAGGTTCCCGGCCGCGTATGTTATGCTACGCTACACTGATGAGTAGTTTCCATCCTAGTTGTGCAATAGAAAAGAAAAGATAAGATAATGCCGATGCGGCGTGGATTTTGGGAAGTACAGGCTGACGAGTATACTGATATTCTGATTGGTATCATGAGTGACTGTTGCCTGTGTTGTCCAACGGGAGCAAGGCGTACATACGCACGGAAGCTCGTGTGCAGCTCGCTCGTCTGCCCGATGCGAAATTTCATCTGGGTATACAACTTCAAAGGGTATACAGACCGGGGCTTGTAATTCGTCAACCTGTAATTCCCAGAGACCACGCCGCATCGGCGTTTTCTCATCTTAATTTTCTTCTGAAAGCAGCGTAGCAAAGCATTACACTGCATGGTATGGTCACTCATTCAATGTGATTATCGAGAATGGGCACTGGCTCTCGCTCAGCTTATTACTGAATAAGTAGTAGTGTATGTTGAACGCGCATTTGAGGCCGGCTGTGAGTTATGCACTCACGCATGCATGCATGCATGCATGCATGCCCAGAGCGTCGGAGCAGGGGGCACAGAGCCACAGACTGACCTACCGTCCTTGGTGGTCATCTATGCGCTCCGTCCATCCAAAACACGTGAACATATCTTGGCCGCTTTGTGATCAAAGATGAATCATGCATGGTTCTGCACCAGGAAATTTGTGTTCCTGGTATGATATGTGGGGACGGAGGTGTCATCGGTTTATCCGATGAATAGTGTATTGGGTTCAATCGATCAACTGACAGGTGGCAAGGGACTGTGGTATAGGTGGTTTAGAAGATGCATGAACTAACATTTATCCTGTTGCAATGTTGCACACTTCAGGAATGGAGAAGCAGGACATTCTTCTAGTTGCATCAAAAAATATGGGTGCATGGGAGTGCCGCCGTCTGTTGGCGTGCTCGCTCCTTACGAGGCCGTCAGGCTTCTACGCTGCTTTCTACAACGACCCCAAAGTATCAGTGCAGCAACTGTTCAAGAAGCTCAGCCTAATGGTGCATCCGGACAAGAACCCTGGCGACGCGACTGCGGCACGTGCTTTTCAGTTCTTACAGGAGGCAGCCAAGGTGAGATTTAGGGAGTAATATGTAGTACAGCTTGTATGCATGTACATGATGCTTGATGCTGTTGACATTTCTGTGGTGTGGATACCAATTAGGCCTCAAGTTTTGACCTTTGCCTCAGGGGGTAGGGCCACGAGAAGGTCCAGATATAGTTACTGACTCGCTTTTTCCACGCATGCAACCAAAAGCCTTTTATCTTAAGGGGCTATCAATAATGCACACCAGAAAAGTAGGTCAATAATTGCACATGAGACTTGGGTCGGGGGTCATTCAGGCACCGTATGGGAGGCCACGCGTGTTTCAGATCGTCATGGTGAGCCTGCTGAAAGAGGCATGAGGCATGAGGGGCATTCAGATTTCCTGTGAACAGTTCTGGGAGGATAAGGGTGAGCCCGCACCATGGCGGGAGAGAGGGGGGGCTGGAAAGGCGTGAATGTTTGGAGAGCGTGTTTGAGATAATTGGATGCGACAGGAGAGGGGCTTCCACAGCCCAATGCTATGTTCAGCAGCTCATACCTTCGCCTCATCCCAAGCCAAGAAAAAAGGGCGGCTACAAGTTGCCAAGGCTGCCTATTTTGTCTAGAAATGGAATGATGTTTGCCAGTACTATTTGCCATTGCTATTACCGACACTGTTACTTTGCTAGACATCTGCTGATTGACCAATGAGGTGTATTCAAATTATCTGATGCAAGAAGAGCAAATACTCTTGCCATGCATGGCCCCAGCAAGATATTGGAAATTGAATGGCGGCAGGTGGCAGCAGCAGGCTTTACGTCAGCTGGACCAGGCTGCGTCACAAGCACAGAGCGCTCCTACCCACCACCTGCAAAACCCAGCAGTGTCCCCAGCCCAGTGAACTCCTCCCCGCTGAGTAACATGGTAAGAAGAGGACTGGGTGTGAGGGTTGTATGCAATGTAGCCTATAAAGTAACAGGTATCGAAAAAGGGACAGCCACTCACGAAACGCATTTTGCTCACATTGCACCAATACCCCAACACTAGCTTGCACCACACAGGTATGTGCATGTTTCCATCCTCATACCTATATATAAATATATCAGACTGTTGGAGTATTGCAGACATGTGCACCCCTGCTGTACTTGCGTGGGGGTAGTGAGCTCTGGTATTTGTAACACAAGGCTACGAGCTGGTGCAAAGTTACTGTGAGCTTACGCCTGTTCTTCTAATTTGGTAATTGTGTCAGGGCAACTGTGACGTGTACGTCAAGAATTTCAACAAGGAGGTGAACAGGGCAGACCTGCGAGGGCTGTTTGAGCCATTCGGCGATATCGTGAATGTTTCGATTATGTACTACCCTGATGGCAAAAGCAAGACGACCGGGTGCATCACCCTCAGCTGCTATGACGCGGCCATCAAAGCCGTCGCTGCGTTGCATGGCAAAGATTTCAAGAGCCAGCCTCTGTATGCGGCTCTGAAGCGGTCAAAGAAGGACATGGAGAAGGGCAAGGAGGACATGGAGAAGGGCAACGAGGACATGGAGAAGGGCAAGATGCCGGGGATCCAGCCAGTGAGTTATAACTTTTGTAAGGAGGGCCTGCATGGCGCTTTATCCAAGTAACGTGTTGTACCTTGGTAAGGAACTCCCGTAGTGCAGAGCATTTAAATATTATAAAACTAACAAACATAACAACTATCAAGCACGTGAAGGTTGACATAACAGTACCATGCGTGCTAATTGGGCAATGCTGGGGTATATGATGCGGTATGAGTTCTGCTTGTTTTGCGACATCCGCCATTCATTGCTTTTTGTCTTTCTGTTTCGAAGCATCAGCCATGCATGTCTTGCTGTCTTGCTGCCTTTGTTCCTGTGCATCAGCCGTGCTTTGCTTGCTGTCTGCCTGTCTGTCTCTTTTGTAATACCCGCCGTGCACCACTACTTTGTGTCTTTGTCCTGGTCAAACAGCACCCGTTTTGCCTTGCTTGCTGTCTTTCTGCCTATTTCAGCATCGGATGCTCGCTGCTTGCTGTCTTATTGCATGTTGAACAGCATCCACTTTGCCTTGTTTGCTGTCATTCTGCCTTTTTCAGCATCGGATGCTCGCTGCTTGCTGTCTTATTGCCTGTTAAACAGCATCCGCTTTGCCTTGCTTGCTTTCTTTCTGCCTATTTCAGCATCGGATGCTCGCTGCTTGCTGTCTTATTGCATGTTAAACAGCATCTGCTTTGCCTTGCTTGCTGTCTTTCTGCCTATTTCAGCATCCGATGCTCGCTGCTTGCTGTCTCATCGCCTGTTAAACAGCATCCGCTTTGCCTTGCTTGCTGTCTTTCTGCCTATTTCAGCATCCGATGCTCGCTGCTTGCTGTCTTATTGCCTGTTAAACAGCATCTGCTTTGCCTTGCTTGCTGTCTTTCTGCCTATTTCAGCATCGGATGCTCGCTGCTTGCTGTCTCATCGCCTGTTAAACAGCATCCGCTTTGCCTTGCTTGCTGTCTTTCTGCCTATTTCAGCATCCGATGCTCGCTGCTTGCTGTCTTATTGCCTGTTAAACAGCATTCGCTTTGCCTTGCTTGCTGTCTTTCTGCCTATTTCAGCATCGGATGCTCGCTGCTTGCTGTCTCATCGCCTGTTAAACAGCATCTGCTTTGCCTTGCTTGTTGTCTTTCTGCCTATTTCAGCATCGGATGCTCGCTGCTTGCTGTCTCATCGCCTGTTAAACAGCATCCGCTTTGCCTTGCTTGCTGTCTTTCTGCCTATTTCAGCATCCGATGCTCGCTGCTTGCTGTCTTATTGCCTGTTAAACAGCATCCGCTTTGCCTTGCTTGCTGTCTTTCTGCCTATTTCAGCATCCGATGCTCGCTGCTTGCTGTCTTATTGCCTGTTAAACAGCATCCGCTTTGCCTTGCTTGCTGTCTTTCTGCCTATTTCAGCATCCGATGCTCGCTGCTTGCTGTCTTATTGCCTGTTAAACAGCATCCGCTTTGCCTTGCTTGCTGTCTTTCTGCCTATTTCAGCATCGGATGCTCGCTGCTTGCTGTCTCATCGCCTGTTAAACAGCATCCGCTTTGCCTTGCTTGCTGTCTTTCTGCCTATTTCAGCATCCGATGCTCGCTGCTTGCTGTCTTTTTGCCTGTTAAACAGCATTCGCTTTGCCTTGCTTGCTGTCTTTCTGCCTATTTCAGCATCGGATGCTCGCAGCTTGCTGTCTCATCGCCTGTTAAACAGCATCTGCTTTGCCTTGCTTGCTGTCTTTCTGCCTATTTCAGCATCGGATGCTCGCTGCTTGCTGTCTCATCGCCTGTTAAACAGCATCCGCTTTGCCTTGCTTGCTGTCTTTCTGCCTATTTCAGCATCCGATGCTCGCTGCTTGCTGTCTTATTGCCTGTTAAACAGCATCCGCTTTGCCTTGCTTGCTGTCTTTCTGCCCATTTCAGCATCCGATGCTCGCTGCTTGCTGTCTTTTTGCCTGTTAAACAGCATTCGCTTTGCCTTGCTTGCTGTCTTTCTGCCTATTTCAGCATCGGATGCTCGCAGCTTGCTGTCTCATCGCCTGTTAAACAGCATCTGCTTTGCCTTGCTTGCTGTCTTTCTGCCTATTTCAGCATCGGATGCTCGCTGCTTGCTGTCTCATCGCCTGTTAAACAGCATCCGCTTTGCCTTGCTTGCTGTCTTTCTGCCTATTTCAGCATCCGATGCTCGCTGCTTGCTGTCTTATTGCCTGTTAAACAGCATCCGCTTTGCCTTGCTTGCTGTCTTTCTGCCTCTTTCAGCATCGGATGCTCGCTGCTTGCTGTCTTATTGCCTGTTAAACAGCATCCGCTTTGCCTTGCTTGCTGTCTTTCTGCCTATTTCAGCATCGGATGCTCGTTGCTTGCTGTCTTATTGCCTGTTCAACAGCATCCGCTTTGCCTTGCTCACTGTCTTCCTGCTTATTTCAACATCGGATGCTCACTGCTTGCTATCTTATTGCCTGCTCAACAGCATCCGCTTTGCCTTGCTTGCTGTCTTTCTGCCTATATCAGCATCCGATGCTCGCTGCTTGCTGTCTTATTGCCTGTTAAACAGCATTCGCTTTGCCTTGCTTGCTGTCTTTCTGCTTATTTCAGCATCCGATGCTCGCTGCTTGCTGTCTTATTGCCTGTTATAACAGCATCCGCTTTGCCTTGCTTGCTGTCTTTCTGCCTATTTCAGCATCGGATGCTCGCTGCTTGCTGTCTTATTGACTGTTCAACAGCATCCGCTTTGCCTTGCTTGCTGTCTTTCTGCCTATTTCAGCATCCGATGCTCGCTGCTTGCTGTCTTATTGCCTGTTAAACAGCATCCGCTTTGCCTTGCTTGCTGTCTTTCTGCCTATTTCAGCATCCGATGCTCGCTGCTTGCTGTCTTGTTGCCTGTTAAACAGCATCCGCTTTGCCTTGCTTGCTGTCTTTCTACCTATTTCAGCATCGCATGCTCGCTGCTTGCTGTCTTATTGCCTGTTAAACAGCATCCGCTTTGCCTTGCTCACTGTCTTTCTGCCTATTTCAGCATCCGATGCTCGCTGCTTGCTGTCTTATTGACTGTTAAACAGCATCCGCTTTGCCTTGCTTGCTGTCTTTCTGCCTATTTCAGCATCCGATGCTCGCTGCTTGCCGTCTTATTGCCTGTTAAACAGCATCCACTTTACCTTGCTCATTATCTTTCTGCCTATTTCAGCATCCTATGCTCACTGCTTGCTGTCTTATTGCCTGTTAAACAACATCCGCTTTGCCTTGCTAGCTGTCTTTCTGCCTATTTCAGCATCCGATGCTCGCTGCTTGCTGTCTTTTTGCCTGTTCAACAGCATCCGCTTTGCCTTGCTCACTGTCTTTCTGCCTATTTCAGCATCCGATGCTCGCTGCTTGCTGTCTTATTGACTGTTAAACAGCATCCGCTTTGCCTTGCTTGCTGTCTTTCTGCCTATTTCAGCATCCGATGCTCACTGCTTGCTGTCTTATTGCCTGTTAAACAGCATCCGCTTTGCCTTGCTTGCTGTCTTTCTGCCTATTTCAGCATCACATGCCCGCTGCTTGCTGTCTTATTGCCTGTTATACAGCATCCGTTTTGCCTTGCTTGTTGTCTTACTGCCTATTTCAGCATCCGATGCCCGCTGCTTGCTGTATTTTTGCCTGTTAAACAGCATCCACTTTGTTTTGCTTGCTGTCTTTCTGCCTATTTCAGCATCGCATGCTCGCTGCTTGCTGTCTTATTGCCTGTTCAACAGCATCCGCTTTGCCTTGCTCACTGTCTTTCTGCCTATTTCAGCATCCGATGCTCGCTGCTTGCTGTCTTATTGACTGTTAAACAGCATCCGCTTTGCCTTGCTTGCTGTCTTTCTGCCAATGTCAGCATCCGATGCTCGCTGCTTGCTGTCTTATTGCCTGTTCAACAGCATCCGCTTTGCCTTGCTTGCTGTCTTTCTGCCTATTTCAGCATCCGATGCGCGCTGCTTGCTGTCTTATTGACTGTTAAACAGCATCCGCTTTGCCTTGCTTGCTGTCTTTCTGCCTATTTCAGCATCCGATGCTCGCTGCTTGCTGTCTTCTTTCCTGTTCAACAGCATCCGCTTTGCCTTGCTTGCTGTCTTTCTGCCTATTTCGGCATCTGATGCTCGCTGCTTGCTGTCTTATTGCCTGTTAAACAGCATCCACTTTGCCTTGCTCACTGTCTTTCTGCCTATTTCAGCATCCGATGCACGCTGCTTGCTGTCTTATTGCCTGTTAAACATCATCCGCTTTGCCTTGCTTGCTGTCTTTCTGCCTACCGTAGAACCACTTTAGCTCCGCTCGTAATTAAATAATTATTGGGGTGCGCGGACATGGCTGCGCGCTAATATTAATACAAAAATTGCCGCTGCGCGGAGTGTCAGTAAGGTGCTAAACAATTATTTTGGGGGTGCGCGGTATGAATTAAAAACAACATTTTTTACAAAAATTTTGCGCGCTAGCGCGCGGCTGTTTGTTTCGACATCCGTTCAGGCATCCTTGTCAAGTGTGCCTAAATAGCCCTGCATGGTAACACTACTGATGACTCGGATGAGCCCTTCCGGGACTCAAAGTGCTGAACATTGACAGGATTCGAACTGCAGACCTCAGGGTGGACTGCTAAGTTACGTAGTACCACTGAGCCCCCCGGGCCCCAATAACCACACGTTTTCTGAGGCCAGGAATCGGCGGGGGAGGGGGATGACGACTACGGTATGCGGATCCTGCTAGCATCAAACGAAGTTGTAACTGAGTTTGACGGTACTGGCTGGAAGTGCTGCGCGGACGAAAATTTTAATTATTTCCAGTGATGCGCGATGTTTAATTAAATTTCGTGCTGCGCGGCGTTAAATTAAATTAAAATTTCGTCGCTGCGCGACCGTTTTTAAAATTCTTTTTGGGGTGCGCGGCCGAAAATTAAATTCTTTTTTTGGGGGGTGCGCGGAGTTAAAGTGGTTTTACGGTATTTCAGCATCGGATGCTCGCAGCTTGCTGTCTTATTGCCTGTTCAACAGCATCCGCTTTGCCTTGCTCACTGTCTTTCTGCCTAGTTCAGCATCGGATGCTCACTGCCTGCTATCTTTTTGCCTATTAAACAGCATCCGCTTCGCCTTGCTTGCTGTCTTTCTGCCTATTTCAGCATCCGATGCTCGCTGCTTGCTGTCTTATTGACTGTTAAACAGCATCCGCTTTGCCTTGCTTGCTGTCTTTCTGCCTATTTCAGCATCCGATGCTCGCTGCTTGCTGTCTTATTGACTGTTATACAGCATCCGTTTTGCCTTGCTTGCTGTCTTTCTGCCTATTTCAGCATCTGATGCTCGCTGCTTGCTGTCTTATTGCCTGTTAAACAGCATCCGCTTTGCTTTGCTTGCTGTCTTTCTGCCTATTTCAGCATCGCATGCTCGCTGCTTGCTGTCTTATTGCCTGTTCAACAGCATCCGCTTTGCCTTGCTCAATGTCTTTCAGCCTATTTCAGCATCCGATGCTCGCTGCTTGCTGTCTTATTGACTGTTAAACAGCATCCGCTTTGCTTTGCTTGCTGTCTTTCTGCCTATTTCAGCATCCGATGCTCGCTGCTTGCCGTCTTATTGCTTGTTAAACAGCATCCACTTTGCCTTGCTTTCTTTCTGTCTGCCTATTTCAGCATCCGATGCTCACTGCTTGCTGTCTTATTTCCTGTTAAACAACATCCACTTTGCCTTGCTTGCTGTCTTTCTGCCTATTTCAGCATCTGATGCTCGCTGCTTGCTGTCTTCTTGCCTGTTAAACAGCATCCGCTTTGCCTTGCTTGCTGTCTTTCTGCCTATTTTAGCATCAGATGCTCGCTGCTTGCTGTCTTCTTTCCTGTTCAACAGCATCCGCTTTGCCTTGCTAGCTGACTTTCTGCCTATTTCAGCATCGTATGCTTGCTGCTTGCTGTCTTATTGCCTGTTCAACAGCATCCGCTTTGCCTTGCTCACTGTCTTTCTGCCTATTTCAGCATCCGATGCTCGCTGCTTGCTGTCTTCTTTCCTGTTCAACAGCATCCGCTTTGCCTTGCTCACTGTCTTTCTGCCTATTTCAGCATCCGATGCTCGCTGCTTGCTGTCTTATTGCCTGTTCAACAGCATCCGCTTTGCCTTGCTCACTGTCTTTCTGCCTATTTCAGCATCCGATGCTCACTGCTTGCTATCTTATTTCCTGTTAAACAGCATTCGCTTTGCCTTGCTTGCTGTCTTTCTGCCTATTTCAGCATTCAATGCTCGCTGCTTGCTGTCTTCTTTCCTGTTCAACAGCATCCGCTTTGCCTTGCTAGCTGACTTTCTGCCTATTTCAGCATGGTATGCTTGCTGCTTGCTGTCTTATTGCCTGTTCAACAGCATCCGCTTTGCCTTGCTCACTGTCTTTCTGCCTATTTCAGCATCCGATGCTCGCTGCTTGCTGTCTCATCGCCTGTTAAACAGCATCCGCTTTGCCTTGCTTGCTGTCTTTCTGCCTATTTCAGCATCCGATGCTCGCTGCTTGCTGTCTTATTGCCTGTTCAACAGCATCCGCTTTGCCTTGCTTGCTGTCTTTCTGCCTATTTCAGCATCCGATGCTCACTGCTTGCTGTCTTATTTCCTGTTAAACAGCATTCGCTTTGCCTTGCTTGCTGTCTTTCTGCCTATTTCAGCATCCGATGCTCGCTGCTTGCTGTCTTATTGCCTGTCAAACAGCATCCGCTTTGCCTTGCTTGCTGTCTTTCTGCCTATTTCAGCATCCGATGCTCACTGCTTGCTGTCTTTTTTCCTGTTAAACAGCATTCGCTTTGCCTTGCTTGCTGTCTTTCTGCCTATTTCAGCATCCGATGCTCGCTGCTTGCTGTCTTATTGCCTGTCAAACAGCATCCGCTTTGCCTTGCTTGCTGTCTTTCTGCCTATTTCAGCATCCGATGCTCGCTGCTTGCTGTCTTATTGCCTGTTAAACAGCATCCGCTTTGCCTTGCTTGCTGTCTTTCTGCCTATTTCAGCATCGGATGCTCGTTGCTTGCTGTCTTATTGCCTGTTCAACAGCATCCGCTTTGCCTTGCTCACTGTCTTCCTGCTTATTTCAGCATCGGATGCTCACTGCTTGCTATCTTATTGCCTGCTCAACAGCATCCGCTTTGCCTTGCTTGCTGTCTTTCTGCCTATATCAGCATCCGATGCTCGCTGCTTGCTGTCTTATTGCCTGTTAAACAGCATCCGCTTTGCTTTGCTTGCTGTCTTTCTGCCTATTTCAGCATCGCATGCTCGCTGCTTGCTGTCTTATTGCCTGTTCAACAGCATCCGCTTTGCCTTGCTCACTGTCTTTCTGCCTATTTCAGCATCCGATGCTCGCTGCTTGCTGTCTTATTGACTGTTAAACAGCATCCGCTTTGCTTTGCTTGCTGTCTTTCTGCCTATTTCAGCATCCGATGCTCGCTGCTTGCCGTCTTATTGCTTGTTAAACAGCATCCACTTTGCCTTGCTTTCTTTCTGTCTGCCTATTTCAGCATCCGATGCTCACTGCTTGCTGTCTTATTTCCTGTTAAACAACATCCACTTTGCCTTGCTTGCTGTCTTTCTGCCTATTTCAGCATCTGATGCTCGCTGCTTGCTGTCTTCTTGCCTGTTAAACAGCATCCGCTTTGCCTTGCTTGCTGTCTTTCTGCCTATTTTAGCATCAGATGCTCGCTGCTTGCTGTCTTCTTTCCTGTTCAACAGCATCCGCTTTGCCTTGCTAGCTGACTTTCTGCCTATTTCAGCATCGTATGCTTGCTGCTTGCTGTCTTATTGCCTGTTCAACAGCATCCGCTTTGCCTTGCTCACTGTCTTTCTGCCTATTTCAGCATCCGATGCTCGCTGCTTGCTGTCTTCTTTCCTGTTCAACAGCATCCGCTTTGCCTTGCTCACTGTCTTTCTGCCTATTTCAGCATCCGATGCTCGCTGCTTGCTGTCTTATTGCCTGTTCAACAGCATCCGCTTTGCCTTGCTCACTGTCTTTCTGCCTATTTCAGCATCCGATGCTCACTGCTTGCTATCTTATTTCCTGTTAAACAGCATTCGCTTTGCCTTGCTTGCTGTCTTTCTGCCTATTTCAGCATTCAATGCTCGCTGCTTGCTGTCTTCTTTCCTGTTCAACAGCATCCGCTTTGCCTTGCTAGCTGACTTTCTGCCTATTTCAGCATGGTATGCTTGCTGCTTGCTGTCTTATTGCCTGTTCAACAGCATCCGCTTTGCCTTGCTCACTGTCTTTCTGCCTATTTCAGCATCCGATGCTCGCTGCTTGCTGTCTCATCGCCTGTTAAACAGCATCCGCTTTGCCTTGCTTGCTGTCTTTCTGCCTATTTCAGCATCCGATGCTCGCTGCTTGCTGTCTTATTGCCTGTTCAACAGCATCCGCTTTGCCTTGCTTGCTGTCTTTCTGCCTATTTCAGCATCCGATGCTCACTGCTTGCTGTCTTATTTCCTGTTAAACAGCATTCGCTTTGCCTTGCTTGCTGTCTTTCTGCCTATTTCAGCATCCGATGCTCGCTGCTTGCTGTCTTATTGCCTGTCAAACAGCATCCGCTTTGCCTTGCTTGCTGTCTTTCTGCCTATTTCAGCATCCGATGCTCACTGCTTGCTGTCTTATTTCCTGTTAAACAGCATTCGCTTTGCCTTGCTTGCTGTCTTTCTGCCTATTTCAGCATCCGATGCTCGCTGCTTGCTGTCTTATTGCCTGTCAAACAGCATCCGCTTTGCCTTGCTTGCTGTCTTTCTGCCTATTTCAGCATCCGATGCTCGCTGCTTGCTGTCTTATTGCCTGTTAAACAGCATCCGCTTTGCCTTGCTTGCTGTCTTTCTGCCTATTTCAGCATCGGATGCTCGTTGCTTGCTGTCTTATTGCCTGTTCAACAGCATCCGCTTTGCCTTGCTCACTGTCTTCCTGCTTATTTCAGCATCGGATGCTCACTGCTTGCTATCTTATTGCCTGCTCAACAGCATCCGCTTTGCCTTGCTTGCTGTCTTTCTGCCTATATCAGCATCCGATGCTCGCTGCTTGCTGTCTTATTGCCTGTTAAACAGCATTCGCTTTGCCTTGCTTGCTGTCTTTCTGCCTATTTCAGCATCCGATGCTCGCTTCTTGCTGTCTTTTTGCCTGTTCAACAGCATCCGCTTTGCCTTGCTCACTGTCTTTCTGCCTATTTCAGCATCCGATGCTCGCTGCTTGCTGTCTTCTTTCCTGTTCAACAGCATCCGCTTTGCCTTGCTCACTGTCTTTCTGCCTATTTCAGCATCCGATGCTCGCTGCTTGCTGTCTTATTGCCTGTTCAACAGCATCCGCTTTGCCTTGCTCACTGTCTTTCTGCCTATTTCAGCATCCGATGCTCACTGCTTGCTATCTTATTTCCTGTTAAACAGCATTCGCTTTGCCTTGCTTGCTGTCTTTCTGCCTATTTCAGCATTCAATGCTCGCTGCTTGCTGTCTTCTTTCCTGTTCAACAGCATCCGCTTTGCCTTGCTAGCTGACTTTCTGCCTATTTCAGCATGGTATGCTTGCTGCTTGCTGTCTTATTGCCTGTTCAACAGCATCCGCTTTGCCTTGCTCACTGTCTTTCTGCCTATTTCAGCATCCGATGCTCACTGCTTGCTGTCTTATTTCCTGTTAAACAGCATTCGCTTTGCCTTGCTTGCTGTCTTTCTGCCTATTTCAGCATCCGATGCTCGCTGCTTGCTGTCGTATTGCCTGTCAAACAGCATCCGCTTTGCCTTGCTTGCTGTCTTTCTGCCTATTTCAGCATCCGATGCTCGCTGCTTGCTGTCTTATTGCCTTTTAAACAGCATCCGCTTTGCCTTGCTTGCTGTTTTTCTGCCTATTTCAGCATCGGATGCTCACTGCTTGCTGTCTTATTGCCTGTTCAACAGCATCCGCTTTGCCTTGCTCACTGTCTTCCTGCTTATTTCAGCATCGGATGCTCGCTGCTTGCTGTCTTATTGCCTGTCAAACAGCATCCGCTTTGCCTTGCTTGCTGTCTTTCTGCCTATTTCAGCATCCGATGCTCGCTTCTTGCTGTCTTCTTTCCTGTTCAACAGCATCCGCTTTGCCTTGCTCACTGTCTTTCTGCCTATTTCAGCATCCGATGCCCGCTGCTTGCTGTCTTATTGCCTGTTCAACAGCATCCGCTTTGCCTTGCTCACTGTCTTTCTGCCTATTTCAGCATCCGATGCTCGCTGCTTGCTGTCTTCTTTCCTGTTCAACAGCATCCGCTTTGCCTTGCTCACTGTCTTTCTGCCTATTTCAGCATCCGATGCTCGCTGCTTGCTGTCTTATTGCCTGTTCAACAGCATCCGCTTTGCCTTGCTCACTGTCTTTCTGCCTATTTCAGCATCCGATGCTCACTGCTTGCTGTCTTATTTCCTGTTAAACAGCATTCGCTTTGCCTTGCTTGCTGTCTTTCTGCCTATTTCAGCATTCGATGCTCGCTGCTTGCTGTCTTCTTTCCTGTTCAACAGCATCCGCTTTGCCTTGCTAGCTGACTTTCTGCCTATTTCAGCATCGTATGCTTGCTGCTTGCTGTCTTATTGCCTGTTCAACAGCATCCGCTTTGCCTTGCTCACTGTCTTTCTGCCTATTTCAGCATCCGATGCTCACTGCTTGCTGTCTTATTTCCTGTTAAACAGCATTCGCTTTGCCTTGCTTGCTGTCTTTCTGCCTATTTCAGCATCCGATGCTCGCTGCTTGCTGTCTTATTGCCTGTCAAACAGCATCCGCTTTGCCTTGCTTGCTGTCTTTCTGCCTATTTCAGCATCCGATGCTCACTGCTTGCTGTCTTATTTCCTGTTAAACAGCATCCGCTTTGCCTTGCTTGCTGTCTGTCTGCCTATTTCAGCATCCGATGCTCGCTGCTTGCTGTCGTATTGCCTGTCAAACAGCATCCGCTTTGCCTTGCTTGCTGTCTTTCTGCCTATTTCAGCATCCGATGCTCGCTGCTTGCTGTCTTATTGCCTGTTAAACAGCATCCGCTTTGCCTTGCTTGCTGTCTTTCTGCCTATTTCAGCATCGGATGCTCGTTGCTTGCTGTCTTATTGCCTGTTCAACAGCATCCGCTTTGCCTTGCTCACTGTCTTCCTGCTTATTTCAGCATCGGATGCTCACTGCTTGCTATCTTATTGCCTGCTCAACAGCATCCGCTTTGCCTTGCTTGCTGTCTTTCTGCCAATATCAGCATCCGATGCTCGCTGCTTGCTGTCTTATTGCCTGTTAAACAGCATTCGCTTTGCCTTGCTTGCTGTCTTTCTGCCTATTTCAGCATCCGATGCTCGCTGCTTGCTGTCTTATTGCCTGTTCAACAGCATCCGCTTTGCCTTGCTCACTGTCTTTCTGCCTATTTCAGCATCCGATGCTCACTGCTTGCTATCTTATTTCCTGTTAAACAGCATTCGCTTTGCCTTGCTTGCTGTCTTTCTGCCTATTTCAGCATCCGATGCTCGCTGCTTGCTGTCTTATTGCCTGTCAAACAGCATCCGCTTTGCCTTGCTTGCTGTCTTTCTGCCTATTTCAGCATCCGATGCTCGCTGCTTGCTGTCTTATTGCCTGTTAAACAGCATCCGCTTTGCCTTGCTTGCTGTCTTTCTGCCTATTTCAGCATCGGATGCTCGTTGCTTGCTGTCTTATTGCCTGTTCAACAGCATCCGCTTTGCCTTGCTCACTGTCTTCCTGCTTATTTCAGCATCGGATGCTTGCTGCTTGCTGTCTTATTGCCTGTCAAACAGCATCCGCTTTGCCTTGCTTGCTGTCTTTCTGCCTATTTCAGCATCCGATGCTCGCTGCTTGCTGTCTTATTGCCTGTTAAACAGCATTCGCTTTGCCTTGCTTGCTGTCTTTCTGCCTATTTCAGCATCCGATGCTCGCTGCTTGCTGTCTTATTGCCTGTTAAACAGCATCCGCTTTGCCTTGCTTGCTGTCTTTCTGCCTATTTCAGCATCGGATGCTCGCTGCTTGCTGTCTTATTGCCTGTTCAACAGCATCCGCTTTGCCTTGCTTGCTGTCTTTCTGCCTATTTCAGCATCCGATGCTCGCTGCTTGCTGTCTTATTGCCTGTTAAACAGCATTCGCTTTGCCTTGCTTGCTGTCTTTCTGCCTATTTCAGCATCCGATGCTCGCTGCTTGCTGTCTTATTGCCTGTCAAACAGCATCCGCTTTGCCTTGCTTGCTGTCTTTCTGCCTATTTCAGCATCCGATGCTCACTGCTTGCTGTCTTATTTCCTGTTAAACAGCATCCGCTTTGCCTTGCTTGCTGTCTTTCTGCCTATTTCAGCATCCGATGCTCGCTGCTTGCTGTCTTATTGCCTGTCAAACAGCATCCGCTTTGCCTTGCTTGCTGTCTTTCTGCCTATTTCAGCATCCGATGCTCGCTGCTTGCTGTCTTATTGCCTGTTAAACAGCATCCGCTTTGCCTTGCTTGCTGTCTTTCTGCCTATTTCAGCATCGGATGCTCGTTGCTTGCTGTCTTATTGCCTGTTCAACAGCATCCGCTTTGCCTTGCTCACTGTCTTCCTGCTTATTTCAGCATCGGATGCTCACTGCTTGCTATCTTATTGCCTGCTCAACAGCATCCGCTTTGCCTTGCTTGCTGTCTTTCTGCCTATATCAGCATCCGATGCTCGCTGCTTGCTGTCTTATTGCCTGTTAAACAGCATTCGCTTTGCCTTGCTTGCTGTCTTTCTGCCTATTTCAGCATCCGATGCTCGCTGCTTGCTGTCTTATTGCCTGTTCAACAGCATCCGCTTTGCCTTGCTCACTGTCTTTCTGCCTATTTCAGCATCCGATGCTCACTGCTTGCTATCTTATTTCCTGTTAAACAGCATTCGCTTTGCCTTGCTTGCTGTCTTTCTGCCTATTTCAGCATCCGATGCTCGCTGCTTGCTGTCTTATTGCCTGTCAAACAGCATCCGCTTTGCCTTGCTTGCTGTCTTTCTGCCTATTTCAGCATCCGATGCTCGCTGCTTGCTGTCTTATTGCCTGTTAAACAGCATCCGCTTTGCCTTGCTTGCTGTCTTTCTGCCTATTTCAGCATCGGATGCTCGTTGCTTGCTGTCTTATTGCCTGTTCAACAGCATCCGCTTTGCCTTGCTCACTGTCTTCCTGCTTATTTCAGCATCGGATGCTTGCTGCTTGCTGTCTTATTGCCTGTCAAACAGCATCCGCTTTGCCTTGCTTGCTGTCTTTCTGCCTATTTCAGCATCCGATGCTCGCTGCTTGCTGTCTTATTGCCTGTTAAACAGCATTCGCTTTGCCTTGCTTGCTGTCTTTCTGCCTATTTCAGCATCCGATGCTCGCTGCTTGCTGTCTTATTGCCTGTTAAACAGCATTCGCTTTGCCTTGCTTGCTGTCTTTCTGCCTATTTCAGCATCGGATGCTTGCTGCTTGCTGTCTTATTGCCTGTTACACAGCATCCGCTTTGCTTTGCGTGCTGTCTTTCTTCCTATTTCAGCATCCGATGCTCGCTGCTTGCCGTCTTATTGCCTGTTAAACAGCATTCGCTTTGCCTAGCTTGCTGTCTTTCTGCCTATTTCAGCATCCGATGCTCGCTGCTTGCTGTCTTATTGCCTGTCAAACAGCATCCGCTTTGCCTTGCTTGCTGTCTTTCTGCCTATTTCAGCATCCGATCCTCACTGCTTGCTGTCTTATTTCCTGTTAAACAGCATCCGCTTTGCCTTGCTCACTGTCTTTCTGCCTATTTCAGCATCCGATGCTCGCTGCTTGCTGTCTTATTGCCTGTCAAACAGCATCCGCTTTGCCTTGCTTGCTGTCTTTCTGCCTATTTCAGCATCCGATGCTCGCTGCTTGCTGTCTTATTGCCTGTTAAACAGCATCCGCTTTGCCTTGCTTGCTGTCTTTCTGCCTATTTCAGCATCGGATGCTCGTTGCTTGCTGTCTTATTGCCTGTTCAACAGCATCCGCTTTGCCTTGCTCACTGTCTTCCTGCTTATTTCAGCATCGGATGCTCACTGCTTGCTATCTTATTGCCTGCTCAACAGCATCCGCTTTGCCTTGCTTGCTGTCTTTCTGCCTATATCAGCATCCGATGCTCGCTGCTTGCTGTCTTATTGCCTGTTAAACAGCATTCGCTTTGCCTTGCTTGCTGTCTTTCTGCCTATTTCAGCATCCGATGCTCGCTGCTTGCTGTCTTATTGCCTGTTCAACAGCATCCGCTTTGCCTTGCTCACTGTCTTTCTGCCTATTTCAGCATCCGATGCTCACTGCTTGCTGTCTTATTTCCTGTTAAACAGCATTCGCTTTGCCTTGCTTGCTGTCTTTCTGCCTATTTCAGCATCCGATGCTCGCTGCTTGCTGTCTTATTGCCTGTCAAACAGCATCCGCTTTGCCTTGCTTGCTGTCTTTCTGCCTATTTCAGCATCCGATGCTCGCTGCTTGCTGTCTTATTGCCTGTTAAACAGCATCCGCTTTGCCTTGCTTGCTGTCTTTCTGCCTATTTCAGCATCGGATGCTCGTTGCTTGCTGTCTTATTGCCTGTTCAACAGCATCCGCTTTGCCTTGCTCACTGTCTTCCTGCTTATTTCAGCATCGGATGCTTGCTGCTTGCTGTCTTATTGCCTGTCAAACAGCATCCGCTTTGCCTTGCTTGCTGTCTTTCTGCCTATTTCAGCATCCGATGCTCGCTGCTTGCTGTCTTATTGCCTGTTAAACAGCATCCGCTTTGCCTTGCTTGCTGTCTTTCTGCCTATTTCAGCATCCGATGCTCGCTGCTTGCTGTCTTATTGCCTGTTAAACAGCATTCGCTTTGCCTTGCTTGCTGTCTTTCTGCCTATTTCAGCATCCGATGCTCGCTGCTTGCTGTCTTATTGCCTGTCAAACAGCATCCGCTTTGCCTTGCTTGCTGTCTTTCTGCCTATTTCAGCATCCGATGCTCACTGCTTGCTGTCTTATTTCCTGTTAAACAGCATCCGCTTTGCCTTGCTTGCTGTCTTTCTGCCTATTTCAGCATCCGATGCTCGCTGCTTGCTGTCTTATTGCCTGTCAAATAGCATCCGCTTTGCCTTGCTTGCTGTCTTTCTGCCTATTTCAGCATCCGATGCTCGCTGCTTGCTGTCTTATTGCCTGTTAAACAGCATCCGCTTTGCCTTGCTTGCTGTCTTTCTGCCTATTTCAGCATCGGATGCTCGTTGCTTGCTGTCTTATTGCCTGTTCAACAGCATCCGCTTTGCCTTGCTCACTGTCTTCCTGCTTATTTCAGCATCGGATGCTCACTGCTTGCTATCTTATTGCCTGCTCAACAGCATCCGCTTTGCCTTGCTTGCTGTCTTTCTGCCTATATCAGCATCCGATGCTCGCTGCTTGCTGTCTTATTGCCTGTTAAACAGCATTCGCTTTGCCTTGCTTGCTGTCTTTCTGCCTATTTCAGCATCCGATGCTCGCTGCTTGCTGTCTTATTGCCTGTTCAACAGCATCCGCTTTGCCTTGCTCACTGTCTTTCTGCCTATTTCAGCATCCGATGCTCACTGCTTGCTGTCTTATTTCCTGTTAAACAGCATTCGCTTTGCCTTGCTTGCTGTCTTTCTGCCTATTTCAGCATCCGATGCTCGCTGCTTGCTGTCTTATTGCCTGTCAAACAGCATCCGCTTTGCCTTGCTTGCTGTCTTTCTGCCTATTTCAGCATCCGATGCTCGCTGCTTGCTGTCTTATTGCCTGTTCAACAGCATCCGCTTTGCCTTGCTTGCTGTCTTTCTGCCTATTTCAGCATCGGATGCTCGTTGCTTGCTGTCTTATTACCTGTTCAACAGCATCGGCTTTGCCTTGCTCACTGTCTTCCTGCTTATTTCAGCATCGGATGCTTGCTGCTTGCTGTCTTATTGCCTGTCAAACAGCATCCGCTTTGCCTTGCTTGCTGTCTTTCTGCCTATTTCAGCATCCGATGCTCGCTGCTTGCTGTCTTATTGCCTGTTAAACAGCATCCGCTTTGCCTTGCTTGCTGTCTTTCTGCCTATTTCAGCATCCGATGCTCGCTGCTTGCTGTCTTATTGCCTGTTAAACAGCATTCGCTTTGCCTTGCTTGCTGTCTTTCTGCCTATTTCAGCATCGGATGCTCGCTGCTTGCTGTCATTTTGCCTGTTACACAGCATCCGCTTTGCTTTGCGTGCTGTCTTTCTTCCTATTTCAGCATCGGATGCTCGCTGCTTGCTGTCTTATTGCCTGTTAAACAGCATTCGCTTTGCCTTGCTTGCTGTCTTTCTGCCTATTTCAGCATCCGATGCTCGCTGCTTGCTGTCTTATTGCCTGTTAAACAGCATTCGCTTTGCCTTGCTTGCTGTCTTTCTGCCTATTTCAGCATCGGATGCTCGCTGCTTGCTGTCATTTTGCCTGTTAAACAGCATCCGCTTTGCTTTGCGTGCTGTCTTTCTTCCTATTTCAGCATCGGATGCTCGCTGCTTGCTGTCTTATTGCCTGTTAAACAGCATCCACTTTGCCTTGCTTGGTGTCGATCTGCTTGTTTCTGCATTTGATTGCAGCATGGGCCGTCACTGCCATTCTGCTGTTCACAACCCTGCAACGATGCGTATGTCTAGTATGAATATGTCTAATGCCCAAACCACTGCCTATGTTGTTTACAGTCTGAGCGCCATTTCACAGGAGGCTGGTGACATCCTGTTCCTTACTTTTGCATCAAACAACGATGTTTTACTGCTGCAACATCGCAGAACCATGCCCGATGTCCAAACAGCTGCCTTGGTAGCTTTCAAATATTTGGATTGGGCAAAGCTAACTAGCATTTTGCGCTAAATCTCATGGCAGAAGCGGCGAGATAAGTTTGCATTCGCCCTTCGAAGAGTGCAGCATGGCCTCTAATTCCAACTGAATTTGGTTGACAATCTGTAGTCGTTTTATTCCTTTCAGTGAGCGACTTGCTATGCTTGGCTACAAGTGACACCCTGAGCCGTGAGTCAGGGTAGGAGGCAAGTTTCCATCCCCACTTATCTCATCCTCGGAGCATCACAAATCTTCAGGGGAAACAAAGTGATACTGACTGGTTATCACTGACCGGCCTGTGAATCTCAAATATGAAAATAATTGCAGGGGACCTGTGAGGCTACTGACGTGTACGTCAAGAACTTCTCCGAGGACCTGCGTGATGATGAATTACGGAGGCTCTTCCAGCCTTTTGGCAGTATCAAGAGCGTCTCGATCATGCGCTTCCCCAACGGCATGAGCAAGAAGCACGGGTTTGTCACCTTCAGCTCCTATGACGCCGCCACCAGAGCTGTGGCTGCACTGCAAGGCAGGGACTTCAAGGGCCTGCCGCTGTATGTGGCTCTGAAGCGGTCAAAGGAGGACATGGACAAATCCAAGCTGCAGGAGGAGGCTGGGAGGCAGGGAGCAGCTGAGGTGACAGGTTCTGGGCGCGAGAAGGGTGGGGCCAGCAACGCTGGAACTGACAAGGTGTTTGCCAAAAAAGGCGGCAAAATGGAGGGTGAGTTGGTTCACCAGGAAATTGTATTAGCTGATTAGTTTTGCTCTGTCTCCATCCCAGTCTACAGGACATCATTCATTCACTTTGTATGATCTGTATCATGTATCGAATAGATCTTCCTTTCAACTCGACATGCTGGTACTGAAGGGCATCCACTCCTATATCAGCCCGCGGGATCTACCTGAGATGGCCCCATCAGCCCTGCATGCTGGCCCTGAGCACGGCCCTGTAAATAGCCTCTGCTCTGTTAATCATCCAGCTTGGCCGGCATGTATCAACAGTATTTACATCCATCTGTTGTCATGATTTCCTGATGCACACTGTCTAACAAGTTCCACACCTGGGTGCACTGCGGGCTTCTGTCTGTACCATCCGCGACAGCGTTCGCCTGACAGGGGTCAAGCACATTTTCTTGCCTACAGTCTTCGCTTCAAACCTGTGCAAACAAATGCAACAAAAAATGTGAACCTTTCAGAGCCCAGGCAATAGATGTGGTGTGGGGAATTCATGAACGATGCCTGGGCTTCTGCTCGTCGCATGGAAAGTAGTCAACAATTTTGCTCTGACACATATAAACATTTTCTCTACCATACAGGTCCTGTTGTCGTGTCGCAAGAGCCCTGCAAGGGTGAGTTACAGCACTCATGTTTATTACGCAGCTTGAAACAGCGATGCCATTAGACCATGCATAAGTCATGTACTCATGTGCTTATCCGAATTATCCTCCTTGTATAAAACTATGCTACTGCTTTCTGAGAACCTGAAATCTGATAAAAGCTGTTACCTGAAACTTCAAATCGTAAGTATGAAACAACTTGCGCACCATGCTGAGTGCAGAATGCATCACTAGCACAGTCGTGCTGATGGGCGAGACAGGCTGCGGCAAATCCACCCTCATCAATGGCCTGGCCAACCTTTTCGCCAACTCCACGATGAAGGACGTGCGCAACATCAAGGTCGCCATCAAGACAAAGTTCCTGGCGCAGTCTCCCGGTGAGCATATTTGGACAAGAGTAGGAGTCTGCTGGCATTGGAATAGGGGCCTTGAAGACCATTGCCGACAAGCTTGATTTTGGCTATGGGTAAGAACAGTGGTGGTCATGGGACTGCTCAGAGGCTTTATATTATAGTGGTAACGGCACAGATACGGCACCGGCCTCAAGCTGTGCTGTTTACTAAACCTCCAGTAGGGGGGGGGGTAGTATGCAGGGGAGGAATGGATCTCCAGAGCCCTTTCCCCCAACCATGCCGTCAGGAATGTGGCTTCATCTGACATCCTCTTTGTCAGTCTGCTGATATCAGTGTGCCTGTTGCGTTTTCATTGACGTCTCTCTTCTAATTTTGCATCTCTGTTGACAAGGGGCGCTTGTGTTGACACGTTTCATCCAACACTATGTGCCCCCCTACTCAGTATGCGCATGCATCCCCCCCCCCCTTTCCCTTCTGTTCCAGCACCCTCCTTGCTTTGCATTCGTTCCTGACCGGTGTACACCACCTGCCCGGCATTATCCACCCGGCCCTGCATCACTCCCCCCCGACCTGAATCACTTTGCAGGCCCTACATCTCCCCCCGCCCTGCCCCCCTTACACATACCCCCCCTCCTGTCACCCCCTGTGCTTGGCCCATTCCTAACCCCCCTCCCCCCCGTCTACATGCCCCCCTCCCAGAGTTCTCAGCACAGGGTGGGTCAGAGGCTGGAGGCTTAGGAGCAGAGTCCAACACGCAGGGCTGTACCTCCTATCCCTTCCACGGCAGAATCGGGGACAGCGATTGCACCTTCAACATTGTGGACTCCCCTGGACTCTGTGACACTCGTGGGCCAGAGCAGGACAAGGCAAACCTGAAGGTATGTGCTGCATAGGGTTTAGGTCATGTCAAGGGTTGAGGTTCAGGTTGAGGTTAAGCCTGGAACCCTAAAATAGTCTTGGGACGCTAGCAGTATAACATGTTTTGTTGATGTACCTGTGCTGGTTCAGGTTGATGGGTAGATGGATCATCCCTGCTGCAGCCTAAGATGGGGGGGGGAGGAGGTCTGCCCGATACCTCTAGCCAGAGTCTCGCTTGTTGTACATATGCGGTTGCTGCACGTACATTATGTTTGTGGTTTCAATTCAGTGAATGCATCTTGCAGATGCTCAGTTCCTGACGGCCTTGCGGGTGTGGCATGCTGTGCAGATGATCCTGGACGCCGTCATCAAGCTTCCCGCGCCAGGCCTGACTGCGCTAATCTTTGTGATCAATGGATCGGCTCAGCGGCACACCATCAACGTGAAGCACATGTTGAGCGGCCTGCGGGGCAACATGCCCGACGTCCTGCTGCACAACCTGTTTGTGGTCTGCACCTGCTGCAATGAGTTCAACTGCAACACCGACCAGCCTGGCCTCAAGGCGGAGCTTGGCTTGTCTCCGTCCAGCAACGTGCAGTTCTTCTACGTGCAGAACAGCGCATTCAGCAAACATCCGGCGGAGTGGGGCGCTGACGGCAAATCGATCATCGCTTTTGAGTGGGGCCGAAGCCGCAGTGCTCTGCAGGGCCTGGTGCAGGCGGTGAACGCCGTCCAGCGTTCGGGGCGCGTTAAGGACGTCACCTCCCAATTCAAGAAGGTCGCTGAGGGCAGGTTCAAGCTCGTCCAGATAGTTCATGAGGCGCAGCTCGAGTCCAAGAAGCTGAGCGCTTTGTTGATGGTGATGGACGCCGCAGAGGCGAAGCTTAAGCTGCACGCAAACGACGTCGTCAAGTTCTCCAACTACATGCAGCTGGAGATGATCTCGACCACGGAGCTTGTGGATGCGCCCTACCATTCGACTATCTGCAGGACCTGCAGCTTGGTGTGCCACGACCGTTGCGGTCTAGCTGAGATCTCCACTGATGGTGACAATGCTTTCAGGAACTGCTACGCTTTTATGCGGGGCGATAACTGCACCATAGGGAAATGCAATTGCTCTTACACGTCCCACTACCACGGCAAGAAGACCATGAAGACCAGCCTTCAGACCGTCGCCAAGGTGCAGTGTTACCATCACAAAACCTTTATAAGCCCCATCCATTGACAATCCAGGACGCATCGAGCTCGGTCCAATAGATGATAGATCTAGGTCCCATGGATCTGGGAACCTATGAGGATACATGCTTTGCACAGATGGGCCCCGTTGGTCTAGGCCCCAGAGATCCATGCCCTAAAGATCTGGACCCAAAAATCTAGGCCCCAGAGTTCGGGTTCCTCGCACCCAGGCCTATTCCCACAGATCCAGGCTTGTTGGACGTAGGCCTTATGATGACCCAAACAAGGCATGCAGTGCCTGAGGATCAGGTGCCGATGCATACAGGCCCTCTTGTTTAATTAAAAAGCTAGCTGTTAGAAAACGAGCTTCTTCCGACAAAGATGCCTGAGATTTAACCGGCTTGATGATAATTTGTATTCTGCCTCACAGGTGCTGGACGACATGAAGGCCAAGCACGACAAGGCCCACCAGCTCAAGGCCCAGGCCCACGGCCAAGCGCTGTCTGCCAGCTCCTCCCGCGACCAGATCCATGCCTCTATCAAAGCTGTCGGCACTCGCGTGCTGGCTGAGTGCAGCGGCATCAAGGCAGTCTGCTCCGGCTTCAACCTGGTGACAGAGCTGTATGACCAGGTCCAGATCATGAGAATGGAGGCCCTGCGCACCAACGACCCACGCGTACGAGACCAGATCGAGGGTGTCATCAACACCATCCTTGGTGTTATGAACGCTGTCAAGCTTGTGCAGCAGCCGCAAGGTGGCTCTAGGCCTGGCACAGCCGCTGGCGGGCAGCAAGCAGGACCGACAGGAGGCTCCAAGGCGACATGTGGATCTGGCTCGCCTGGTATGATCGGTGAGCCTAGCAGTGGATATTTTGTGAACTCAGCACAACGGTAGCACAAACGGCACGATACTACCTAGGTTATATAAGTCAGATTGTACAAATTAGGTAGCACGATATCACATGATTATGGCTCAGGATAAGCCAGATTGTGCGACCAAGCCCAGCAAAGAGACAATCTATGTGCCGGCAAGCATCACGAACCAAACTTGCTGCATCCTCAAATAACGTTTAAATTTTCCGTGGCAACATTCCCACAGTCCCCCACCACAACTTCCCCCCAACTTCTTTCCTCATCGCTCCTGATCGTGTTTCAGTTGTGCGCTTTTGATTCAGACGTAAGTGGGTCAGCGTTCCCGATGACTAGATTCTTACTCAGTCCTCCTTTGATGACACCCACAGCCAAGAAGTATCAGCAGGAGCTGGTCCTCGCCATCCGCAACAACGGCGGACCTATTTCCCTTGCCACTCTGGGGTGCCAGGCCAAGAAGCCAGAGAGCATCTCGGAGAAGCTGACCGACTTCCTGCGGGCAAGCCCCACTGTGTTCCAGGTGTCTGGCCAGGGAGCCCAGAGCACGGTGGCACTGTTGAAGTAAAACATTCAGGTGACTTCAAGTGTGTGGAAGCCGGCAACAGGCTAGACTGACAGTTCGCTAACGTTATCATTTGGTTATCATTAGGGATTGTGTTATCTGTGTGTATGTCTTTGTGAATATCAATTATAATACCGTTACCGTGAGGACTGACATCATTTTCTGTCATAAATCACACCGTGACATGTGGACGGGACGGGTCAGTTCAAAACTAATGAAGATTTCAATCCCCTCTCACCCTCTCCAGGTTTGGTGAAGACGAAGAGGGAAGCTTTCGGTTGGGCTAACCTGGTGAATGGGCCCCACCAGGTTCTTAATAAGTGCTTAAAGATGAAACACAATGGGATAAGTTAGATGGAGGTAGGGAGGATGTGCCTTTGCTGCAAGGTGCCTCTGCCGCAGTCCATGGTATTCTGTGCTTGGACCTAATAGGGTATGGATGCACCAGACAGTGGCGACAAAGGATATGTCTTCACACCTTGTGCAAGCGTCCCAAGTTTTTAGGGCGTTATCCATGCCACTGCCAGAGAGGAGCAGCGAGTTGGGAGAGTTTAGATTTGGTTTGGTAGTGTTAACTCATGTTCATAGTGGCCGGTGGTGATCTGGAAGGTTCATTCGGGTGTTGCTAGGCGGACTGGCCCTCATGAAATTACTGTTCAGGAAAGTTGAAGGGCATAATACCGTAAAACCACTTTGACTCCGCTCGTAATTAAATAATTTTTGGGTGCGCGGACATGGCTGGGCGCTAATATTAATTCGAAAATTGCCGCTGCGCGGAGCGTCAGTCAGGTGCCCAAACAACTATTTTGTGGGTGCGCGGTATGAATTAAAAACAGCACTTTTTACAAAAATTCGCGCGCTAGCGCGCGACTGTTTGATTCGACATCCGTTCAGTCATCCTTGTCAAGTGTGCCCAAATAGCCCTGCAAAGTAACACTACTGATGACTGAAATGAGCACTACCGGTACTCATAGCTAGCATTACTGCTCAGTTCAGCCTCCATCCATTCGGCTCGCCAGTCGAATCGCCAACGCCTATCCTCGGCCTGCTCGGCCTTCCAATACTCCAAGGCTGACAAGCAAAGGAAAGCCACAGGCAAGGCTAACAAGACCAAGGCGAAGCAGGCAGAGAAGGAGGTGGAGGAGGACACGGAGGATCTAGAGGATCAGGGGGGTCCGGAGATTCTGGAGGATCAGGAGCAGGTGGAGGAGGAGGAGACGGAGGAGGAGGAGGAGGATGACTATGTTGACTTTTGCTGACCGTGTACTTCAGGTGGATGAATTTTGAGTACCGTATGATGACTTTTGCTGACTTTCAGGCTTTTAACTAAGTTTTACTGTACTGGCTGAAAGTGCTGCGCGGAAGGAAATTTAAATTATTTTCAGTGTTGCGCGATATTAAATTAATTTACCTGTTGCGCGACGCTAAATTAAATTAAAATTTCGTCGCTGCGCAACAGTTTTCTAAATTGTTTTTAGGTGCACAACGGAAAAAAAACTTTTTTGGGGGGTGCGCGGAGTCTAAGTGGTTTTACGGTACTGGGTTTTCGCTCCAATTTTAGAAAAAGAAAAGAGAACGACTTCGCTCAAAACTAATTAATTATTGGGGTGCGCGGACATAGCAAAGCGAAGGAATGCACGGTAAGACTTCCCTAAGAAGACCCCCCCATTAAAAGGAGGGGGGGGCATCATTGCCGGGTAGATAGGACTTTACCAGGACAAAAACTTATCTCATAATTATTTAATTATTGGGGTGCGCGGACATTTTTTTCAAGTTTTCGTCGCAATTGATGCGTGGGGTACCAGTCAGGTGCCTCTTGTGACTGCCGCTCGGCGTTAAATTAAAATAACTCCAATTCTTCGGTGCTGCGCGGCCGTTTTGTACACGAAAATCAAACCAACACATTTTACATTTATTTTTGGCTGTGCAGACGAAAATTTAAATTACTGTTTTGAGGCAGCGCGGACCCTACAGTATGTCATTTTACGGTACGGGATGACGAGACAGAGAAGGAGAAAAAAAGGCCCCAAGCATCTTGCACCATCGCCAGCCCACGTACGGACCTTGCTTTTTCCAGCCGGACTTCGGCACGGGTTGCTTGACAGCAGGTCGGCAGCTTCGGGGGCGGGGCGACCCGTCAGCCAGCACCCCCCCCCGAGCGACCCACCACCGACGAAAGGGACATCAGCATCGCAACTGGCAAAGGTCCCCGGATCATTCTGAGATCGATTCCTCTAACTAGCGCTAGGTGCATCCTCCAGAACCGAAGTCATACGTCACCCACATGGCCACCCACATAGCCGGTTGCCGGTATGATCATTTGAGGTTCTTCCGATAGGTTCTCCTTTTGCACCTCGGCCTTTGATGAGGTCTGACAGGGATGACCTTTATGTATACAGACGTTTGATTTGCACTGTAGCGCAGAAAGGGTCCGGGACGTTCCAGAAACATCGGGCTGACGGACGGACAGACAGAGAGAAACCCATCCAGAAACGCGACCTTCGGCTGAGATGCAATCTTCAGACTGCGTATTGTCAGGCTCGTTTGGTGGTCTATGCCCCTTCGAAGCCTATGCGCCTGATCACCAGCTGGCGTGTACCCGGTATGCAACCATGACTCTTCTTCAGTTGCTTCTTAGAGCTGGCACGCCCGCCCCCGTACTGGGCGACAGACTGGCAGTCTCCCCAGCCAGGTCCTGCTGCCTTGGGGCTTTA
This sequence comes from Limnomonas spitsbergensis, assembly GCA_037349105.1. Classification (NCBI taxonomy): domain Eukaryota; kingdom Viridiplantae; phylum Chlorophyta; class Chlorophyceae; order Chlamydomonadales; genus Limnomonas; species Limnomonas spitsbergensis. The sequence goes on from JAYJMM010000032.1 coordinate 2,715,445, forward strand.
GTACCCTTCCAAGGGGAACCGGCTGTTTGGACGGACCACAACGCCCACCTGCTGCGGTTAAAAACTGTATTGATTAGAAGGGTGGGGGGACCCCTTTCATCATCCGGGCAAGCATAAGCAAATGCATGTTGACCAATTTCTCCTGGGGCAGAGCTTCTGAGAGGCCCAAGTACCTAGGGCGGCTGCCAATCAATGCTTCTGGGGTCAGCCCTGTCTGCCTTACCGTATCAGACAACATGCTTCAGCGGGTGCCGTGCTGGCGCCGGCCATGGGCTGCACCAGCCGAAAGGAGTGTGCTTGCGTGCGCACGAACTCAAGGCTGCGGCTCGGCGCCGTCAGCACGGCTGACACTATCTAGAGGAGGCCGTACCGTACCGTTTGGAACAATCGAATAGTCCATTTTCTTAGTAGCCCATCCCATTATGTCCGTACCGTACCGTACCCGTACCGGACCGTTCGACCGTACCGTATTCCGTACCGGGCGGCAAAGTGGTCAGGAGAGTGACAGACGGCGCTGACTGCGATGTTGGGCTAGGGAAGACGGCGACCATGTGGAGGACGCGCTACATCCTTGTTTTCAATGCCCCAGCGTGCAGGATCGACTAAGAGAGCGGGGATGGGCTGGTCCTATGAACGGTGCTAGAGACTTTTTAGAGTTGTACCGGGGCAAGCTTGGGTGGGATGTCCTGGCCTTTGTGAAGGACGTGGTAGATATCGTTAAGGCCTAGACTTTTTCAGAGTTTGGAGCATCCTTTGTATTTTGTTTTTCCAGCCTTTTGTTTTGTCCCTTCTCTCTATTTTCCACTTTTCCCTCCTTTCTTTTTGTCCTGCCCCCTTCTGTATTTCTTTCAATCTCTCCTTCCAACTCTTCAATTAGACGCCCACGCAGCCGAGCCTTTTTTGAACATGGCTCAGAGGCGTAACGTCATTGACTTGTTCAAGATACCTGGGACGGGTCAGGAATCTGCGGTTACACCAGGGGCTGATGACCCCTTTGACAATGAAAAATAGTATAGTAGGTTCGGAGATTTCTTAATTTATTCCAGACTTGGGGGTAAGGTGCTGTTTCCATTGCTATTCTGTCGGGCAACCGACACAGATTAAGGCCCAATTTCGACCCAGCTGCCGAAAACCGACACAGAATTGGCCAGAATAGGCCTTTGTACGAAGCTTTTGTACGAAGCCGAAACCACGCAAAAAAGAATAGCCTATACCGTCTCATTTGTCAGGTATAGGCTATTCTGTGAGTTGGTTGCCTCTTGGTTTAAGGAACCATCTCAGCGCGAAAGATCGTTCGGCATTAAAGACGCCATTTCTATAGCCAGATCGAAATAAGCGGCGACACTTGTGGTTCCGAGGTCACGAATCGTCGCAGAACGTCTCGGCGCCCCTAGATCAGACCTCTGGCAGCAGGAAGTTCGCTGTGAACTTCCTGGATTTCAATGGAAACAGTTTTGGAATAAGGCGTGAAAAAACCCAGATATCGATCTCCCTTAAAAACGTACTTTTACTCTCCAACGTTTCAGTCAAATGACATGGCATTATTTGCCAACGTTGGCAAGTGAGTGACGTCATTTTTTCCTAAGTCCGTCATCTTTGAAGAGGAGCGCATGCCATTAAATACTTGCATTACTTGTTATTTATCGACCTCGATTCCGATCGTACCAAGCGCCCAGAGGGCCTCCATGGAAGCGAGAGTGTTGCAGGCGAGGGTGGACTAATCGCTGCTGCAGCCCATCCTGAGGCGCGGTTATCTAAAGCTGCAGGTCCTACTTTAACTGGTATGAAGCGTGCCTGAACCTCTGCCTGCTACAAGAGCATTCACTGCATTTTGATGTGTAGTTTCGGCCCACATGCACAGCATTGAGCCAGATAACACAGCATCCCACCCTTTTGGGCAATATCTTGCATGCATGCACAGCTTCCACCAGTACTGACAGCCCCCGAATGCATGCCCAGCCCCCCGCATGCATGCACGTTACCCCGCCCGCTTGCTCTGATGGACTGTAAAAACTTCACAAAACTTCACCGCTTGCATGCACAGCTCCCACCCACATACACTCTGCCTACATGCACACACCCATGCCCACATGCACAGCATCCAGCCTGCTTGCAAAGCGCCCCACACGCCTACGCATACCTTGCATGCACATGTCCATGCATGCATTCACATCACGTAGCCGCGCTCGCGACCCTCCACCTGCATTCTTAGCTCCTTCCCACATGCAAACACCCCGCCCGCATGCACACTACCCCCGCTTGCACGCACAGCCGCCTGTCGCCTGCCAATATGCTCTGCACCTCGCCCTCATAAACGGTCTTTCAACCACATGAGCCATCCCCTACCCGTGTACACAGTCCACACCCCCATGCACATATCCCGCACGCCCGATCGGCCCCCCAGTCCCCCATCGGCTTTCACTGTTACCCACCCATAGACACAGCCCGTATGCACAGGCCCCCACTTCTATGTACTGTTACTCCCATCCGCTGGTACTGCCCCCCATCCCCATTCACATTCCGCATTCTGCAGACCCCCACCTGTATGCAATGTTACCCCCATCCGCCCGCACGGTCCCCCAACCCCATCTGCATACACTGTTATCCACCCGTAGGCATTGCCCGTATGCACAGGCCCTTATCTGTGTGCGCAAGTCCCGCCCAAATGGGCGGCTCTCCGCCCGTTTGCGCAGCCCCACGCTTGCACGCACAGTCCCCCACCCGCATTCCCAACCCGTAAGCTATGCGCCCCGCCAACATATGCAGACTCTGGTCCACGTGCACATTCCCGCCCGTTTGTACAGCCTGTCCGGATGTACAGCCCCCGTCCGTATGCGCACAGCCTGTATGCATATAGACCATGGCCAGCATGCACAGACCCTAGCATGCATGCACATGCATGGGTCACTGCATTTGGGCGGGGAATGTGCATGCGGGCGGGAATGTGCATCACAGCAACCCGTCCTCACGTGCAGCGCATGCCGGCATGCTCATGCCCCTGCTCGAAGCTGTTAGCGAGGCAGAAGGTTGTGAGGCAGACCCTTTAGAAACAGCAAGCCATGTTGTACATTTATTCATTAGCCGAAACGGGTGCAAGCTCCATTGGGAGCTTGCATTTGAATGTGTTACGGATATGCGAGCGGCTAGCGGAGTTCATTCAGAGAACCATGCCATTCAGAGAACCAGCTGCTATCATGGCCACCCCTGCTGCCCCTACAGCCCATGTAGCCCCTGCAGCCCAGCACCCTTCCTCCCCCAGGTTCATCTGAAGAGAGCATGTCCGCATCAGTCCAGGATGCAGCTCTTTACATTGGCACTAGCCCAGGAATCTTGATAGTTTTTGTGCAGCCTTTGGGCCTAGATGGAAGGAATTTGGCATGGGCCATCTACCAGACTACCCCCTAGGAGAGGAGTCGACCAAGTTCGCAGTGGGTGTCATTGCGCGCGTCATGATGCGCAACCAACCTGCTCAGTCGGGTCTCATTCCCACCTTTTATTTTGTATTTTTAAGCGGATTCACTATGCAGACTATATTGCCTAGCCATGCCCTTTGTTTCATGATGTTTGAGGCACCTTCATAGCTTGATACGCACGAGACATGCCTCTCAAGTAGAAGGCTTTGAGCGGGGCTTCTGACTGAAATCTTGGTTTCCTGTTTTCCCCTCGAAAATTGTTAAGTTCAGGAATCATGTGACGGTATTACGGCTTCAGATATTTTATCACAACTATGCTGATTTGCCCCAGGTATGCACCATAGGAGACCCAAGCAAGGCTGAATACTGAAATTTTAATTATGCTGATGCACCCTAGACATGCCACTCTAGAAGACCCGAGGAGGTCTCTAGACTGAAATCTTAATTATGCTGATGCGCCCAGGTATGCACCATAGGAAACGTGAGCAAGGCTTAAGACTGAAATCTTAATCATGCGGATGCGCCCTAGACATGCCACTCTAGGAGACCCAAGCATGGTTCCATACTGAACCTTAATTATGCTGATGCGCCCTAGACATGCCACTTTAGGAGATGTGAGCAATGCTGTAGACTGAAATCTTTATTATGTTGATGAGCCACAAGCATGCCACTCGAGGAATCCCAAGCACGGAATCCCAAGAACTGAAATCTAATTTGTGTCGATGCCCCTAGGCTTGCCACTCTAGGAGACCTAAGCTGGGCTGTAGACTGGAATGATAAATTCACTGATGCACCCCCAGCATGTCACTCTAGAAGACCCAAGCTGGGTTAAAGGTTGAAATCTTGAGTGTGGATCCTTGTGATACTGTTATGCCATTGAGGGATACTGTTGCTAAGCCACTTTCACTGGGTAAGGCTGTTGAGTCAAGTTCAAAACCACTGTATATTACATGACGGAAACCTCAATATTGGCGGAAATGCGAGCCAAGCATAGACAACTGAAGACAGGCTGGAGTTTTTTGTCACTTCGCAAAGATGCGCTCCCCTGACTCCTTCTCCCTCTGAACTGTGTTCATGTGGTGCACACAGTACCGCACGCACAGAAGGAAAACAATATGAGACATGTATCCGCAGTTGCTCTCCAAACTCCTGATTAGTTTTGGTGAATGCCCGGAGCGGTCGCTGCGCATCCTAGCGAAAGCAGCCCTCAAGTCATCGAGCTTCTCCTCAGAGATACCAGCAGAGTAGCTGCTGTCTTGCACGAGGGCTAGCCGTGATATACGGTGGCTATGGTCCTGGACAAAGCATCTGTTCTTGAAGCTTGACCCCAAAACAAGCGGCACCTCAAGATCTGCCAAACAAGGGGCCGCGATGCCACACCGGTCATGGTGAAAGCCAATTGTGATACCATCATACTGTTGCATGATGACGTCAAGCGTGGCACGCCGAAAAAGCGGCGATTCGTTGCTGAGCAAGCGCTGCTTTGCTGTTGCAACAACGGCCGCAGTGACCTCTATGGAGCCTGTCATAGGCACTATGTGATACCTTCGAAGGGCATGAATGGTAGAACTGAGCAAATGGAGCAGGTGCAATGTGCCAAACCTTGACCATCCTACGGCTGGTGGCCCGGGCAAAACAGGGCTTGATGCACGTGGATCCCCGGGCCTTAGCTGAATCACAGTATAGGCTCAAAAAAAAAAACGTGTAGCATACCCTGGGTTGCACCTTTTTGTTTGCAAGTGGCAGTTCAGGATATCTGACTGACCTGAGCAGCAAGTTGCGGTAGAAGTTCCACAAGCCGATACATTGCGCTGACAAGTCACACATGACCTCATACGAGAAGAAGCACATGGGGCTGTACCCTAAGCGGGGTATGGGAAAGAGAAAGTGATACATTACAAAGGCTTGATCCATGGCATGCTCTGTTTAAATCCACTCGTGATGTACATTTGCCCCTGTTTATAGAAAAGCTTCGGGTTAGCGAATTTACAGTCTAGCCCAGGGCAAATTTACCTCAGCAAGGCGAACTCTGATCCATCTGCCTCGAAACGCCCAGGCGGGATTAAAGCACTTTCATACGGGTATGCAACTTGACCTTCAGCAGTCCACCCAACCTAATGACGCCACATGTCATGTCAGGCAGCTTCTGGTCCCCCCACGAGATATGGCCGCATGTCTGGCCACACCTCTTTGCAGAGCAGCTGTGAGTCGTTAGCCCCTCCTCTGTCATGGATCACGCAGAGAAATCATCGCCGGTATTCTCGCAGATGCGGACCGGATCCCCCCGTGAACTGCAGCCAGTGAGAATGTTCATGACTCATGGATCCTTGGCTGGGTTCTCTAGCATACAGTCACGAGAGATGCTGCAATGTTGGCAGACGGGGGGTAGTGCGTATGCGGGCGGGGTGTTTGCATGTGGGAAGGAGCTAAGAATGCAGGTGGAGGGTCGCGAGCGCGGCTACGTGATGTGAATGCAAGCGAGGACCTGTGCATGCAAGGAACGCGCATGCGTGTGGGGCGCTCTGCAAGCAGGCGGGATGCTGTGCATGTGGGCAGGGGTGTGTGCATGTAGGCAGTGTGCATGTGGGTGGGAGCTGTGCATGCAAGCGGTGCGCATGCGGCCGGGGGGTAGTCCGGTAGTGCATGCAAGCGGGAGGGTAACGTGCATGCATGTGGGGGGCTGGGCATGCATTCGGGGGCTGCCAGTGCTGGTGGAAGCTGCGCATGCATGTAAGATGTTGCCCAAAAAGGGTGGGATGCTGTGTTCGCTGGCTCATTGCTGTGCATGTGGGCTAAACTGCACACCAAAATGCAGTGAATGCTCTTGTAGTAGGCGAAGGTTCAGGCACGCTTCGTACCAGTTAACGTAGTACCGGCAGCTTTAGATAATCGCTCCTCATCAGGATGGGTGCAGCAGCGATTAGTCCACCCTCGCCTGCAATACCCCCGCTTCCATGGAGGCCCTCTGGGCATTTGGTACGATCGGAATCGAGGTCGATAAATAACAAGTAATGCAAGTATTTAATGGCATGCGCTCCTCTTCAAAGATGACGGACTTAGGAAAAAATGACGTCACTCACTTGCCAACGTTGGCAAATAATGCCATGTCATTTGACTGAAACGTTGGAGAGTAAAAGTACGTTTTTAAGGGAGATCGATACCTCAAAAAACCACGGTCGCGAGCAACCGTATTCCAACCGTGATCGTGATTTTTTCGCGACCGTCATGACTATGGCGGAAAGCAGGATAAACTGAGCAAATTGAGCAAGCAGTTTCAGTCAATAACGTTATTCAGAAGGGGGAAAAGAAGAAAGTGAAAAGAAGAGGGCCTTTCCTTTTGTTCCTTCCCCCCCCAATCCGAGTCAATAACGTTACACCTATGGGCCCGCTCGAAGCTCGGCTGCGTGGGCGCCCAACTGTTCAGAAGGGAGAAAATAAGAACTAGCTAAAAGGAAGAGAGGGGGAAAGGAACACAAGGAGAGGCCGGGAAGGCAATCAAAGAAGACCAAGTCCGACACCTGAGTTCTAGTGGAGACTAGCCATAAGTAAACAAAGCCTCCCAAAACAAGTCCACAAAAGCAAGCGTGTCCCACCCCTGCTTGCTTGGCCGCGAGGGCGCCCCACTAATCAGAGGGGGGAAGAGGTGAAACTAAATTCGAGTAAGACAGATGAAACATGGGTGGTGAAAAATCTGAAACGGTAGTAACTGCAGGAATTCCCGCGGGTTCCACAATTACACTGCACCATAGTCTTTTGCATATAACTGGCAAGGGCCAAAAGAATCCCCAATGTGCCCCCCCTCGGGCATGGTGAGGCTGCCTACGGTAAGCAACTCCGCCTGTCAGCTTAGACCATGAGACATTTTCCGGGCCTTGCCTCAGAGATAAGTGGCTCTTATGTTCTGCAGGGACACCACTGAGGAGAGTGTGACCTCCCTCCCAGAGTCAGACAAGTTTCAGATGAGTCCATCCTGACATCTCCTGTGCCAGCATCTCCCCAACACACCCAGCAGCATGCCCATGGCCCATGCCTGCGGATTTCAGCAACACACCCAGCAGCATGCCCATGGCCCATGCCTGCGGATTCCAGCAACACACCCAGCAGCATGCCCATGGCCCATGCCTGCGGATTCCAGCAACACACCAAGCAACATGCCCATGGTCCATGCCTGCGGATTCCAGCAACACACCCAGCAGCATGCCCATGGCCCATGCCTGCGGATTCCAGCAACACACCCAGGAGCATGCCCATGGCCCATGCCTGCGGATTCCAGCAACACACCCAGCAGCATGCCCATGGCCCATGCCTGCGGATTCCAGCAACACACCCAGCAGCATGCCCATGGCCCATGCCTGCGGATTCCAGCAACACACCCAGCAGCATGCCCATGGCCCATGCCTGCGGATTCCAGCAACACACCCAGCAGCATGCCCATGGCCCATGCCTGCGGATTCCAGCAACACACCCAGCAGCATGCCCATGGCCCATGCCTGCGGATTCCAGCAACACACCCAGCAGCATGCCCATGGCCCATGCCTGCGGATTCCAGCAACACACCCAGCAGCATGCCCATGGCCCATACCTGCGGATTCCAGCAACACACCCAGGGGCATGCCCATGGTCCATGCCTGCGGATTCCAGCAACACACCCAGCAGCATGCCCATGGCCCATGCCTGCGGATTCCAGCAACACACCCATGGGCATGCCCATGGTCCATGCCTGCGGATTCCAGCAACACACCCAGCAGCATGCCCATGGCCCATACCTGCGGATTCCAGCAACACACCCAGCAGCATGCCCATGGCCCATGCCTGCGGATTCCAGCAACACACCCAGGGGCATGCCCATGGTCCATGCCTGCGGATTCCAGCAACACACCCAGGGGCATGCCCATGGTCCATGCCTGCGGATTCCAGCAACCCACCCAGCAGCATGCCCATGGCCCATACCTGCGGATTCCAGCAACACACCCAGCAACATGCCCATGGCCCATGGCTGCAGATTCCAGCAACACACCCAGCAGCATGCCCATGGCCCATGCCTGCGGATTCCAGCAACACACCCTGCAGCATGCCCATGGCCCATGCCTGCGGTTTCCAGCAACACACCCAGCAGCATGCCCATGGCCCATGCCTGCGGATTCCAGCAACACACCCAGCAGCATGCCCATGGCCCATGCCTGCAGATTCCAGCAACACACCCAGCAGCATGCCCATGGCCCATGCCTGCGGATTCGAGCAACACACCCAGCAGCATGCCCATGGCCCATGCCTGCGGATTCCAGCAACACACCCAGCAGCATGCCCATGGCCCATGCCTGCGGATTCCAGCAACCCACCCAGCAGCATGCCCATGGTCCATGCCTGCGGATTCCAGCAACACACCCAGGAGCATGCCCATGGCCCATGCCTGCGGATTCCAGCAACACACCCAGCAGCATGCCCATGGCCCATGCCTGCGGATTCCAGCAACACACCCAGCAGCATGCCCATGGCCCATACCTGCGGATTCCAGCAACACACCTAGGGGCATGCCCATGGTCCATGCCTGCGGATTCCAGCAACACACCCAGCAGCATGCCCATGGCCCATGCCTGCGGATTCCAGCAACACACCCAGGGGCATGCCCATGGCCCATGCCTGCGGATTCCAGCAACACACCCAGCAGCATGCCCATGGCCCATGCCTGCGGATTCCAGCAACACACCCAGCAGCATGCCCATGGTCCATGCCTGCGGATTCCAGCAACACACCCAGCAGCATGCCCATGGCCCATGCCTGCGGATTCCAGCAACACACCCAGCAGCATGCCCATGGCCCATGCCTGCGGATTCCAGCAACACACCCAGCAGCATGCCCATGGCCCATGCCTGCGGATTCCAGCAACACACCCAGCAGCATGCCCATGGCCCATGCCTGCGGATTCCAGCAACACACCCAGCAGCATGCCCATGGCCCATGCCTGCGGATTCCAGCAACACACCCAGCAGCATGCCCATGGCCCATGCCTGCGGATTCCAGCAACACACCCAGCAGCATGCCCATGGCCCATGCCTGCGGATTCCAGCAACACACCCAGGAGCATGCCCATGGCCCATGCCTGCGGATTCCAGCAACACACCCAGCAGCATGCCCATGGCCCATGCCTGCGGATTCCAGCAACACACCCAGCAGCATGCCCATGGTCCATGCCTGCGGATTCCAGCAACACACCCAGGAGCATGCCCATGGCCCATGCCTGCGGATTCCAGCAACACACCCAGGAGCATGCCCATGGCCCATGCCTGCAGATTCCAGCAACACACCCAGCAGCATGCCCATGGCCCATGCCTGCGGATTCCAGCAACCCACCCAGCAGCATGCCCATGGCCCATGCCTGCGGATTCCAGCAACACACCCAGCAGCATGCCCATGGTCCATGCCTGCGGATTCCAGCAACCCACCAAGCAGCATGCCCATGGCCCATACCTGCGGATTCCAGCAACACACCCAGCAACATGCCCATGGCCCATGGCTGCAGATTCCAGCAACCCACCCAGCAGCATGCCCATGGCCCATGCCTGCGGATTCCAGCAACACACCCTGCAGCATGCCCATGGCCCATGCCTGCGGATTCCAGCAACACACCCAGCAGCATGCCCATGGCCCATGCCTGCGGATTCCAGCAACACACCCAGCAGCATGCCCATGGCCCATGCCTGCAGATTCCAGCAACACACCCAGCAGCATGCCCATGGCCCATGCCTGCGGATTCCAGCAACACACCCAGCAGCATGCCCATGGCCCATGCCTGCGGATTCCAGCAACACACCCAGCAGCATGCCCATGGTCCATGCCTGCGGATTCCAGCAACCCACCCAGCAGCATGCCCATGGCCCATACCTGCGGATTCCAGCAACACACCCAGCAACATGCCCATGGCCCATGCCTGCGGATTCCAGCAACACACCCAGCAGCATGCCCATGGCCCATGCCTGCGGATTCCAGCAACACACCAAGCAGCATGCCCATGGCCCATACCTGCGGATTCCAGCAACACACCCAGGGGCATGCCCATGGTCCATGCCTGCGGATTCCAGCAACACACCCAGCAGCATGCCCATGGCCCATGCCTGCGGATTCCAGCAACACACCCAGGGGCATGCCTATGGCCCATGCCTGCGGATTCCAGCAACACACCCAGCAGCATGCCCATGGCCCATGCCTGCGGATTCCAGCAACACACCCAGGAGCATGCCCATGGCCCATGCCTGCGGATTCCAGCAACACACCCAGCAGCATGCCCATGGCCCATGCCTGCGGATTCCAGCAACACACCCAGCAGCATGCCCATGGCCCATACCTTCGGATTCCAGCAACACGCCCAGGGGCATGCCCATGGTCCATGCCTGCGGATTCCAGCAACACACCCAGCAGCATGCCCATGGCCCATGCCTGCGGATTCCAGCAACACACCCAGCAGCATGCCCATGGCCCATGCCTGCGGATTCCAGCAACACACCCAGCAGCATGCCCATGGCCCATGCCTGCGGATTCCAGCAACACACCCAGCAGCATGCCCATGGCCCATGCCTGCGGATTCCAGCAACACACCCAGGGGCATGCCCATGGTCCATGCCTGTGGATTCCAGCAACACACCCAGCAGCATGCCCATGGCCCATGCCTGCAGATTCCAGCAAAACACCCAGCAACATGCCCATGGCCCATGCTTGCGGATTCCAGCAACACACCCAGCAGCATGCCCATGGCCCATGCCTGCGGATTCCAGCAACACACCCAGCAGCATGCCCATGGCCCATGCCTGCGGATTCCAGCAACACACCCAGCAGCATGCCCATGGCCCATACCTGCGGATTCCAGCAACACACCCAGCAGCATGCCCATGGCCCATGCCTGTGGATTCCAGCAACACACCCAGCAGCATGCCCATGGCCCATGCCTGCGGATTCCAGCAACACACCCAGGAGCATGCCCATGGCCCATGCCTGCGGATTCCAGCAACACACCCAGCAGCATGCCCATGGCCCATACCTGCGGATTCCAGCAACACACCCAGCAGCATGCCCATGGCCCATGCCTGCGGATTCCAGCAACACACCCAGCAGCATGCCCATGGCCCATGCCTGCGGATTCCAGCAACCCACCCAGCAGCATGCCCATGGCCCATACCTGCGAATTCCAGCAACACACCCAGCAGCATGCCCATGGCCCATGCCTGCGGATTCCAGCAACACACCCAGCAGCATGCCCATGGCCCATGCCTGCGGATTCCAGCAACACACCCAGGAGCATGCCCATGGCCCATGCCTGCGGATTCCAGCAACACACCCAGGAGCATGCCCATGGCCCATGCCTGCAGATTCCAGCAACACACCCAGCAGCATGCCCATGGCCCATGGCTGCAGATTCCAGCAACCCACCCAGCAGCATGCCCATGGCCCATGCCTGCGGATTCCAGCAACACACCCAGCAGCATGCCCATGGTCCATGCCTGCGGATTCCAGCAACCCACCCAGCAGCATGCCCATGGCCCATACCTGCGGATTCCAGCAACACACCCAGCAACATGCCCATGGCCCATGGCTGCAGATTCCAGCAACCCACCCAGCAGCATGCCCATGGCCCATGCCTGCGGATTCCAGCAACACACCCTGCAGCATGCCCATGGCCCATGCCTGCGGATTCCAGCAACACACCCAGCAGCATGCCCATGGCCCATGCCTGCGGATTCCAGCAACACACCCAGCAGCATGCCCATGGCCCATGCCTGCAGATTCCAGCAACACACCCAGCAGCATGCCCATGGCCCATGCCTGCGGATTCCAGCAACACACCCAGCAGCATGCCCATGGCCCATGCCTGCGGATTCCAGCAACACACCCAGCAGCATGCCCATGGTCCATGCCTGCGGATTCCAGCAACCCACCCAGCAGCATGCCCATGGCCCATACCTGCGGATTCCAGCAACACACCCAGCAACATGCCCATGGCCCATGCCTGCGGATTCCAGCAACACACCCAGCAGCATGCCCATGGCCCATGCCTGCGGATTCCAGCAACACACCCAGCAGCATGCCCATGGCCCATACCTGCGGATTCCAGCAACACACCCAGCAGCATGCCCATGGTCCATGCCTGCGGATTCCAGCAACACACCCAGCAGCATGCCCATGGCCCATGCCTGCGGATTCCAGCAACACACCCAGGGGCATGCCCATGGCCCATGCCTGCGGATTCCAGCAACACACCCAGCAGCATGCCCATGGCCCATGCCTGCGGATTCCAGCAACACACCCAGGAGCATGCCCATGGCCCATGCCTGCGGATTCCAGCAACCCACCCAGCAGCATGCCCATGGCCCATACCTGCGGATTCCAGCAACACACCCAGCAACATGCCCATGGCCCATGGCTGCAGATTCCAGCAACACACCCAGCAGCATGCCCATGGCCCATGCCTGCGGATTCCAGCAACACACCCAGCAGCATGCCCATGGCCCATGCCTGCGGATTCCAGCAACACACCCAGCAGCATGCCCATGGCCCATACCTTCGGATTCCAGCAACACGCCCAGGGGCATGCCCATGGCCCATGCCTGCGGATTCCAGCAACACACCCAGCAGCATGCCCATGGCCCATGCCTGCGGATTCCAGCAACACACCCAGCAGCATGCCCATGGCCCATGCCTGCGGATTCCAGCAACACACCCAGCAGCATGCCCATGGCCCATGCCTGCGGATTCCAGCAACACACCCAGCAGCATGCCCATGGCCCATGCCTGCGGATTCCAGCAACACACCCAGCAGGCATGCCCATGGTCCATGCCTGCGGATTCCAGCAACACACCCAGCAGCATGCCCATGGCCCATGCCTGCAGATTCCAGCAACACACCCAGCAACATGCCCATGGCCCATGCTTGCGGATTCCAGCAACACACCCAGCAGCATGCCCATGGCCCATGCCTGCGGATTCCAGCAACACACCCAGCAGCATGCCCATGGCCCATGCCTGCGGATTCCAGCAACACACCCAGCAGCATGCCCATGGCCCATGCCTGCGGATTCCAGCAACACACCCAGCAGCATGCCCATGGCCCATGCCTGCGGATTCCAGCAACACACCCAGCAGCATGCCCATGGCCCATGCCTGCGGATTCCAGCAACACACCAAGCAACATGCCCATGGTCCATGCCTGCGGATTCGAGCAACACACCCAGCAGCATGCCCATGGCCCATGCCTGCGGATTCCAGCAACACACCCAGGAGCATGCCCATGGCCCATGCCTGCGGATTCCAGCAACACACCCAGCAGCATGCCCATGGCCCATGCCTGCGGATTCCAGCAACACACCCAGCAGCATGCCCATGGCTCATGCCTGCGGATTCCAGCAACACACCCAGCAGCATGCCCATGGCCCATGCCTGCGGATTCCAGCAACACACCCAGCAGCATGCCCATGGCCCATACCTGCGGATTCCAGCAACACGCCCAGGGGCATGCCCATGGTCCATGCCTGCGGATTCCAGCAACACACCCAGCAGCATGCCCATGGCCCATGCCTGCGGATTCCAGCAACACACCCAGCAGCATGCCCATGGCCCATACCTGCGGATTCCAGCAACACACCCAGGGCATGCCCATGGTCCCATGCCTGCGGATTCCAGCAACACACCCAGCAGCATGCCCATGGCCCATGCCTGCGGATTCCAGCAACACACCCAGGGGCATGCCCATGGCCCATGCCTGCGGATTCCAGCAACACACCCAGCAGCATGCCCATGGCCCATGCCTGCGGATTCCAGCAACACACCCAGGAGCATGCCCATGGCCCATGCCTGCGGATTCCAGCAACCCACCCAGCAGCATGCCCATGGCCCATACCTGCGGATTCCAGCAACACACCCAGCAACATGCCCATGGCCCATGGCTGCAGATTCCAGCAACCCACCCAGCAGCATGCCCATGGCCCATGCCTGCGGATTCCAGCAACACACCCAGCAGCATGCCCATGGCCCATGCCTGCGGATTCCAGCAACACACCCAGCAGCATGCCCATGGCCCATACCTTCGGATTCCAGCAACACGCCCAGGGGCATGCCCATGGTCCATGCCTGCGGATTCCAGCAACACACCCAGCAGCATGCCCATGGCCCATGCCTGCGGATTCCAGCAACACACCCAGCAGCATGCCCATGGCCCATGCCTGCGGATTCCAGCAACACACCCAGCAGCATGCCCATGGCCCATGCCTGCGGATTCCAGCAACACACCCAGCAGCATGCCCATGGCCCATGCCTGCGGATTCCAGCAACACACCCAGGGGCATGCCCATGGTCCATGCCTGCGAATTCCAGCAACACACCCAGCAGCATGCCCATGGCCCATGCCTGCAGATTCCAGCATCACACCCAGCAACATGCCCATGGCCCATGCTTGCGGATTCCAGCAACACACCCAGCAGCATGCCCATGGCCCATGCCTGCGGATTCCAGCAACACACCCAGCAGCATGCCCATGGCCCATGCCTGCGGATTCCAGCAACACACCCAGCAGCATGCCCATGGCCCATGCCTGCGGATTCCAGCAACACACCCAGCAGCATGCCCATGGCCCATGCCTGCGGATTCCAGCAACACACCCAGCAGCATGCCCATGGCCCATGCCTGCGGATACCAGCAACACACCAAGCAACATGCCCATGGTCCATGCCTGCGGATTCGAGCAACACACCCAGCAGCATGCCCATGGCCCATGCCTGCGGATTCCAGCAACACACCCAGGAGCATGCCCATGGCCCATGCCTGCGGATTCCAGCAACACACCCAGCAGCATGCCCATGGCCCATGCCTGCGGATTCCAGCAACACACCCAGCAGCATGCCCATGGCTCATGCCTGCGGATTCCAGCAACACACCCAGCAGCATGCCCATGGCCCATGCCTGCGGATTCCAGCAACACACCCAGCAGCATGCCCATGGCCCATACCTGCGGATTCCAGCAACACGCCCAGGGGCATGCCCATGGTCCATGCCTGCGGATTCCAGCAACACACCCAGGAGCATGCCCATGGCCCATGCCTGCGGATTCCAGCAACACACCCAGCAGCATGCCCATGGCCCATGCCTGCGGATTCCAGCAACACACCCAGCAGCATGCCCATGGCCCATGCCTGCGGATTCCAGCAACACACCCAGCAGCATGCCCATGGCCCATGCCTGCGGATTCCAGCAACACACCCAGCAGCATGCCCATGGCCCATGCCTGCGGATTCCAGCAACACACCCAGGAGCATGCCCATGGCCCATGCCTGCGGATTCCAGCAACACACCCAGCAGCATGCCCATGGCCCATGCCTGCGGATTCCAGCAACACACCCAGCAGCATGCCCATGGCCCATGCCTGCGGATTCCAGCAACACACCCAGCAGCATGCCCATGGTCCATGCCTGCGGATTCCAGCAACACACCCAGGAGCATGCCCATGGCCCATGCCTGCGGATTCCAGCAACACACCCAGGAGCATGCCCATGGCCCATGCCTGCAGATTCCAGCAACACACCCAGCAGCATGCCCATGGCCCATGGCTGCAGATTCCAGCAACCCACCCAGCAGCATGCCCATGGCCCATGCCTGCGGATTCCAGCAACACACCCAGCAGCATGCCCATGGTCCATGCCTGCGGATTCCAGCAACCCACCCAGCAGCATGCCCATGGCCCATACCTGCGGATTCCAGCAACACACCCAGCAGCATGCCCATGGCCCATACCTGCGGATTCCAGCAACACGCCCAGGGGCATGCCCATGGTCCATGCCTGCGGATTCCAGCAACACACCCAGCAGCATGCCCATGGCCCTTGCCTGCGGATTCCAGCAACACACCCAGCAGCATGCCCATGGCCCATGCCTGCGGATTCCAGCAACACACCCAGCAGCATGCCCATGGCCCATGCCTGCGGATTCCAGCAACACACCCAGCAGCATGCCCATGGTCCATGCCTGCGGATTCCAGCAACACACCCAGGAGCATGCCCATGGCCCATGCCTGCGGATTCCAGCAACACACCCAGGAGCATGCCCATGGCCCATGCCTGCGGATTCCAGCAACACACCCAGCAGCATGCCCATGGCCCATACCTGCGGATTCCAGCAACACACCCAGCAACATGCCCATGGCCCATGGCTGCAGATTCCAGCAACACACCCAGCAGCATGCCCATGGCCCATGCCTGCGGATTCCAGCAACACACCCTGCAGCATGCCCATGGCCCATGCCTGCGGATTCCAGCAACACACCCAGCAGCATGCCCATGGCCCATGCCTGCGGATTCCAGCAACACACCCAGCAGCATGCCCATGGCCCATGCCTGCAGATTCCAGCAACACACCCAGCAGCATGCCCATGGCCCATGCCTGCGGATTCGAGCAACACACCCAGCAGCATGCCCATGGCCCATACCTGCGGATTCCAGCAACACACCCAGCAGCATGCCCATGGCCCATGCCTGTGGATTCCAGCAACCCACCCAGCAGCATGCCCATGGCCCATGCCTGCGGATTCCAGCAACACACCCAGGAGCATGCCCATGGCCCATGCCTGCGGATTCCAGCAACACACCCAGCAGCATGCCCATGGCCCATACCTGCGGATTCCAGCAACACACCCAGCAGCATGCCCATGGCCCATGCCTGCGGATTCCAGCAACACACCCAGCAGCATGCCCATGGCCCATGCCTGCGGATTCCAGCAACCCACCCAGCAGCATGCCCATGGCCCATACCTGCGGAATTCCAGCAACACGCCCAGGGGCATGCCCATGGTCCATGCCTGCGGATTCCAGCAACACACCCAGCAGCATGCCCATGGCCCATGCCTGCGGATTCCAGCAACACACCCAGGAGCATGCCCATGGCCCATGCCTGCGGATTCCAGCAACACACCCAGGAGCATGCCCATGGCCCATGCCTGCAGGATTCCAGCAACACACCCAGCAGCATGCCCATGGCCCATGGCTGCAGATTCCAGCAACCCACCCAGCAGCATGCCCATGGCCCATGCCTGCGGATTCCAGCAACACACCCAGCAGCATGCCCATGGCCCATGCCTGCGGATTCCAGCAACACACCCAGCAGCATGCCCATGGCCCATGCCTGCGGATTCCAGCAACACACCCAGCAGCATGCCCATGGCCCATGCCTGCGGATTCCAGCAACACACCCAGCAGCATGCCCATGGCCCATACCTGCGGATTCCAGCAACACACCCAGCAACATGCCCATGGCCCATGGCTGCAGATTCCAGCAACACACCCAGCAGCATGCCCATGGCCCATGCCTGCGGATTCCAGCAACACACCCTGCAGCATGCCCATGGCCCATGCCTGCGGATTCCAGCAACACACCCAGCAGCATGCCCATGGCCCATGCCTGCGGATTCCAGCAACACACCCAGCAGCATGCCCATGGCCCATGCCTGCAGATTCCAGCAACCCACCCAGCAGCATGCCCATGGCCCATGCCTGCGGATTCCAGCAACACACCCAGCAGCATGCCCATGGCCCATGCCTGCGGATTCCAGCAACACACCCAGCAGCATGCCCATGGCCCATGCCTGCGGATTCCAGCAACACACCCAGGAGCATGCCCATGGCCCATGCCTGCGGATTCCAGCAACACACCCAGCAGCATGCCCATGGCCCATGCCTGCGGATTCCAGCAACACACCCAGCAGCATGCCCATGGCCCATACCTGCGGATTCCAGCAACACGCCCAGGGGCATGCCCATGGTCCATGCCTGCGGATTCCAGCAACACACCCAGCAGCATGCCCATGGCCCATGCCTGCGGATTCCAGCAACACACCCAGCAGCATGCCCATGGCCCATACCTGCGGATTCCAGCAACACACCCAGGGGCATGCCCATGGTCCATGCCTGCGGATTCCAGCAACACACCCAGCAGCATGCCCATGGCCCATGCCTGCGGATTCCAGCAACACACCCAGGGGCATGCCCATGGCCCATGCCTGCGGATTCCAGCAACACACCCAGCAGCATGCCCATGGCCCATGCCTGCGGATTCCAGCAACACACCCAGGAGCATGCCCATGGCCCATGCCTGCGGATTCCAGCAACCCACCCAGCAGCATGCCCATGGCCCATACCTGCGGATTCCAGCAACACACCCAGCAACATGCCCATGGCCCATGGCTGCAGATTCCAGCAACCCACCCAGCAGCATGCCCATGGCCCATGCCTGCGGATTCCAGCAACACACCCAGCAGCATGCCCATGGCCCATGCCTGCGGATTCCAGCAACACACCCAGCAGCATGCCCATGGCCCATACCTTCGGATTCCAGCAACACGCCCAGGGGCATGCCCATGGTCCATGCCTGCGGATTCCAGCAACACACCCAGCAGCATGCCCATGGCCCATGCCTGCGGATTCCAGCAACACACCCAGCAGCATGCCCATGGCCCATGCCTGCGGATTCCAGCAACACACCCAGCAGCATGCCCATGGCCCATGCCTGCGGATTCCAGCAACACACCCAGCAGCATGCCCATGGCCCATGCCTGCGGATTCCAGCAACACACCCAGGGGCATGCCCATGGTCCATGCCTGCGAATTCCAGCAACACACCCAGCAGCATGCCCATGGCCCATGCCTGCAGATTCCAGCATCACACCCAGCAACATGCCCATGGCCCATGCTTGCGGATTCCAGCAACACACCCAGCAGCATGCCCATGGCCCATGCCTGCGGATTCCAGCAACACACCCAGCAGCATGCCCATGGCCCATGCCTGCGGATTCCAGCAACACACCCAGCAGCATGCCCATGGCCCATGCCTGCGGATT
Organism: Limnomonas spitsbergensis; assembly: GCA_037349105.1. Taxonomy (NCBI): domain Eukaryota; kingdom Viridiplantae; phylum Chlorophyta; class Chlorophyceae; order Chlamydomonadales; genus Limnomonas; species Limnomonas spitsbergensis. The sequence goes on from JAYJMM010000032.1 coordinate 2,734,722, forward strand.
CCAGCAACACACCCAGCAGCATGCCCATGGCCCATGCCTGCGGATTCCAGCAACACACCCAGCAGCATGCCCATGGCCCATGCCTGCGGATACCAGCAACACACCAAGCAACATGCCCATGGTCCATGCCTGCGGATTCGAGCAACACACCCAGCAGCATGCCCATGGCCCATGCCTGCGGATTCCAGCAACACACCCAGGAGCATGCCCATGGCCCATGCCTGCGGATTCCAGCAACACACCCAGCAGCATGCCCATGGCCCATGCCTGCGGATTCCAGCAACACACCCAGCAGCATGCCCATGGCTCATGCCTGCGGATTCCAGCAACACACCCAGCAGCATGCCCATGGCCCATGCCTGCGGATTCCAGCAACACACCCAGCAGCATGCCCATGGCCCATACCTGCGGATTCCAGCAACACGCCCAGGGGCATGCCCATGGTCCATGCCTGCGGATTCCAGCAACACACCCAGGCAGCATGCCCATGGCCCATGCCTGCGGATTCCAGCAACACACCCAGCAGCATGCCCATGGCCCATGCCTGCGGATTCCAGCAACACACCCAGCAGCATGCCCATGGCCCATGCCTGCGGATTCCAGCAACACACCCAGCAGCATGCCCATGGCCCATGCCTGCGGATTCCAGCAACACACCCAGCAGCATGCCCATGGCCCATGCCTGCGGATTCCAGCAACACACCCAGGAGCATGCCCATGGCCCATGCCTGCGGATTCCAGCAACACACCCAGCAGCATGCCCATGGCCCATGCCTGCGGATTCCAGCAACACACCCAGCAGCATGCCCATGGCCCATGCCTGCGGATTCCAGCAACACACCCAGCAGCATGCCCATGGTCCATGCCTGCGGATTCCAGCAACACACCCAGGAGCATGCCCATGGCCCATGCCTGCGGATTCCAGCAACACACCCAGGAGCATGCCCATGGCCCATGCCTGCAGATTCCAGCAACACACCCAGCAGCATGCCCATGGCCCATGGCTGCAGATTCCAGCAACCCACCCAGCAGCATGCCCATGGCCCATGCCTGCGGATTCCAGCAACACACCCAGCAGCATGCCCATGGTCCATGCCTGCGGATTCCAGCAACCCACCCAGCAGCATGCCCATGGCCCATACCTGCGGATTCCAGCAACACACCCAGCAGCATGCCCATGGCCCATACCTGCGGATTCCAGCAACACGCCCAGGGGCATGCCCATGGTCCATGCCTGCGGATTCCAGCAACACACCCAGCAGCATGCCCATGGCCCTTGCCTGCGGATTCCAGCAACACACCCAGCAGCATGCCCATGGCCCATGCCTGCGGATTCCAGCAACACACCCAGCAGCATGCCCATGGCCCATGCCTGCGGATTCCAGCAACACACCCAGCAGCATGCCCATGGTCCATGCCTGCGGATTCCAGCAACACACCCAGGAGCATGCCCATGGCCCATGCCTGCGGATTCCAGCAACACACCCAGGAGCATGCCCATGGCCCATGCCTGCGGATTTCCAGCAACACACCCAGCAGCATGCCCATGGCCCATACCTGCGGATTCCAGCAACACACCCAGCAACATGCCCATGGCCCATGGCTGCAGATTCCAGCAACACACCCAGCAGCATGCCCATGGCCCATGCCTGCGGATTCCAGCAACACACCCTGCAGCATGCCCATGGCCCATGCCTGCGGATTCCAGCAACACACCCAGCAGCATGCCCATGGCCCATGCCTGCGGATTCCAGCAACACACCCAGCAGCATGCCCATGGCCCATGCCTGCAGATTCCAGCAACACACCCAGCAGCATGCCCATGGCCCATGCCTGCGGATTCGAGCAACACACCCAGCAGCATGCCCATGGCCCATACCTGCGGATTCCAGCAACACACCCAGCAGCATGCCCATGGCCCATGCCTGTGGATTCCAGCAACCCACCCAGCAGCATGCCCATGGCCCATGCCTGCGGATTCCAGCAACACACCCAGGAGCATGCCCATGGCCCATGCCTGCGGATTCCAGCAACACACCCAGCAGCATGCCCATGGCCCATACCTGCGGATTCCAGCAACACACCCAGCAGCATGCCCATGGCCCATGCCTGCGGATTCCAGCAACACACCCAGCAGCATGCCCATGGCCCATGCCTGCGGATTCCAGCAACCCACCCAGCAGCATGCCCATGGCCCATACCTGCGAATTCCAGCAACACGCCCAGGGGCATGCCCATGGTCCATGCCTGCGGATTCCAGCAACACACCCAGCAGCATGCCCATGGCCCATGCCTGCGGATTCCAGCAACACACCCAGGAGCATGCCCATGGCCCATGCCTGCGGATTCCAGCAACACACCCAGGAGCATGCCCATGGCCCATGCCTGCAGATTCCAGCAACACACCCAGCAGCATGCCCATGGCCCATGGCTGCAGATTCCAGCAACCCACCCAGCAGCATGCCCATGGCCCATGCCTGCGGATTCCAGCAACACACCCAGCAGCATGCCCATGGCCCATGCCTGCGGATTCCAGCAACACACCCAGCAGCATGCCCATGGCCCATGCCTGCGGATTCCAGCAACACACCCAGCAGCATGCCCATGGCCCATGCCTGCGGATTCCAGCAACACACCCAGCAGCATGCCCATGGCCCATACCTGCGGATTCCAGCAACACACCCAGCAACATGCCCATGGCCCATGGCTGCAGATTCCAGCAACACACCCAGCAGCATGCCCATGGCCCATGCCTGCGGATTCCAGCAACACACCCTGCAGCATGCCCATGGCCCATGCCTGCGGTTTCCAGCAACACACCCAGCAGCATGCCCATGGCCCATGCCTGCGGATTCCAGCAACACACCCAGCAGCATGCCCATGGCCCATGCCTGCAGATTCCAGCAACACACCCAGCAGCATGCCCATGGCCCATGCCTGCGGATTCGAGCAACACACCCAGCAGCATGCCCATGGCCCATGCCTGCGGATTCCAGCAACACACCCAGCAGCATGCCCATGGCCCATGCCTGCGGATTCCAGCAACCCACCCAGCAGCATGCCCATGGTCCCATGCCTGCGGATTCCAGCAACACACCCAGGAGCATGCCCATGGCCCATGCCTGCGGATTCCAGCAACACACCCAGCAGCATGCCCATGGCCCATGCCTGCGGATTCCAGCAACACACCCAGCAGCATGCCCATGGCCCATACCTGCGGATTCCAGCAACACACCCTAGGGGCATGCCCATGGTCCATGCCTGCGGATTCCAGCAACACACCCAGCAGCATGCCCATGGCCCATGCCTGCGGATTCCAGCAACACACCCAGGGGCATGCCCATGGCCCATGCCTGCGGATTCCAGCAACACACCCAGCAGCATGCCCATGGCCCATGCCTGCGGATTCCAGCAACACACCCAGCAGCATGCCCATGGTCCATGCCTGCGGATTCCAGCAACACACCCAGCAGCATGCCCATGGCCCATGCCTGCGGATTCCAGCAACACACCCAGCAGCATGCCCATGGCCCATGCCTGCGGATTCCAGCAACACACCCAGCAGCATGCCCATGGCCCATGCCTGCGGATTCCAGCAACACACCCAGCAGCATGCCCATGGCCCATGCCTGCGGATTCCAGCAACACACCCAGCAGCATGCCCATGGCCCATGCCTGCGGATTCCAGCAACACACCCAGGAGCATGCCCATGGCCCATGCCTGCGGATTCCAGCAACACACCCAGCAGCATGCCCATGGCCCATGCCTGCGGATTCCAGCAACACACCCAGCAGCATGCCCATGGCTCATGCCTGCGGATTCCAGCAACACACCCAGCAGCATGCCCATGGCCCATGCCTGCGGATTCCAGCAACACACCCAGCAGCATGCCCATGGCCCATACCTGCGGATTCCAGCAACACGCCCAGGGGCATGCCCATGGTCCATGCCTGCGGATTCCAGCAACACACCCAGCAGCATGCCCATGGCCCATGCCTGCGGATTCCAGCAACACACCCAGCAGCATGCCCATGGCCCATGCCTGCGGATTCCAGCAACACACCCAGCAGCATGCCCATGGCCCATGCCTGCGGATTCCAGCAACACACCCAGGAGCATGCCCATGGCCCATGCCTGCGGATTCCAGCAACACACCCAGCAGCATGCCCATGGCCCATGCCTGCGGATTCCAGCAACACACCCAGGAGCATGCCCATGGCCCATGCCTGCGGATTCCAGCAACACACCCAGCAGCATGCCCATGGCCCATGCCTGCGGATTCCAGCAACACACCCAGCAGCATGCCCATGGCCCATGCCTGCGGATTCCAGCAACACACCCAGCAGCATGCCCATGGTCCATGCCTGCGGATTCCAGCAACACACCCAGGAGCATGCCCATGGCCCATGCCTGCGGATTCCAGCAACACACCCAGGAGCATGCCCATGGCCCATGCCTGCAGATTCCAGCAACACACCCAGCAGCATGCCCATGGCCCATGGCTGCAGATTCCAGCAACCCACCCAGCAGCATGCCCATGGCCCATGCCTGCGGATTCCAGCAACACACCCAGCAGCATGCCCATGGTCCATGCCTGCGGATTCCAGCAACCCACCAAGCAGCATGCCCATGGCCCATACCTGCGGATTCCAGCAACACACCCAGCAACATGCCCATGGCCCATGGCTGCAGATTCCAGCAACCCACCCAGCAGCATGCCCATGGCCCATGCCTGCGGATTCCAGCAACACACCCTGCAGCATGCCCATGGCCCATGCCTGCGGATTCCAGCAACACACCCAGCAGCATGCCCATGGCCCATGCCTGCGGATTCCAGCAACACACCCAGCAGCATGCCCATGGCCCATGCCTGCAGATTCCAGCAACACACCCAGCAGCATGCCCATGGCCCATGCCTGCGGATTCCAGCAACACACCCAGCAGCATGCCCATGGCCCATGCCTGCGGATTCCAGCAACACACCCAGCAGCATGCCCATGGTCCATGCCTGCGGATTCCAGCAACCCACCCAGCAGCATGCCCATGGCCCATACCTGCGGATTCCAGCAACACACCCAGCAACATGCCCATGGCCCATGCCTGCGGATTCCAGCAACACACCCAGCAGCATGCCCATGGCCCATGCCTGCGGATTCCAGCAACACACCCAGGGCATGCCCATGGTCCATGCCTGCGGATTCCAGCAACACACCCAGCAGCATGCCCATGGCCCATGCCTGCGGATTCCAGCAACACACCCAGGGGCATGCCCTATGGCCCATGCCTGCGGATTCCAGCAACACACCCAGCAGCATGCCCATGGCCCATGCCTGCGGATTCCAGCAACACACCCAGGAGCATGCCCATGGCCCATGCCTGCGGATTCCAGCAACACACCCAGCAGCATGCCCATGGCCCATGCCTGCGGATTCCAGCAACACACCCAGCAGCATGCCCATGGCCCATACCTTCGGATTCCAGCAACACGCCCAGGGGCATGCCCATGGTCCATGCCTGCGGATTCCAGCAACACACCCAGCAGCATGCCCATGGCCCATGCCTGCGGATTCCAGCAACACACCCAGCAGCATGCCCATGGCCCATGCCTGCGGATTCCAGCAACACACCCAGCAGCATGCCCATGGCCCATGCCTGCGGATTCCAGCAACACACCCAGCAGCATGCCCATGGCCCATGCCTGCGGATTCCAGCAACACACCCAGGGGCATGCCCATGGTCCATGCCTGCGGATTCCAGCAACACACCCAGCAGCATGCCCATGGCCCATGCCTGCAGATTCCAGCAACACACCCAGCAACATGCCCATGGCCCATGCTTGCGGATTCCAGCAACACACCCAGCAGCATGCCCATGGCCCATGCCTGCGGATTCCAGCAACACACCCAGCAGCATGCCCATGGCCCATGCCTGCGGATTCCAGCAACACACCCAGCAGCATGCCCATGGCCCATACCTGCGGATTCCAGCAACACACCCAGCAGCATGCCCATGGCCCATGCCTGCGGATTCCAGCAACACACCCAGCAGCATGCCCATGGCCCATGCCTGCGGATTCCAGCAACACACCCAGCAGCATGCCCATGGCCCATGCCTGCGGATTCCAGCAACACACCCAGCAGCATGCCCATGGTCCCATGCCTGCGGATTCCAGCAACACACCCAGCAGCATGCCCATGGCCCATGCCTGCGGATTCCAGCAACACACCCAGCAGCATGCCCATGGCCCATGCCTGCGGATTCCAGCAACACACCCAGCAGCATGCCCATGGCCCATGCCTGCGGATTCCAGCAACACACCCAGCAGCATGCCCATGGCCCATGCCTGCGGATTCCAGCAACACACCCAGCAGCATGCCCATGGCCCATGCCTGCGGATTCCAGCAACACACCCAGGAGCATGCCCATGGCCCATGCCTGCGGATTCCAGCAACACACCCAGCAGCATGCCCATGGCCCATGCCTGCGGATTCCAGCAACACACCCAGCAGCATGCCCATGGCTCATGCCTGCGGATTCCAGCAACACACCCAGCAGCATGCCCATGGCCCATGCCTGCGGATTCCAGCAACACACCCAGCAGCATGCCCATGGCCCATACCTGCGGATTCCAGCAACACGCCCAGGGGCATGCCCATGGTCCATGCCTGCGGATTCCAGCAACACACCCAGCAGCATGCCCATGGCCCATGCCTGCGGATTCCAGCAACACACCCAGCAGCATGCCCATGGCCCATGCCTGCGGATTCCAGCAACACACCCAGCAGCATGCCCATGGCCCATGCCTGCGGATTCCAGCAACACACCCAGCAGCATGCCCATGGCCCATGCCTGCGGATTCCAGCAACACACCCAGCAGCATGCCCATGGCCCATGCCTGCGGATTCCAGCAACACACCCAGGAGCATGCCCATGGCCCATGCCTGCGGATTCCAGCAACACACCCAGCAGCATGCCCATGGCCCATGCCTGCGGATTCCAGCAACACACCCAGCAGCATGCCCATGGCCCATGCCTGCGGATTCCAGCAACACACCCAGCAGCATGCCCATGGTCCATGCCTGCGGATTCCAGCAACACACCCAGGAGCATGCCCATGGCCCATGCCTGCGGATTCCAGCAACACACCCAGGAGCATGCCCATGGCCCATGCCTGCAGATTCCAGCAACACACCCAGCAGCATGCCCATGGCCCATGGCTGCAGATTCCAGCAACCCACCCAGCAGCATGCCCATGGCCCATGCCTGCGGATTCCAGCAACACACCCAGCAGCATGCCCATGGTCCATGCCTGCGGATTCCAGCAACCCACCAAGCAGCATGCCCATGGCCCATACCTGCGGATTCCAGCAACACACCCAGCAACATGCCCATGGCCCATGGCTGCAGATTCCAGCAACCCACCCAGCAGCATGCCCATGGCCCATGCCTGCGGATTCCAGCAACACACCCTGCAGCATGCCCATGGCCCATGCCTGCGGATTCCAGCAACACACCCAGCAGCATGCCCATGGCCCATGCCTGCGGATTCCAGCAACACACCCAGCAGCATGCCCATGGCCCATGCCTGCAGATTCCAGCAACACACCCAGCAGCATGCCCATGGCCCATGCCTGCGGATTCCAGCAACACACCCAGCAGCATGCCCATGGCCCATGCCTGCGGATTCCAGCAACACACCCAGCAGCATGCCCATGGTCCATGCCTGCGGATTCCAGCAACCCACCCAGCAGCATGCCCATGGCCCATACCTGCGGTTTCCAGCAACACACCCAGCAACATGCCCATGGCCCATGCCTGCGGATTCCAGCAACACACCCAGCAGCATGCCCATGGCCCATGCCTGCGGATTCCAGCAACACACCCAGGGGCATGCCCATGGTCCATGCCTGCGGATTCCAGCAACACACCCAGCAGCATGCCCATGGCCCATGCCTGCGGATTCCAGCAACACACCCAGGGGCATGCCTATGGCCCATGCCTGCGGATTCCAGCAACACACCCAGCAGCATGCCCATGGCCCATGCCTGCGGATTCCAGCAACACACCCAGGAGCATGCCCATGGCCCATGCCTGCGGATTCCAGCAACACACCCAGCAGCATGCCCATGGCCCATGCCTGCGGATTCCAGCAACACACCCAGCAGCATGCCCATGGCCCATACCTTCGGATTCCAGCAACACGCCCAGGGGCATGCCCATGGTCCATGCCTGCGGATTCCAGCAACACACCCAGCAGCATGCCCATGGCCCATGCCTGCGGATTCCAGCAACACACCCAGCAGCATGCCCATGGCCCATGCCTGCGGATTCCAGCAACACACCCAGCAGCATGCCCATGGCCCATGCCTGCGGATTCCAGCAACACACCCAGCAGCATGCCCATGGCCCATGCCTGCGGATTCCAGCAACACACCCAGGGGCATGCCCATGGTCCATGCCTGCGGATTCCAGCAACACACCCAGCAGCATGCCCATGGCCCATGCCTGCAGATTCCAGCAACACACCCAGCAACATGCCCATGGCCCATGCTTGCGGATTCCAGCAACACACCCAGCAGCATGCCCATGGCCCATGCCTGCGGATTCCAGCAACACACCCAGCAGCATGCCCATGGCCCATGCCTGCGGATTCCAGCAACACACCCAGCAGCATGCCCATGGCCCATACCTGCGGATTCCAGCAACACACCCAGCAGCATGCCCATGGCCCATGCCTGTGGATTCCAGCAACACACCCAGCAGCATGCCCATGGCCCATGCCTGCGGATTCCAGCAACACACCCAGGAGCATGCCCATGGCCCATGCCTGCGGATTCCAGCAACACACCCAGCAGCATGCCCATGGCCCATACCTGCGGATTCCAGCAACACACCCAGCAGCATGCCCATGGCCCATGCCTGCGGATTCCAGCAACACACCCAGCAGCATGCCCATGGCCCATGCCTGCGGATTCCAGCAACCCACCCAGCAGCATGCCCATGGCCCATACCTGCGAATTCCAGCAACACGCCCAGGGGCATGCCCATGGTCCATGCCTGCGGATTCCAGCAACACACCCAGCAGCATGCCCATGGCCCATGCCTGCGGATTCCAGCAACACACCCAGGAGCATGCCCATGGCCCATGCCTGCGGATTCCAGCAACACACCCAGGAGCATGCCCATGGCCCATGCCTGCAGATTCCAGCAACACACCCAGCAGCATGCCCATGGCCCATGGCTGCAGATTCCAGCAACCCACCCAGCAGCATGCCCATGGCCCATGCCTGCGGATTCCAGCAACACACCCAGCAGCATGCCCATGGTCCATGCCTGCGGATTCCAGCAACCCACCCAGCAGCATGCCCATGGCCCATACCTGCGGATTCCAGCAACACACCCAGCAACATGCCCATGGCCCATGGCTGCAGATTCCAGCAACCCACCCAGCAGCATGCCCATGGCCCATGCCTGCGGATTCCAGCAACACACCCTGCAGCATGCCCATGGCCCATGCCTGCGGATTCCAGCAACACACCCAGCAGCATGCCCATGGCCCATGCCTGCGGATTCCAGCAACACACCCAGCAGCATGCCCATGGCCCATGCCTGCAGATTCCAGCAACCCACCCAGCAGCATGCCCATGGCCCATGCCTGCGGATTCCAGCAACACACCCAGCAGCATGCCCATGGCCCATGCCTGCGGATTCCAGCAACACACCCAGCAGCATGCCCATGGTCCATGCCTGCGGATTCCAGCAACACACCCAGCAGCATGCCCATGGCCCATACCTGCGGATTCCAGCAACACACCCAGCAACATGCCCATGGCCCATGCCTGCGGATTCCAGCAACACACCCAGCAGCATGCCCATGGCCCATGCCTGCGGATTCCAGCAACACACCCAGCAGCATGCCCATGGCCCATACCTGCGGATTCCAGCAACACACCCAGGGGCATGCCCATGGTCCATGCCTGCGGATTCCAGCAACACACCCAGCAGCATGCCCATGGCCCATGCCTGCGGATTCCAGCAACACACCCAGCAGCATGCCCATGGCCCATGCCTGCGGATTCCAGCAACACACCCAGCAGCATGCCCATGGCCCATGCCTGCGGATTCCAGCAACACACCCAGGAGCATGCCCATGGCCCATGCCTGCGGATTCCAGCAACCCACCCAGCAGCATGCCCATGGCCCATACCTGCGGATTCCAGCAACACACCCAGCAACATGCCCATGGCCCATGGCTGCAGATTCCAGCAACACACCCAGCAGCATGCCCATGGCCCATGCCTGCGGATTCCAGCAACACACCCAGCAGCATGCCCATGGCCCATGCCTGCGGATTCCAGCAACACACCCAGCAGCATGCCCATGGCCCATACCTTCGGATTCCAGCAACACGCCCAGGGGCATGCCCATGGTCCATGCCTGCGGATTCCAGCAACACACCCAGCAGCATGCCCATGGCCCATGCCTGCGGATTCCAGCAACACACCCAGCAGCATGCCCATGGCCCATGCCTGCGGATTCCAGCAACACACCCAGCAGCATGCCCATGGCCCATGCCTGCGGATTCCAGCAACACACCCAGCAGCATGCCCATGGCCCATGCCTGCGGATTCCAGCAACACACCCAGGGGCATGCCCATGGTCCATGCCTGCGGATTCCAGCAACACACCCAGCAGCATGCCCATGGCCCATGCCTGCAGATTCCAGCAACACACCCAGCAACATGCCCATGGCCCATGCTTGCGGATTCCAGCAACACACCCAGCAGCATGCCCATGGCCCATGCCTGCGGATTCCAGCAACACACCCAGCAGCATGCCCATGGCCCATGCCTGCGGATTCCAGCAACACACCCAGCAGCATGCCCATGGCCCATGCCTGCGGATTCCAGCAACACACCCAGGAGCATGCCCATGGCCCATGCCTGCGGATTCCAGCAACACACCCAGCAGCATGCCCATGGCCCATGCCTGCGGATTCCAGCAACACACCCAGGAGCATGCCCATGGCCCATGCCTGCGGATTCCAGCAACACACCCAGCAGCATGCCCATGGCCCATGCCTGCGGATTCCAGCAACACACCCAGCAGCATGCCCATGGCCCATGCCTGCGGATTCCAGCAACACACCCAGCAGCATGCCCATGGTCCATGCCTGCGGATTCCAGCAACACACCCAGGAGCATGCCCATGGCCCATGCCTGCGGATTCCAGCAACACACCCAGGAGCATGCCCATGGCCCATGCCTGCAGATTCCAGCAACACACCCAGCAGCATGCCCATGGCCCATGGCTGCAGATTCCAGCAACCCACCCAGCAGCATGCCCATGGCCCATGCCTGCGGATTCCAGCAACACACCCAGGGGCATGCCCATGGCCCATGCCTGCGGATTCCAGCAACCCACCAAGCAGCATGCCCATGGCCCATACCTGCGGATTCCAGCAACACACCCAGCAACATGCCCATGGCCCATGGCTGCAGATTCCAGCAACCCACCCAGCAGCATGCCCATGGCCCATGCCTGCGGATTCCAGCAACACACCCTGCAGCATGCCCATGGCCCATGCCTGCGGATTCCAGCAACACACCCAGCAGCATGCCCATGGCCCATGCCTGCGGATTCCAGCAACACACCCAGCAGCATGCCCATGGCCCATGCCTGCAGATTCCAGCAACACACCCAGCAGCATGCCCATGGCCCATGCCTGCGGATTCCAGCAACACACCCAGCAGCATGCCCATGGCCCATGCCTGCGGATTCCAGCAACACACCCAGCAGCATGCCCATGGTCCATGCCTGCGGATTCCAGCAACCCACCCAGCAGCATGCCCATGGCCCATACCTGCGGATTCCAGCAACACACCCAGCAACATGCCCATGGCCCATGCCTGCGGATTCCAGCAACACACCCAGCAGCATGCCCATGGCCCATGCCTGCGGATTCCAGCAACACACCCAGCAGCATGCCCATGGCCCATACCTGCGGATTCCAGCAACACACCCAGGGGCATGCCCATGGTCCATGCCTGCGGATTCCAGCAACACACCCAGCAGCATGCCCATGGCCCATGCCTGCGGATTCCAGCAACACACCCAGGGGCATGCCTATGGCCCATGCCTGCGGATTCCAGCAACACACCCAGCAGCATGCCCATGGCCCATGCCTGCGGATTCCAGCAACACACCCAGGAGCATGCCCATGGCCCATGCCTGCGGATTCCAGCAACACACCCAGCAGCATGCCCATGGCCCATGCCTGCGGATTCCAGCAACACACCCAGCAGCATGCCCATGGCCCATACCTGCGGATTCCAGCAACACGCCCAGGGGCATGCCCATGGTCCATGCCTGCGGATTCCAGCAACACACCCAGCAGCATGCCCATGGCCCATGCCTGCGGATTCCAGCAACACACCCAGCAGCATGCCCATGGCCCATGCCTGCGGATTCCAGCAACACACCCAGCAGCATGCCCATGGCCCATGCCTGCGGATTCCAGCAACACACCCAGGGGCATGCCCATGGTCCATGCCTGCGGATTCCAGCAACACACCCAGCAGCATGCCCATGGCCCATGCCTGCAGATTCCAGCAACACACCCAGCAACATGCCCATGGCCCATGCCTTGCGGATTCCAGCAACACACCCAGCAGCATGCCCATGGCCCATGCCTGCGGATTCCAGCAACACACCCAGCAGCATGCCCATGGCCCATGCCTGCGGATTCCAGCAACACACCCAGCAGCATGCCCATGGCCCATACCTGCGGATTCCAGCAACACACCCAGCAGCATGCCCATGGCCCATGCCTGTGGATTCCAGCAACACACCCAGCAGCATGCCCATGGCCCATGCCTGCGGATTCCAGCAACACACCCAGGAGCATGCCCATGGCCCATGCCTGCGGATTCCAGCAACACACCCAGCAGCATGCCCATGGCCCATACCTGCGGATTCCAGCAACACACCCAGCAGCATGCCCATGGCCCATGCCTGCGGATTCCAGCAACACACCCAGCAGCATGCCCATGGCCCATGCCTGCGGATTCCAGCAACCCACCCAGCAGCATGCCCATGGCCCATACCTGCGAATTCCAGCAACACGCCCAGGGGCATGCCCATGGTCCATGCCTGCGGATTCCAGCAACACACCCAGCAGCATGCCCATGGCCCATGCCTGCGGATTCCAGCAACACACCCAGGAGCATGCCCATGGCCCATGCCTGCGGATTCCAGCAACACACCCAGGAGCATGCCCATGGCCCATGCCTGCAGATTCCAGCAACACACCCAGCAGCATGCCCATGGCCCATGGCTGCAGATTCCAGCAACCCACCCAGCAGCATGCCCATGGCCCATGCCTGCGGATTCCAGCAACACACCCAGCAGCATGCCCATGGTCCATGCCTGCGGATTCCAGCAACCCACCCAGCAGCATGCCCATGGCCCATACCTGCGGATTCCAGCAACACACCCAGCAACATGCCCATGGCCCATGGCTGCGGATTCCAGCAACACACCCAGCAGCATGCCCATGGCCCATGCCTGCGGATTCCAGCAACACACCCAGCAGCATGCCCATGGCCCATGCCTGCGGATTCCAGCAACACACCCAGCAGCATGCCCATGGCCCATGCCTGCGGATTCCAGCAACACACCCAGGGCATGCCCATGGCCCATGCCTGCGGATTCCAGCAACACACCCAGCAGCATGCCCATGGCCCATGCCTGCGGATTCCAGCAACACACCCAGGCAGCATGCCCATGGCCCATGCCTGCGGATTCCAGCAACACACCCAGCAGCATGCCCATGGCCCATGCCTGCGGATTCCAGCAACACACCCAGCAGCATGCCCATGGCCCATACCTGCGGATTCCAGCAACACACCCAGGGGCATGCCCATGGCCCATGCCTGCGGATTCCAGCAACACACCCAGCAGCATGCCCATGGCCCATGCCTGCGGATTCCAGCAACACACCCAGCAGCATGCCCATGGCCCATGCCTGCGGATTCCAGCAACACACCCAGCAGCATGCCCATGGCCCATGCCTGCGGATTCCAGCAACACACCCAGCAGCATGCCCATGGCCCATGCCTGCGGATTCCAGCAACACACCCAGGGGCATGCCCATGGTCCATGCCTGCGGATTCCAGCAACACACCCAGCAGCATGCCCATGGCCCATGCCTGCAGATTCCAGCAACACACCCAGCAACATGCCCATGGCCCATGCCTGCGGATTCCAGCAACACACCCAGCAGCATGCCCATGGCCCATGCCTGCGGATTCCAGCAACACACCCAGCAGCATGCCCATGGCCCATGCCTGCGGATTCCAGCAACACACCCAGCAGCATGCCCATGGCCCATGCCTGCGGATTCCAGCAACACACCCAGCAGCATGCCCATGGCCCATGCCTGCGGATTCCAGCAACACACCCAGCAGCATGCCCATGGCCCATGCCTGCGGATTCCAGCAACACACCCAGCAGCATGCCCATGGCCCATGCCTGCGGATTCCAGCAACACACCCAGCAGCATGCCCATGGTCCCATGCCTGCGGATTCCAGCAACACACCCAGCAGCATGCCCATGGCCCATGCCTGCGGATTCCAGCAACACACCCAGCAGCATGCCCATGGCCCATGCCTGCGGATTCCAGCAACACACCCAGCAGCATGCCCATGGCCCATGCCTGCGGATTCCAGCAACACACCCAGCAGCATGCCCATGGCCCATGCCTGCGGATTCCAGCAACACACCCAGCAGCATGCCCATGGCCCATGCCTGCGGATTCCAGCAACACACCCAGGAGCATGCCCATGGCCCATGCCTGCGGATTCCAGCAACACACCCAGCAGCATGCCCATGGCCCATGCCTGCGGATTCCAGCAACACACCCAGCAGCATGCCCATGGCTCATGCCTGCGGATTCCAGCAACACACCCAGCAGCATGCCCATGGCCCATGCCTGCGGATTCCAGCAACACACCCAGCAGCATGCCCATGGCCCATACCTGCGGATTCCAGCAACACGCCCAGGGCATGCCCATGGTCCATGCCTGCGGATTCCAGCAACACACCCAGCAGCATGCCCATGGCCCATGCCTGCGGATTCCAGCAACACACCCAGCAGCATGCCCATGGCCCATGCCTGCGGATTCCAGCAACACACCCAGCAGCATGCCCATGGCCCATGCCTGCGGATTCCAGCAACACACCCAGGCAGCATGCCCATGGCCCATGCCTGCGGATTCCAGCAACACACCCAGCAGCATGCCCATGGCCCATGCCTGCGGATTCCAGCAACACACCCAGGAGCATGCCCATGGCCCATGCCTGCGGATTCCAGCAACACACCCAGCAGCATGCCCATGGCCCATGCCTGCGGATTCCAGCAACACACCCAGCAGCATGCCCATGGCCCATGCCTGCGGATTCCAGCAACACACCCAGCAGCATGCCCATGGCCCATGCCTGCGGATTCCAGCAACACACCCAGGAGCATGCCCATGGCCCATGCCTGCGGATTCCAGCAACACACCCAGGAGCATGCCCATGGCCCATGCCTGCAGATTCCAGCAACACACCCAGCAGCATGCCCATGGCCCATGCCTGCAGATTCCAGCAACACACCCAGCAGCATGCCCATGGCCCATGCCTGCGGATTCCAGCAACACACCCAGCAGCATGCCCATGGTCCATGCCTGCGGATTCCAGCAACCCACCCAGCAGCATGCCCATGGCCCATACCTGCGGATTCCAGCAACACACCCAGCAACATGCCCATGGCCCATGGCTGCAGATTCCAGCAACCCACCCAGCAGCATGCCCATGGCCCATGCCTGCGGATTCCAGCAACACACCCTGCAGCATGCCCATGGCCCATGCCTGCGGATTCCAGCAACACACCCAGCAGCATGCCCATGGCCCATGCCTGCGGATTCCAGCAACACACCCAGCAGCATGCCCATGGCCCATGCCTGCAGATTCCAGCAACACACCCAGCAGCATGCCCATGGCCCATGCCTGCGGATTCCAGCAACACACCCAGCAGCATGCCCATGGCCCATGCCTGCGGATTCCAGCAACACACCCAGCAGCATGCCCATGGTCCATGCCTGCGGATTCCAGCAACCCACCCAGCAGCATGCCCATGGCCCATACCTGCGGATTCCAGCAACACACCCAGCAACATGCCCATGGCCCATGCCTGCGGATTCCAGCAACACACCCAGCAGCATGCCCATGGCCCATGCCTGCGGATTCCAGCAACACACCCAGCAGCATGCCCATGGCCCATGCCTGCGGATTCCAGCAACACACCCAGCAGCATGCCCATGGCCCATGCCTGCGGATTCCAGCAACACACCCAGGGCATGCCCATGGCCCATGCCTGCGGATTCCAGCAACACACCCAGCAGCATGCCCATGGCCCATGCCTGCGGATTCCAGCAACACACCCAGCAGCATGCCCATGGCCCATGCCTGCGGATTCCAGCAACACACCCAGCAGCATGCCCATGGCCCATGCCTGCGGATTCCAGCAACACACCCAGCAGCATGCCCATGGCCCATACCTTCGGATTCCAGCAACACGCCCAGGGGCATGCCCATGGTCCATGCCTGCGGATTCCAGCAACACACCCAGCAGCATGCCCATGGCCCATGCCTGCGGATTCCAGCAACACACCCAGCAGCATGCCCATGGCCCATGCCTGCGGATTCCAGCAACACACCCAGCAGCATGCCCATGGCCCATGCCTGCGGATTCCAGCAACACACCCAGCAGCATGCCCATGGCCCATGCCTGCGGATTCCAGCAACACACCCAGGGGCATGCCCATGGTCCATGCCTGCGGATTCCAGCAACACACCCAGCAGCATGCCCATGGCCCATGCCTGCAGATTCCAGCAACACACCCAGCAACATGCCCATGGCCCATGCTTGCGGATTCCAGCAACACACCCAGCAGCATGCCCATGGCCCATGCCTGCGGATTCCAGCAACACACCCAGCAGCATGCCCATGGCCCATGCCTGCGGATTCCAGCAACACACCCAGCAGCATGCCCATGGCCCATACCTGCGGATTCCAGCAACACACCCAGCAGCATGCCCATGGCCCATGCCTGTGGATTCCAGCAACACACCCAGCAGCATGCCCATGGCCCATGCCTGCGGATTCCAGCAACACACCCAGGAGCATGCCCATGGCCCATGCCTGCGGATTCCAGCAACACACCCAGCAGCATGCCCATGGCCCATACCTGCGGATTCCAGCAACACACCCAGCAGCATGCCCATGGCCCATGCCTGCGGATTCCAGCAACACACCCAGCAGCATGCCCATGGCCCATGCCTGCGGATTCCAGCAACCCACCCAGCAGCATGCCCATGGCCCATACCTGCGAATTCCAGCAACACAGCCCAGGGGCATGCCCATGGTCCATGCCTGCGGATTCCAGCAACACACCCAGCAGCATGCCCATGGCCCATGCCTGCGGATTCCAGCAACACACCCAGGAGCATGCCCATGGCCCATGCCTGCGGATTCCAGCAACACACCCAGGAGCATGCCCATGGCCCATGCCTGCAGATTCCAGCAACACACCCAGC
>JAYJMM010000033.1:0-194270 GCA_037349105.1 Limnomonas spitsbergensis
CGGACGTGCTCTGGTGTCTGCTGAACTTGACACTGCACGGCTCAAAGATGAAGGACCATTCAAGAGCTGTTTCGCTGGACAGCTGGGCCCCTTGATGCTGCCTTTGCACAGCTGCAGCTCCATGGCTCCACAAGGCATCGATGACATCGATGACGACCCGCAGCAGTTCCTGTGGCGTGATGTCAGTGGAATCGTATCCCGCTGCAGCTCCAGGTCACAGATTACCGTTCCAAGGAGATTAATTGCAAGCCTAATGACTGGCCTGCATTCTTCCCTTTGTTGGGACAGACACGAAAGGTCCTGTGCGTACTCATGTTGAAAGCATTGGGTATGAGCCTGAATTGGATGTGTATTAACTGGGGAGACGCGGTATTGACTCTGGCACGATATATATTTTCAAAAGAGTATCAGTGACATCTTGCAACTTCTTCCCTTTTTGCCCCTGTTCATACCAGAGGTGACTTGCCTACTTTACTGCCTAGACCCCGGGGGCACATACCCTGCTTTTGATTCAGACACATCATCCCCACCTCTCAAATCGGGAGTTCGCAGCTTCAGGGTGGCCTCGGCCCACGAGTTCTGCCGCATCGAAGTATTCTTCCTGGTGGGTGCTGTTTGTGAGGAAAATAGGAACTGTTTTTCTTGCCCGAACCAGTCGGGCAACTCTTTGCAGCATTGATCATGGCCGTTTTGGCCGTCGAGTAATAGGCTGTTGGATAGCGGCAATGTGCATTCTCTGGCTTCTGCCTGCGCCCTGTCTCATGGTACGTGGCCATGTTGATTTTACGTCCGAACCCATAGCGTCTCCTATATCGAATCTAAACAACGCGTCGCCTACTTCGCAACACACGCACTTGCCAGGTCCTCTCAAACAGAAGTTGTAGTTGCCAGCCAGTTGGTCTGGTTTCAATGGTATTTGAGAGAGTTTCACTTATGTGGAATGAGAGACCGTAGGGCTCTCCTTCTCGAATCAGGTGCATGTTTGGAGTCCACGAATTGGGCGACGGAACGGGGTCCAGCATATGAGAGCTCATTGCGTTCAGTTGGGAGCAGTGTTTCCTGGCTTTTATGTAAATGTCTCTCTTCGCATGATTTTTGACTCTGTGACGCCCTTGCTGCAATTCGCAGGTCCTCCAAAACACGAAATGGAATTCACCATCGACAATCTGCTGGCCAGGGTTTCTTCCCTGGCCCAGACACAAGGGTTACCAGCTGACTGGGAAGCCATGGCTGTACAGGCCTTGGACGGGAAGACTGAGTTTGTGCAACGCTCTTTCTTCCTCAACAAGACAACGCCATTGCTTCGCCTATCTCAACAGCCTGATCGCTGGTGCGGTCTTGTCTCATGCAATTGAGCATGAAGGGGCGTGTGCATGGGAGTGCGTGGGGCATAGAGTGCACCCGCTTGCTGCTCTCAGCACCCTCTGTCTGCACGCTGCCTATGGGGCTGCTTGAGGGTGCATGCGGAAATGCATGGCGGGGTGGGACATGGCAGGCTGCATGGGGGTACCGCCAGCCAACTCACAGACCCGGCCATGCACGGATGCGTGTGCCCTGTGCTGCGTTTGCCCATTCAGAAGCCCATGCTAGGGGAGTTTCGGTGCTTATGAGGCTAGGGTAGGGGTCCCAAGGTATTGGTATTTCTATTATGCAGGGGCTCCATCATGCATGCATGGTGCCCCTTGCCATTGTCTGTGCTGAAGGTCCGAAACTTGACCGGCCGAAGCAGCGTGGCTGGCAAAAAGGGTATGGGTAGTGAATCCCATTGCCACCCTGATGGATATGGTGGGGCAGCGCATGGTGGAGCTCATGGGAAACACATGGCGGGCTGCACATAGGCGTGCCACTTGGGGCTCCGGTGGAGCCATGGTGTTGCATGAGGTTGGCCGATCGGAACCGATCAGATACCACGTACTCCACCTAATCAGGTTGGCCCCATCCCCTCCCACCTGTCCCCCTGTTTGACCGCATGACTGTCTTCCAGCCCCCATGTCGGGCACTCGCATGCTGCTTGTTGCCTCGCCGGCACCCAATCCACGCTTTGTGCATCCAACAAGCCTTATGCCATGCGTACAGAGCTGCATTTCCATACCTGGGGGTGCATGGGGGACCCTCCTCCTGCCGCCCTGGAGCACCCCCCATGCATGCCATGTGTCACGCGGCCCCCGCTTCACGGCAGGTTTAGGCAGTGAACCCCATTGCCACCCTGATGGATGCGATGGGGTAGGGCATGGTGGATTGTGGGAAAACGCATGGTGGGGCTGCGCACAGGCGCACAGCCCTGTCCCCCGCTGGGGCAGCACACCTGTGGCTCCCCTCACGCCTGTCCCTCACATGCTGCAGCCCACACCCCACTGCTTTATTGGCCTCGGGGCAGACTTCCAAGGGTAGTTCATCAGCACTACGGTACTGCAGCCGCCAGAGGTCCGATTGGGGCCCAACTGTTACGGCTTAAAACCACGTGGTGAGGTTTCTTTGACTCTCAAATGTTGCCCCTCGTTATGCCCTTCCCTTGCACGTCTGGCTGCAGCAGCAACCAGTGCAGGTGCACAGCTGATCACAAAGCGGCAGCTTCTGCAGCAGCGTCTGCCGAGGCCGACGGGTAACGACAAAGAGCACGGGTCTATCCTGGACGAGCCAAGCCCAGGGCAGAAGTTGCGGTTCTGGCCAGAGGCAGTCCTCCCTTGGGACTTTTACCCAGCGACGGCGACGACATGCGGCCTGCACGCCGCGATCCAGCATTACGCAGAGGAAGCCGACAGCAAGAGTCGCTGGTGCGGGGCTGTGCCTAGTTGGCAGGATTTTAGACACAACCCTTTCTAGGCCTGTCGGCTTCCAACCAGGTCTGCGATCTTCTTTCTTGCTACATGACATGCCCTCATTTTAGCTGCATGCAGTAGACCCAGGCATTGAGGCATAACTGTCGTTGCTGTGGCCCCTGCCCCAACCGTTGTGGTTGGCCATACCGCATCGGTGCTCCATCCTTAAGCTACACTGCTCCGCACAGTATTTCCGCGCCGTGTAACCCTATTCTTGGACCTTGATTATCTGCGTTCCCTGGACAATGTATGGGCCCAGGCCATGGGCCCGGTCAGTACAGAAGTGGGAAGAGGCTATGGCCCTGGCTCAAAAACAGTGTGGCTGTGTGAGTGTGCGGGTGTGGCCGCCATTGTCTTTTTTAGTGGTGCCGGACCACTTTCAGCTACACTTTAGCCTCCTGACTGAGCCCCTGATGCCGCCAGCCCTGTTGCCTGGGCCTCTGACCCCGGGCTGGTACTAGTTTCGTATGAATCAGCCCAGTGGTGGCCGCGGAGCCGCCCATGAAAGCTGGTCCGGTGCCCACTAAAGATGCACTAGTGACCGCAGTGACAGCACGGGCACGTGCGCAGGCCAAAGCAGCGTGTCTGGCCATGTTCTTAATGCCCTCGGCACACGCCTGGACTGTTAAGCCGAGCCTAACGGGCAGCCCCATTGGCCAGGGGGCAGCTGGTATGGGAACAGGCGGGGCTACGGCTGTGTAGCTGTGCCCCCTCTGCCCCTACCTGCCGCCTCCTCATAGCGTAGCAGAACGCGGCCGTCCAGGTCCAGGATGGCTGGCTGCACACATAGAAGCAGATCGTGTTTCTTTTAATCAGTACCGAGTTTTGTCAGACCACCTTCGGCAGGCCCAGCGGCCGCCAAAGTCTGATTGTCCCCAAACCTTGACTGGCCTCCTGTTGGAGGGCCAAGCAGCTTGCCTGGCGGTAGCTCAAGATCTGGCCTTTGACCACTGACGAACTTCTATGACCCCTGACCTGCAGCTTTGACCCATTCCCGCAAAACACGTTGTCTGTCAGAGGCGTGGAAAGCGAGGTGGTAAGTAGCTTCAACATCCATCTGCTCCTCCGCCTAGGCGCTCTCGCAACGAAGGAGGAAGGACTGGCATGTCGATGGGCCACAGAGCGCAACCTCTCCCTTTCCGTCCTCGAGGCGCTCATAAGACCCGGCGATGCTCCCGCGGGTAGAGTGCCACTGCCTGCAGGAAGTGCGGCAGCCGCAGGGAGTGGGCCGCCGCCGCTGGGAGTGCAGCAGCCTGACGAGAGCGCTGCTGCTGAAAGGAGTGGGCAGCGTAACCGCAATACATCGCCACGCATCCGCCGCCCGTCCACCCGGCTGCTTGCTTCATCTCATGAAGACTCGGGCAGGTCCCAGTCAGGGACGAGAGTGCGCGCTGACTTTGCGCTCCTGCGGCCTGCAGAGGTTACTGCTGCCGCGGCTGCAGGAGGTGCCGCAGCCGGAAGAGGTGCCGCAGGAGGTGTTGCAGCCGCCGCAGGAGGTGCAGCAGCCGCCGCAGGAGGTGCCGCAGGGACTGGAACGAGCGAGTGGCTTTTGCGGGTGCAAAGGGTGGCAGCGGTTGGCGAGGCCAAGCAGGTCTCAAAGCTGGTGTGCAAGGACGGCACGGCGCTGTCGCTGGTCAACCTGTACAACGAGCCCACCGACAACGCCTCAACCTCAGCCCCCTCAGCACGCCGCATGATCAGGCAAACGTATACGTACATGAAGATGACGGGCGTTCAATTCGCCTTTCTGACATGCTTCGAGGCTACGTACCTCCTACACCGGCCGGCGACAGCGCCGGACACGTTGTACGTCTCGGCCCCGTTCGACCACCAGGCCGTAGGCAGCTCCGTTGTCACCACGATCGCGTCTCTAGCCTGGATGCAGCATGAGGCTCTGCGGCTCACATACGGAGAACAGCCATTTAGGCACGCGGCCCCCAACCTCAATGACGCTAGGCCGGAGGGCGGCGGCGGGCCGGAGGGCGGCAGGCAGGACGGCGATGGCAGCCCTCCAGACGCGGGCAGCCATGAGAGCTATGGATCGGACGCAGACTATGACGACAAAGAGGAACAGGCAGACAGGAAGAGGTGAGGGTATCAAATGCTGACCGTGCCTACGTCCAACTGCAGGGAAAGCCTGTCGTGTTAGTCATTGCTAATCTTCGTCCCTTGCTTTTCCAAACTTTTGTCCTTGGGCCGCTCTTTGCGGCTGCTTGCTCGCCTGACTTTCCTAATGATCAAGACCATTTCAATGTGGTTTGGATACGGATACATGCCTGGACTTCATCTGTGTGGGGGGAGGGCATCCCCTACCCTAATCAGTCTTGATACTTGCTGCTTTCCCATGCTTGTGCCTGCCCCGTCTCACCTTCGTTCATCTTGTCTCCATATGCAACATCTTTGGACTCAGGAAGCACGCGGACGCCCCACGCGGCAATGAGCCCGTCGAAGTCCCGCAGCTGCTGTGGAACGTCTTCGGCCCTTTTGATGGCAAGGCGTTGGGCCACGGTTCGACCTCTGTGGTCTTCCCTGTTACCTGCCGTAACAAGGCCGCCGCAGTCAAGCTGCTGCATTGCAGCAACGCTTTTGAGGTTGCGATGCACGAGGCGAGCGTCTACCAGGTGGGCCCCCTGAGGCTCAGCTCTCAAAACGGGTGACAGAAAGTTGGCCGTGCAGCTGCCTTCCAACTGTAAACCAAGGCTTTGAGGCTGTGCCTCTGCATTTGAGCCGCAGACCGTACCAGGAATTCGATGGTGAAGTGCACTTTGACCCCAGCTCCCGAGGTGTTAACTCTTCCACCTAGCTGCACCCAGGTGGTCCTCCAGATATTTTAAACCTGCCCACCCAGTTGTTGTCCCGACTGCTCCCCTCCCCCCTACGAAGCTGCATGGAGTTCTGGTCACTGCAGCTTCCACCTCCTCCTGCCCCCTCCACCCCTTCCCTCCTTCTGCCCCCCCACCAAACATGCAGCCAAACCAAACTATGGCCATCCCCCCCCAAAGCTCTATGCGCCCCTTTTTTTTAACCTGCTGGAGCCCCTACCATGACTTCTTCCTGGCCTCACTCCCCGATATCAAGCCCAATTTCTGCCCAGCTACCCCTTGCATGTCCTCCAGATCTGCCAAACCTGCCCTCACTTGCTATTCCTCCCGTGACCCCTCATGTCCCCTTCCCCCTTCAAAAGCGGCATGGGCTTCTGATCATGATGCTCCCCCCCTAATCCCTGGGGCACTGCCTCCCCCCCCCCCTTCCTGCATGCATCCCCTCACTTAAACCCTAGCATCCCAACTGCTCATGGTGTCCCCCCATCCCCCCCCCCTCCAAAGCTGCATGGGGTTCTGATCTAGGAGCTACCTCTCTCCTCCCTAGGAGACTGCTCTCCCTTGAGCAATGGAACTTCCCCCCTCTCCCCAGGAGACTGCCCTCCCTCTCCCCCTTCCCTCTTGCGCCCTCCCACGCACACCCAAAACCTCCAATTGTTCATGCTGGTCCCCCCTCCCCCCTCCAAGTCTGCACATGTCTTGGGCCCAAGAGCTCTGCCCCTCCCTGTGAGACTGCCCCCCTCCCCCTCCCTTCCCTCCTGCAAGCCCCCACTCTGAACCAGCCCTTCCTAGTCATTGATACCGAATAAGCCCCGAAGTGTGAACTCATTATCCAGCTAAATGCCCTGCCACCCATTCCAAGCTATGGCTTGATTATCATGGCCTTTGTCAACGATTGTTTGTTTGGGCGGTTCGGGTCGGAGTTGCTGTCTTGCATGAGCGCAGTTGCTGTCTTGCATGGGCGCAGTTCATGCTCCACCTACAAGGCCGCGTGATTCCGCAGCTCTTCGGCATCGGGAAACTATGGACGGGGACGAAGTTTGTCGCGACGAGCAGAGTTCAGGGGTGCAGCCTTTCGAGCCTTCCCCACATCTCGACTGAGGTGGCGCAAGCAGCACTGTCTGCGCTTGCCCAAGTGCACCGGGCCGGCGTTCTGCACGGCGATGTAACCCTTGACAACTTTCTGCTGGCTGAGCCTGATTGCATGGACGGCGGCTGTGCTGGAAAGTCGAAGGCGCGTGTCATAATCATCGACTTTGCGCGCGCGCACGTGCTGGCCGGATGGGAGCAGCAAGTGCGGGAGGTCACTCGGCTCCGGCGGCTTCTGGGCGTGTGAGCTGCAGGTGCGCTGCATTTCTCGTGCCTCAGATTAGCAAGTGTCGTAAGGCTGTGTTGATGTGCATGCATCTTGGGGGGTAGGGAATTGACTGGGGACAGGAGGGGGGGACTGGGGGAGGGAGGGGAGAGGAATGGGTTACTGGGGGGAGGGAGGGAGTGACTGTGGGGGAGAGGGTGACTGGGGGGAGGGTGGGGAGAGGAGGGAATGACCGGGGGAGTTATAGACGTCAGGGGCAGGGGTGCCAAGTGAGTAGGGGTGCCACACATGGCCACCCTAACGGGGAGGAAGGGGGAGGAGGGAGGGGGATGTACCAAGTGTGTAGGGCTGCCACACATGGCCTGGGGTAGGGGGGTCAAGCGAGGTGTTTGTGTTGCTCAGGGGGGAAGGGGTGCCCGTCCTGCACAGGCAGAGTCATCCTCAGGGTGGGGAGGTCGGGAGCGGGGGCAGAACGGGGGGCAGCTCCTAGCCGCATGTATCCGCTATCCGCATGGTCTGTGATGCCCCAATGCTGTTCCCCCCGTGGCGTCCCCCGTCTGCCCCCCACCTTCCTATCCCCTTTCGTGTGTACGTGGCCACTATGTGTCGGGGGGGGAGCACTGTGTGCTCACGATCGTGTGCATGGATTTTCTGCTGCCTAAGTCCTGAACCCCAGTTCAAGGTATGCCCACACATACCCAGATAGATTAAGATACTGACTAAACCCCTATTCCTGTCTGTGTACTGCTGTGAAGCTGTCTGGAACCCAGTAACTTGCCAGGAACCCTGCTTGACACCTTTCAGGGGTCGGGAAAGTAAGGGAAGGGGGGGTGGGGAGAGGAGTCACCATATCAAGCCAGCCCTCCTTGATCAGGGTCCACTATGCCCCCACCCTTCCTCCTCCACCACCTGAAGATAAGCACCACACCATCTTATTGTTTTCAGCCAGCATCCACACTAGCCCCCCCCCCCCATATCTGCCCCTCCCCTCTGTCCTAGCTGGCAGGGGGGCATCCCTTCCATGGCTGGTACGGGAAGGGTGGGGGGGGGGGCAAGGGAGGGATGGGGATATAGGGTTAAGCAGCCTGATCACTGCACACACACATCACTGACCCCTCCTCTCATCACTGCACCTGGGGGGCAAATGAGGCATATAGATGGCAATTGGGGTTAGCATGGGGTCTGTGCACTAGTTGTGGGGTTAGCATGGGGCATGTGCACCAGGTGGTGGGGGAAGCAGGGGTCTCTGCACTAGTTGGTGAGGGGAGCAAGGGGCATGTGCACCAGGTTGTGGTGGAAGCAGGGGTCTCTGCACTAGTTGTGGGGTTAGCAAGGGGCATGTGCACCAGGTTGTGGGGGAAGCAGGGGTCTCTGCACTAGTTGGTGAGGGGAGCAAGGGGCATATGCACCAGGTTGTGGTGGAAGCAGGGGTCTCTGCACTAGTTGTGGGGTTAGCATGGGGCATATGCACCAGGTTGTGGGGGAAGCAGGGGTCTCTGCACTAGTTGGTGAGGGGAGCAAGGGGCATGTGCACCAGGTTGTGGTGGAAGCAGGGGTCTCTGCACTAGTTGTGGGGTTAGCATGGGGCATATGCACCAGGTTGTGGGGGAAGCAGGGGTCTCTGCACTAGTTGGTGAGGGGAGCAAGGGGCATGTGCACCAGGTTGTGGTGGAAGCAGGGGTCTGTGCACTAGTTGGTGAGGGGAGCAAGGGGCATGTGCACCAGGTTGTGGGGAAGCAGGGGGTCTGTGCACTAGTTGGTGAGGGGAGCAAGGGGCATGTGCACCAGGTTGTGGTGGAAGCAGGGGTCTCTGCACTAGTTGTGGGGTTAGCAAGGGGCATGTGCACCAGGTTGTGGGGGAAGCAGGGGTCTCTGCACTAGTTGGTGAGGGGAGCAAGGGGCATGTGCACCAGGTTGTGGGGGAAGCAGGGGTCTCTGCACTAGTTGGTGAGGGAGCAAGGGGCATGTGCACCAGGTTGTGGTGGAAGCAGGGGTCTGTGCACTAGTTGGTGAGGGGAGCAAGGGGCATGTGCACCAGGTTGTGGGGGAAGCAGGGGTCTGTGCACTAGTTGGTGAGGGGAGCAAGGGGCATGTGCACCAGGTTGTGGTGGAAGCAGGGGTCTGTGCACTAGTTGGTGAGGGGAGCAAGGGGCATGTGCACCAGGTTGTGGTGGAAGCAGGGGTCTGTGCACTAGTTGTGGGGTTAGCATGGGGTCTCTGCACTAGTTGGTGAGGGGAGCAAGGGGCATGTGCACCAGGTTGTGGGGGAAGCAGGGGTCTCTGCACTAGTTGGTGAGGGGAGCAAGGGGCATGTGCACCAGGTTGTGGGGGAAGCAGGGGTCTGTGCACTAGTTGGTGAGGGGAGCAAGGGGCATGTGCACCAGGTTGTGGTGGAAGCAGGGGTCTCTGCACTAGTTGGTGAGGGGAGCAAGGGGCATGTGCACCAGGTTGTGGGGGAAGCAGGGGTCTCTGCACTAGTTGGTGAGGGGAGCAAGGGGCATGTGCACCAGGTTGTGGGGGAAGCAGGGGTCTCTGCACTAGTTGGTGAGGGGAGCAAGGGGCATGTGCACCAGGTTGTGGGGGAAGCAGGGGTCTCTGCACTAGTTGGTGAGGGGAGCAAGGGGCATGTGCACCAGGTTGTGGGGGAAGCAGGGGTCTCTGCACTAGTTGGTGAGGGGAGCAAGGGGCATGTGCACCAGGTTGTGGGGGAAGCAGGGGTCTCTGCACTAGTTGGTGAGGGGAGCAAGGGGCATGTGCACCAGGTGGTGGGGGAAGCAGGGGTCTCTGCACTAGTTGGTGAGGGGAGCAAGGGGCATGTGCACCAGGTTGTGGGGGAAGCAGGGGTCTCTGCACTAGTTGGTGAGGGGAGCAAGGGGCATGTGCACCAGGTTGTGGGGGAAGCAGGGGTCTCTGCACTAGTTGGTGAGGGGAGCAAGGGGCATGTGCACCAGGTTGTGGGGGAAGCAGGGGTCTCTGCACTAGTTGGTGAGGGGAGCAAGGGGCATGTGCACCAGGTTGTGGGGGAAGCAGGGGTCTCTGCACTAGTTGGTGAGGGGAGCAAGGGGCATGTGCACCAGGTTGTGGTGGAAGCAGGGGTCTCTGCACTAGTTGGTGAGGGGAGCAAGGGGCATGTGCACCAGGTTGTGGGGGAAGCAGGGGTCTCTGCACTAGTTGGTGAGGGGAGCAAGGGGCATGTGCACCAGGTTGTGGGGGAGCAGGGGTCTCTGCACTAGTTGTGGGGTTAGCAAGGGGCATGTGCACCAGGTTGTGGGGGAAGCAGGGGTCTCTGCACTAGTTGGTGAGGGGAGCAAGGGGCATGTGCACCAGGTGGTGGGGGAAGCAGGGGTCTCTGCACTAGTTGGTGAGGGGAGCAAGGGGCATGTGCACCAGGTTGTGGGGGAAGCAGGGGTCTCTGCACTAGTTGTGGGGTTAGCAAGGGGCATGTGCACCAGGTTGTGGGGGAAGCAGGGGTCTCTGCACTAGTTGGTGAGGGGAGCAAGGGGCATGTGCACCAGGTGGTGGGGGAAGCAGGGGTCTCTGCACTAGTTGGTGAGGGGAGCAAGGGGCATGTGCACCGGATAACTTCCTAAACGTCACGGGGGCTGCCAGCAAGCATCTGTGGGGGGTGCTTATGGAGTCTGACCAAGGGCAGCAGCACTGGAGTCAGCAGGGGAAGTGAAGAGCTGCTGCAGGCATGAGGGGGTCTGTTGTGTAGGTGTTGGAGGCGTGGGGGGGATTGCCAGCAAGTAGGGGTGAGGGGGCGCTTGTGGGGTCAGACCGAGGGCAGCAACAGTGGAGTCAGCAGGGGAAGCAAGGAGCTGCTGATCAGTCTGACCCCTTCCCTTGCTGCTCCCCTCGCGGTTTACCCCTCTCCCCGCCCCACTGTCCTCCTCCTAGGTCTGACCCCTCTCACCCCTTACTCCCCCTCCCCCACCCCCCTGTCATCCGTAGCCTGTCTGCTCCTCAGGTGGTGGAGGCCTTCAAGATCCTAAACGCAGACCCCCAGGCCAAGGCCATCCTCTTCAACATAAACTCTACCCCTTAACCCCGAACCCTAAACGCTAAATTCTGAGCATGTGGCGGCATTGAGGAGATGTACCCATGTCCAAAAGGAGCGGCATGGTTGTTTGTTTTTTGTTTCTTATCATTTAATATCTTCTCTATCAGTGCATTCTCAAGCAGCCTCACGCCTCGCCCCACCCTCAATTGGGCCAACTGCCTCACACCCCCTCACACTGCCCCACATTGTCTCACACTGCCTCACACTTCCCCACCTTCCATTCAATACCAGCAACGTCA
Source organism: Limnomonas spitsbergensis (assembly GCA_037349105.1). Lineage (NCBI taxonomy): Eukaryota > Viridiplantae > Chlorophyta > Chlorophyceae > Chlamydomonadales > Limnomonas > Limnomonas spitsbergensis. Next base: position 11,256 of record JAYJMM010000033.1, read on the forward strand.
GCCCTCGACCCACCTTAACTCTGAGGGGTGAGGCTGGTATGGCCCCTGGTACAGTATGGAAGGTGGTTCGGGGAGTGAGGCTGTTGGCTGAAGTGACGATTGTTGCTGGGGTGAGGCAGTCGGCGGTATTGAATGTGGGTCGCATATAGGATACATGGCAGTGGTGTCCATCCGCCTCGTCAGACAAGGCTCATGGGGGATGGCAGGTGGGCTCAGGGCGGCACCATCAGTTGTGGGCCCAGTTGAGCGGCTGGCTTTCATGGATTCCTGGGGCCTTCTTGGATTAAAATTTGAAAGTGTAGCTAGGTGTACGCGAGACGGTGATCCGTATTCTTGACGTCAGGAGTGGGTATGATTCAAATTCGAAATTTTAGAAAGGCGTGGGCAAGACTGTGTGGACCTGATTCTAGAAACCAAGAGCGTGTCGGATTCAAATTTGGAATCAGATGCAAGCAAGTGCCACTCACTTGGGCAGGCTGCGAGGGACTCAAACACAAAGCCCTCAAGAACCGGAGGAGATTACTGCAGATTGGAGCGCCGTGCTAGGAGATGCATTTGATTTAATTTCCCCGCACCGCAGGTGGTGTGCATGAAGGTTCTGCTGACTGTGCGCCTCGAGGGCCAACATGGAGGAGGGGCGCAAGATACTGGCCACGAGCGGGCTGACCATCGTGGGCGTGACGACGCTGTTAGAAGGCAGTCAGCTCCCTCATGAAGTGTTACTTTTAGTGAGGTGCAGCTGCACTTATGCCACAATGCGGCCTTCGATGCAGGCCCCAGCCAGGCCTACTGCTTGGTCCTATTTTCCGAGGCCTGTCAAGCCTTGGTTGGGGGGTCTGTGGCCGCCGGGGGAGGGCAGGCAGTCTGGTACTGCCCCCTGAAAGATGAACCCTGGCGGTAGGGAGGTGCTGCTCTGATGGGACTCCTGATCATGAGGGAACCCTTAACACATCAGGGTCTCGCCTTTGAGTCAGGCCTTAGGGTTTAGGGTGTAGGCTTTAGCCATTAGGGTTTATACTCCTTTATTTTAGGAGGTTATGCTACGAGGAAGGAGTGCTACAAGGTGTGATACAAGGAATCAGCGACGGCACCGTGGGTGGGGCACTCCGTGACGGTATCCTCCCTTACCTGGACATTCCTTCATTTGTATAGCAGTATCACATCAATTCGTGTGCTGCTGAGGTCTCTGCGACTCGTATGTTGATGAGACCTGCTGTTTCAACTCTTTTTTATGTTTCTATCCAGGGCTTAACACGCCTTTGTCTATTTGTGCCTAAGCCTGTTTGGGACTGTTTGCTGCATGCCGTGGGCAGATTAGGGCGACATGGGATAATATTTATTTCCCTGATTAATTGAGGTCACGGTAAGAGCAGGACGCTCTGTATCTAGACACAACTTTTCGAATTTTGATTGAATTAAAATCTCTGAGGCCCTGTCTCCCCCTTTCCTGTACCTAAGGGGTGCAGGTCAGCCCACATGATTCTCATGATTTTGCAGCATGCCATGATGGGTTCAGTTCCCCCCTCAAGGCTGTAAGGCAGGGGCTTTCCTGCTTGAAAATGTCTACTGAAGTGAATGGTATTTTTTATCGTAGTACTGTGTGGTCCAGAAAATCTGACTGTTTGTTTTGGAATGTAAATTGTATGAACTTCTGCACTTACGGGATTATGTAATTCTGTTCCCATGAGTTGTATTCCCGCGCCCATATTGTGTACGGTATCTGAGGGCCAGCTGGAAGCCTCTGAAGTCATTGGCCTTGTGCTGGGCTGGGAGCCAGTCTGGGCAAGAAGCCATTGCAGTTGCGTTGGTTCGTTTGTGGGGTTACACGGGAGGCTGCTGAGCAGCCTGTATCCCAAGAGAGCAACACCTAGGAAAACCTAGGAGCTAGACAAAATGAAGGAGGAGCTGAAGGGCCCCACAACAGGACAACCAGGGAAGGCCTGGGGGGTAACCCAACAACAGAGCAGCCGTAACAGAGCACAAGCCCCTCTGGTGTCCAGAGGAGCAGAACACAGAAGTCGCTGCTTAGACTTGACTGAGTGTGGCCGCAAAGCACAACCTGCTGTGCTCCCTTCCATGTTGCGGCTACTTCCACGTCTGTAGGCATGCCTGCTGCTCCTCTTTAGCAACCCGGGGTGCGCTGCTGCATCTTGTTCTTCAACCATGTAGCCTGTGTGCAAGGCCCAGCAGAAGCGAAGCAGTGCCGGCGCTTATGAGGTGCGGGTTGTCAGTTGTATTCAGCCTCAGGCACGGTCGCCAGACGGCATCAGTAGTGCAGCCGCCAGCATCTCTACAGCAGGAGCCACCCAGTGCCATGAGAATTCCTCCCACATGACCAACGTCCCTTCAGATACCTACCATGTGTTAGGTCACACTCGCTAGGATACCTGTTCCCGATGTCAACTATGCGAAGGTAACTGGTGCTCCAGGAGAAGGGACAATCTTGTGAAGGGGCATCAGATTTGCAGCATATTTTGGTGGTCACAGGCCAGGCCTTGATATGGCGCCACAACTCTGGTAGTCTACCAAGGAATTCATCTTACAAAAAGAGGCAGCCTCACCAGGGAAGCGGAAACAGCTGCGCATGATCAGACCATGTCTCTGCCGTTGCCAGCCATGCGCATCCGACGATATGCAACTGAACTGGCAAGAATCAGAAGACAGCAGCAACAGTAGCAGCAACACAAATCCGTTTTTTGCCTGGCGCACCAGGTGTGGCGCAGCTCCTGAAAGCATTGACATGGTCCTATGCAGACTGTAATCGTACAGCGTTTCCATACTCAACAGGGCATGCCATGATCTTGTCCCGGCTACGAAACCTTCAAACAATATCATGACAAACTATCACCCTTTCTGCCCAAGGTCCTACTGGCATCCCTAAACGAAAAACAGGTGCCCAGCATTTACAGCCCCCTCCTTCCATACGAGGTTCCTTCTCTTTTTTCCAATGGACGCCGCATAGGTACATACAAGCTTTCCGTACAGGTAGGCAGCATCAGTGGGGCCAATCTCGAGTCTCGGCTCCAACGGAACGAAAGACATCATCTTCACGGCCAACAGCAGCAGCAGCAGCAGCTGCAGATGCAGCAGTTGCAGCAGGAAATGCAGGAAATGCAGCAGCAGGAGCAGCAGCAGCAGAAGTCAGAGGGACAAAAGACCGAAGGGCTCCTCCTTGGGGACATCGACGCTAGGTTCAACTTCGATGCATGTGTGCAAGATGTCCAGCAGCGCCTCCGTGCGCCAGCTCATCAAAGGGCCTAGCATACTGCCCGACCACTGAGCACACGTGTGTCTCAACCGGCACTCAGCAAGGGGCACCGCTGCGCTCGTGAAACCAGCGGTTGACAACCCGCGTTTGCCGTCGCTTGTTTGATCCAATGCTGACGTAACTTGTCTCAAACCATGCGGTAATGGAAATGTGCTGAAGCTACCAGAGCCTTTAAACAGCTTTTCCGCGCAGCATTAGTGATGGAGAAGGGGGAGAGGCTGCACAGCCCTATCCTACCCATTGGCAACCGGACAGAAACCAGCGTTTATGTTGCATCTTTGGGGCCGCCGGGTCTCATTACGCCTGGATGTACACATCTGTTGAGACAAACATGACCTGGGTTGGGGGTAAGACAAGGTTTATGTTGGAGAGAATTTGCCTGAGGACCGACAGCTGGTCATACGTGCAATGACCTGGACATTTGCAAAAGCGAGACAGCAGTTTTCAGGATCAGACAGCAGTTTTCAGGATCAGGAAAGCAGCTGCAAGGATCAGAAAAGCTGTTGTGAGGATCAAGAACCCCCAACGGCATTACACACACTATTCCAGTTATCGAAATAAAGAGTCTTTGTTCACTACAAGCGTGAAAATGTTGTCTTTAATCGTGTAACTATCCGATGCAGGAAGCATTTCATCACCCACCTTAATCGCTTTCCCAGCAAACTTGCGGCCGTGAATGGCGTCGCGGGCCCTTTGTGCCGATGCCGGGTCGCGGAACAGCACAAACGCCTGCAAGGGGGGCCATTGATTTTCAGCTGCCGGGACCTTGCTCAAACATCTCTTCTTTTGCTACGCTTGACTTCATGGTCACTTATTCTTGCTGCCATGTTCACACTCTCAGAAAATTCCGGTGATCTCCATAATGTAAGGATAACAATTGAACACATTCACCTCGCTTGTCGTAGGAGTAGCATACACTGGATGTTGATCAAGCTGCTGCGCACGGCTGGAACAATCCATACCTTCTATCATATCAACTCCAGGCCTTTCACATTCACCACATGTCTTGCACTGAGGTCAACATGAGAAGGTATAGAAGGTAGCTGCTCCAAGACTACCTCACCACATGCTCCCTCTCCCTCCCTTCCCCTTCCCGAGCTTGGCAATGCCTTCCCCCTTGCCCCTTCCCCCACACCTCCCCAAAGCTGCCCATGCTTTACCCTTCCTCTCACTTGCCCAATTCCGCTGCACCTTCCCAAAGTTGCTCAGGCCCTCCCCCTCCTCGCAGGCATCCGCCTTTCCCTCGATCAGACCAGACGGCCGTAGTGGCTGACGTCCGCTCAACCCAGATCAGAACCCAGTAAGTAGCCACCTAGTAGTTACCATATATTTGTAGTCTGCACTGCATGATTCCAAGGGCAAGTACTGTACCATGCGGCTCATGGATGCGGGCATGGGGCATGCAGAAAAGAGCACATGATGTGGAAAGGCAAGGCACATTTTGCATGGGTACAAACGATTAGCCACAATGCTTTGCCTGACTACCTGAGCCTTCCTCTGATAACAGGCATGCGCAAGGAAGCAATGTGAGGAGCCATGATGGTTTGGGACCAGAACAACACTATTCAGCAGCTGGTCCCTACATTCTCAGCCGGGTAAGAGAACTGCTTATCCCCGACCCTGACGATCACCGCATGATAACACATTCATAATTTGTGCAGGTTCTAACCAGCCGTCGCCGGCACACCCTCCCCACAGCCAAGCTCAGAGGCTTCATGGAACATGTAAGAAATACTAACATTAGTACTAGAACCTGTGTTTTATGCAGATTTGGGTAATGGCATCAGTATAATTCACTGGTAATTGTCTTAATTTGCTCTTACAGGACAGAGGATGATGAATGCGGAGGAGGTCAGGTTTCTCAGAGGATGGACCCCAGGATTGTCATGGCGCGGCAGAATAATGCAGTGAAGGGATAGCTTGGGAGCATGTTGACTGCTAGCCATGCACTCAACAGACCGGACGGCTCTGTTGCAGGCAACGCTGGTCATCGTGCGAGCCCGTATTTCAGGTCTGTTTTTGGTTGTCTTACAAACAATGCGCACCGGATTTGGGGGCTTGACAACTGCTTGATTGTAATGAACAATATTCAATCATTACCGTGACTGCAGTGGGCCATACGGTCAAAATAAAGCCATGCCATGGCCTGCTAATCTGCTGCGCTGATGACTGACCAACCTATTCTGTTTTGTGCAGAGATGGCCTGCACTATGCTGATCCCATTGGCATGAACTCTGTAGCAAGCGGTGCTGCCACCGGACATTACGGCGTCGATGCGGGCAGTGCCAGTCCGTACGCCAAGTAAGCTTAATTTGGTAGGCTGGACATCCACACAGATTCACCTTGGCTAAGCAGCTGTTGGATTGTTTACGCACTTTTCATTTGTTACTGTTACTGTTATGGGCCATGCAGCTGTAATGCAGCCATGCCAGGGCTAATGCTTGCTGATCTGCTGCGCTGTCTGACCAACCTATTCTGTTCTTTGCAGCGGTGGCCTGCACTATGTTGGTCCCATTGGCATGGACTCTGTAGCAGGCGGTGCTGCCACCGGACAGTACGGCGTCGCTGCGGGCAGTGCCAGTCCGTATGCTAGGTAAGCTCAATCTGGTAGGCTGAACATAAGCACAAAATTGATCTTGGCTAGACAGTTGCTGGATTGATTGCGCATTTTTCATTTGTTACTGTGACTGTTATGGGCCATTAAGCTCTACTGCAGGCACGTCTGTGCCAATGATGGCCATTCTGCTGTGCTGACTGACCCACCTTTTCTGTGTTGTGCAGGGGTGGCCTGCCCCATGCTGGTAATTCTAATTCCAGATTACCGGGCGCCAATGTCGGCCTTCAGCTTCCAGGCTCCTTTCCTCCCTGGACCTCATCTCAGGCAGGTATCTCCATGCCAGGTCAGCAGTTGCACCCGCCATGCCTCCCTTCGGGGGTGCCTAGACACAGTTGAACTACGAAGCAGACGGTGCTGTCACAGGACTGTATGGCGTTGCTACGGGCACCGCCAATCAGCATGCCAGTTCACATGCCAGGTAAGGTTGTTGCTGGTAGGCTGGACATGCGTACATGTTCATTGTTGCGGGAAAGCTGCTTGATTATTATGCGCATATTTTTATTTATTACTGGGACTGCAGTGGGCCATACGGTCAAACTAAAGCCATGCCAAGGCCAATACTTGCTGATCTCTTGTGCTGACTGACCAACCTATTCTGTTTTGTGCAGGGATGGCATGCACTATGCTGGTCACATTGGCATGAACTCTGTAGCAGGCGGTGCTGCCACCAGACATAACGGCGTCGCTGCGGGCAGTGCCACTCCACATGCCAGGTAAGCTTAATTGGTAGGCTGGACATGCACACAGATTCACCTTGGCTAGACTGCTGTTGGATTGAATGCACATTTTTAATTTGTTACCGTGACTGTCATGAGCTATACTGCTATAATGCAGCCATGCCAGGGCTAATGATGGCCATTATGCTGTGCTGACTGACCACCTTTCTGTCTCTGTGCAGGCTTGACCTACACCCTGATCTTACTCTTGGCTTAGCTGATCTTCCGCTTGAGGATGACTTTTTGCCTTTCTTGGACGATCTGCTGAGCCCTGCTGCTGGGAGCCTGATAGAGACTGCAGCACGCCCGGGCGCCATGGCTAGGTGTCGGTCTCCCTCTGCTGGTAGCCTTTTGTCCGAGAGTCCCGTTGGTCAGCAGTCCAGCAGTCCATCACGCAGCACTCAGGTTGCCGGCAGCCCATCAGGCAGCCCGCGTGGCAGGAAAAGGCCAAAGATTTACTGCAGCGGAAGTCTTTTCGCTGATGAAGCTGCTGCCTTTGTGTTGGCAGTACAGCCTCAAGCTCCACCGCCTGATGCATCATCCCCGACACGGTACATTGTTGACAGTGGCATCGAGCAGCTGAGCATCCTGCGAGATGCGGTCATACTCCTTTGTTGGCTGCCTATGCCAGGGCTGCCAAGAGGACGCTGGCTGATGTGACTATCCAGCTCTTTAAGCCAATCTTGCCGGCTTGTACAGGACCCAACGCAACGGCGGCAGGGGCAGCAGCAGGGCCCTCCCATGCTGTGCTGAACAGGCCGCCGGTGACAGCACCCAGCGCAATGGCGGCAGTGCCAGCAGCAGGGCCCTCCCATGCTGCGCTGAACAGGCCGCCGGTGACAGCACCCAGCGCGACGGCGGCAGTGGCAACAACATTGCCCTCCCACGCTGCGCTGGACAAGCCGTTGGTAACAGCACCCAGCGCGACGGCGGCCAGCGGCAGCAGCATGGTCCTCCCACGTTGCGCTGAACATGCCGCTGGTGATAGCACCCAGCGCAACTGCAGCTGTGGCAGCACAAGGGCCCTCCCATGGGATCCCCCTCTCTGCGCTGGACTGTCTGAGTGATATGTTCATGCCGTCTGTTAGTAGGACCCGGCAAACAGCAGTTCCAGGTTCCCGGGCTGGTCGGGGCAAAGTGGCTGGTAGAGGAGTGATTGGAAAGAAGTCAACCACTAAGAGGTAGTCTTTGTTGGAAGATTTGATGACATGCATCATGGCCTAGTGGGGCTTGTTTCTTAAAGACTCCCATGAGGAGTATTATATTGGCTTTGCTGATTGTCCTAGATTCAGTGCTGCTTTGTAAAAAACTGACAACTTTGGTCTAACACGGTACATCTGACATCCCTTGAGTTAGAGGTACTGTTAATGTAAGATGATTGAACTTGGCAAGCCGCGAGCGCTTAGTGCATTCAATATTGCTGCTGTGTCATGGGCTTGCGACCAAAGCTTCCTGATTTATTCAAGTAGAACTAACATGTAGGAGAGCGGCTAACTACCCCGAACCATACTGCAGACAAGCTAGGGCCCTCGGCCACCAAAAGAGGACATCATGTGGATGAACTAAAGCGCTCAGAGCGGGCGCTAAGTGTAGGCATAATTGCTGCTGCGTTCCAGGCTTTCTGCCAAAGCTTCTTAATTTATTCAGTTACAAATTGTAATGGGCTGTATAGCTTACTGCCCTGAGGAATACTGCAGACAAGCTTGGGCCACTGGCCACCAGGACTCCTAATGTCATGTGACAGGACATCACCGGATGTGAATGAACTATTCGGCAAGAGTGGGTGCTTGGTGCAGACACTCGTATCCGGCGCTTCTGCATTTTGGGCTTGTGCCCAAAGCTTCTTAATTTATTCAGTTACAACTTGTAACGGGCTGTATAGCTTACTGCCCTGAGGAATACTGCAGACAAGCTTGAGCCACTGGCCACCATGACTCCTTATGTCATGTGACAGGACATCACTGGATGTGAATGAACTATTCGGCAAGAGCGGGGTGCTTGATGTAGTCACACGTATCCGGCGCTTCTGCATTCTGGGCTTGTGCCCAAAGCTTCTTAATTTATTCATTGAGATACACCAGGTTGCAGTTGAGCTAAGTACCCAGAGTCATACTGCAGATGAGCTCAGGCCTGTGGCCACAAATAGAGGACGTATTATGGCATGTGAATGAACTAAACCCGACTAAAGGATTTAGCGCCTCTCTTTCAAAGAGATAGGAAGATGAACTAGTTGAACATATCTACCATGCTAGACTGATCGCGGTAGGTCAATGATCCTGCTTGTTTACCACTACTGAACATGACAAGTATTCATCTGCTTGTGACTAGGAGGGGATAATCAAAGAGGACCGAACATATTTACACAAGTCATGAAACTGAGTGGCAAACTACTTGAAGTACCTCTTCGACTTGCTTGCTTACTACGGGCCCCATTCATGCAGGTGCCGATGGGGACAAGCTACACCGTGATCATGGATTAGCAATCCAACTTCATTCACTCAGTTGAGCTGTGAAGGGACTACAATGCCGTGACATCAGTCTTCACTGAAAAGCTTGCACCATTAAGTGTTTCCTGGAAAACTGCGCAAACTTTCGGATGCCGACAGACATCAAGCACTCCATATTACATCATCATTATACCACCGGTAGCGTCAGCCTTTTCAATGCGAGAGCCTAGGCCGGACCCAATCAGGCATGTAAGAGAGCCGACAGAACCCCACTGAAGGGGTGATGCCAAAAAGTAATTATGGCGTAGTGCCAAGTAATCGCATTTAACGCAAAACTAGCCGTATCAGTCAATGACGATACATAGATGGGCTGAGTTAAGTGGCTGAGCCGCCTCAGCCGTGGCCACACTGCAACCAGTAATAGATTGGGACAAAAGAATACACAAAATTGCCACATTGGTGCTGTGTCAGTCAGCGAACAAATGTCCACTCGTCATTGAAGCACACACAACACATAAAATGAGACAGCTAATCGGTCAGCAAATCTTCCTCAATAATGGTTTTCCACCCTCTACTGCCTACCAAAACACTACTTTGGCCTGCAAGCCTACTTCCTTTTCCCAAATAACCCCTATTCAGGCAGGACATCCGGACAGCCCCCAGCTGCCCCCCTCTGTCTCCGCCACCCCCCTTCTCTTCCCCACGCACCTGCAGGTGCATGTCAAATCGCCAGCGCCTGGAGCTCTTGTGAAGAACTCAATATCCTTGAGCGTGCTCAGTGGGGCAGAGACGACGCGGTACACGAGCAGCTGCTCGGGGCTCGTGAGCCGCATGCTGACGGCTGTCACCTGCGAGTGTGAGTAGCACGCAGCAGTCCGTTCTCGCCTTCAGGATGCACTCGAGAAACAGCTCGCGAGTGGGGGGAAATCAAAATGGTGGTGGCACAGCATGCGCCATCTGAGAGGCAGAGGACAGGCTTAGCCTGAGATGCAGGCCCCTTGGCATGCACCTCCCCTGCACAGGCAGACTCCGTAAGCCATCCATGGGAGATGGTGAAGCAAGCAAGCGCTTGCGTCTGGCTGGTCGCCCTTGTGCAGAATCTCCTCTGTCGTCCTGCCTACTCTGGCCCCAGTTCCTAACAACCCCACCTGCAGCCCCTTATCAATGTTTAGCCGCGCGACTGCGTGCACCACCAACTCTTGCGTGGAGTCTTCGTTAGGTCTCATGCCCGCAAGGCCGTTCAGCACGATCTCCACACTCTGCACAAGAATGGGAGGGGTCGGTAGCAAATGGCAGGGAGGGGGGGGTCTAGGGGTCAGGCAGAGCAGCATGGACAGCATCGGCAACATGGAGCAAGGTCCGAGCTGCTATCAAGCTTCCAACAACAATAGGCTGTGTGTGGGTCCAGGGAGGGCGCGGATGAGGGAGTCAGCATGGCCCGCCCCTCGCCCACCTATCAATCAGCCTGCGCGTGCCACCTGCTCCATCTGAGCGTGCCTTCCACCGGAAACTTGAGGGCCCTGCCGGCGGCCTGCCTCGCCTCAGCGACGCCGTGCAGCGGCAGATGCCAGAGCAGCGCCTCGGGCCAAGTGGCGCTGTGGCCGTGACCAGCACCTCCCCGGTGGCGGCCTTGAGTTACAGCGGGCAGAAGTCCAGCGGAATCTGCGGCGAGAAGCAAGGGCTAGGGCAGGGAAAGAGTGCGAGGATGGGGGGGATGGGGCAGGGGTACGGGAGAAGGGTTTAATGATGGGGGGGCACACGTCACGGCCTGCGTGTGTGGGCGCATGGAAGAAGTTGATGACAAGGCGAACAGTATTTTTGTAATTCTCACTGTCTGTGTCAGCCGGTCGCCATGCCTGGTCAAGACCCGCAGCCGTCATGAATGATTCCTCCCCCCTCCCCTCCTTCCCTGCGGCAAGAATCGGCTACTGTATCCTCTCACCTGCACCGTCGTTAAGACCCTGCCTTTACAGCCATGTCCCAACTGACATTTCGCAAACATGCAGATTGGGACTATATTGGGACATCTGCCTCCTCAAAAGCCTCTCAACCCTGACCTCAGAAACAGCAGCCGCTGCTGCCAACAGATGCCCCCCCCAGAGGCAGCGGCCAACGCAGCCAGCTCGGCTGGCGCAAGGGTGGAGGCCCCATGCGACGCAGTCACGCAGCGCCCTGTATAAATCGCTTCACCACGCCCTGTATAATCGCTTCACCACGTCCAGCATGGCCTAGGATACCGCTCTCCTCCTGCTCCCTCGAATTCCTGAATTTATTACACCTTAACAAGCCACTGGGGCGAGGAGCTAGAAGGAATCCACAGAAGTGTAACGCTTCTCGAAATTGGCGGCTCCAGATCAAGTCCACCCAATTCCGAAACCATACCCATTTTTTTCTTTCTTTCTCTGAAAGTTATTTCGAAGTTATTTGAAGTCCCAATCCATTACGTGAGTGAGTTGGGGAATGGTTAGAGCCGACGGTTTCTGTGAGGGATGGGACAGAAGCTGACTCTTGCATGTGCTTTCGCTGCTCGCTTCTTGCATTCGACGAACATGTAGCGTCGACTAAACCGCGGTTGCTTGGCCTCTCCCTTGCGAAATCCTCGCTCACTTGCTTCCTGACTCCTTGTTGCATTCCGAGACTGGTTTTCTGGCTTGTGTTTCTGCATTGCTCTGCCGCAGATGGAAGCAGAAGAAACCAGAAACGCTTTGACCCTATTCTTGGGCGCGGATGCTGCTGCTGATTTTTCCACCGACGAGGTCAAGAGCCTCTGGCAGAAGGGCTACCGAAGCGCACGGAGCCTGGGAAATGCTTCGAGGGAAGGGCTCGGACACTGTGACCTTCTCCCGGCCCGCATTGACGACATACTGGCTGCGCATGGTGAGTCATCAAAGGGTGCCACCCACATCTCTCATGGACGCCATTGCATGGACGGTAGTCTTGCATGGACTGGGGTCTGCACTCCTCGCCCTTCCCTTGCTGCTGCCCCCCCTGCCTCTCGTCCAATTTGTAATCTTCACATGGGCCCTGCTGGAGCCTGCACACAATGTGATGCTTGCTGACATGACTCTTTCAGCTCCGACCCTTCAAGGGGAAGGCACTGGTTTTTCACATTGGTTCCACCGGAGCCCACGCACGGGCTCCATGCATGCATGGGGTACTCCCTGCATCGGCTCCGTCCTGCATGCTTCGGCTCCCTGCATGGTCGCCGCATGCATGGGCTCCATCATCATGCATGCATGGAGCCTCTTGCCAGGTAGCTGCATGCCATGCGGCGGTCTGCGCCCATCGCCCTCCCTTGCTGCTGCCCAGTCCTTCACGGAGAAGTCACTTGTTGGGCGTGGGGGGTGGGCGGGGCCCCGTTTGATACCTGTTGTGAGCTATGGGACCCTCCAGGACCCAGCACACAGCCGCCATCCATTGTGGCGGCCAACAACAGGTACGCAAGCGAGAGGCCCCCTTCTTCAATTTTGGGCGATGTTTGGGAGGACGGCCATCCTCCAATAGATCCTGCATTTCTGCATGCCCCCTGGGTCCCCGGGCCCTGAGGTGAAGGGGCATGCACCCTGAGGCTCGATATGGACCCGGTCGTGCTCCGTCAACCTTTGGGAGGCCTTCCCGTAGCCACCAAAGGGCAAAGGCCTTACCTAAAGCGGCCTCCGGCCGGAGCCTGGCCACATGCATCTGAGCCTCCGGCCGGAGTGTAGCTGACAAGCAGCTGAACATCACTTAAAATAAATGATGGAGGCCCCTGCATGCTTAGTCCTTTCGTGCACGTGGATCCCACCAGAACCCGGCGACACGCGTGCGCTTGGGGCTGATCACCAAGGTAGCAGGCGATGCGCCACCGCGTGAAGCCCATGTGTGGTCAAGCATGCTGCCCGGGCCTTCGGCCGGAAGCCAATTCAGGTTTCAGAGCTGCCGTGCTTGTCGGGCCGGTTCCCCTGCCTGTGTTTCTCGCCACAGGGTGCAGCATGCCAACCGCTTTGACCCTTACAGCTTTTGCACCACCTGAGCACGCCTCCCGGAGGCACCGCGCGCACCGCCTTCACTTCCTTAAGAGTTCCCCCGCCCCTCCTTGCTGCTGCCAGCCCCCCCTGCCGGCATGCCCTCCGGCATGCGGCCCTCCTGCCCCCATGTGCCCTCCTGCCGCCCTGGCTGCGTCGTGGGCCCAAGGGCCTCGACAGGGAACTCACAGTTGCGCAGATGGCTGCAGTGGTGCGCCTCTGTTTCCTCCATCTGGTCATGCATGTGCATGGTCAGAGCCCTGTGAACAGGCCTGACTCACGCCTATCGCTCCCATGCTACCGCCTGTCTCTTTTCCCGAAACTGCCCCACCCCTCCGCATTTGGAGCCCCGCGGATGAGTGCGCAACTGCGTGCAGCAGCCAGCACCCCTCTTTCCGTGCCATGCCGCACGCCGGCCCCTCCCATGTGAACTCGTGCGCTCCATGCTGCCTTGCCGGCACGCAATGCCTCGCATCGTGCATCCAACAGGCCTTATGCCATTGGTACAGAGCTGCATTCCACACCTGGGGGTGCATGGGGGGCCCTCCGCGTGCCCCGCTCATGGGGCTCACGTGCCCTCCCCTGTCCGTCCTGCCCTTTATGTAGCCTTGGCCTTCGTTCACCCCATGTGTGGCCAAGCATGTGTCTTGGGCTGCATGTTTGGTCACGCACAAGGGCCATGAGGCCGGAATTTAGCTGAAACTGTAGCTGAACAGAACTGAACTCAACCGAGGTGAACTGAACTCAGCCGGCCATTGATTTGGGGACGCAGTCCCCTCCCCCTGTGCCCCCACTGCATGTGCTGTCACAAGTCATGTCACTGCGAGTCTCTAGAGCACCACCCTGCTGCTGCCACCCTCAATGCTGTCCCCCCTGCCCCCCGGCTGCAATGCCACGCATTGTGCATCCAGTAGGCCTTATGCCATGCGTACAGAGCTGCATTTCCATACCTGAGACCTACGGCCAGAGGCCGGAGTGTTAGCAGAGATGTACCTAAAGTGTAGCTGTTCCTCAATAAAATATACTGATGAACATCGGCCTCTCTTGACCGGCCCAAGCAGCGTGGCTGGCAAGAAGGATACGGGCAGTGGATGCGGTGGGGCAGCGCATGGTGGAGCTCATGGGAAACGCATGGCGCGCTGCGCACAGGCGCGCATCCGAATCCCTGGGGTAGGGCAGCGTCCCCCCTCGCCCCCTGAGGGCGACTGCATGTAGTAGCTAGCGCCCCGGTTTCCATGGCTTGCACGCCCGCCCCTCCCATGCTTGGGTGTGGGCTATCTTGGCCCCGGAGCTTGCCAGACTCTGCAGGGTACATCCCTCCCAGCCCCCAGCAGTTCTCCAGCCCCTCCTTGCCCACAGAGGAGTGCAAGGTGGGGCTGCGCACAGACGCTTAGCCCAGTCCCTGGGGTGGGGCAGCGCACCATTCTAAGACTCATGCGTTCACACCGCCTGCACCCCCTGCGAATGCCCTGCCTCACGCCAACCCCTGCTTGGGTGTGGGCTATCTTGGCCCCGGAGCTTGCCAGACTCTGCAGGGTACATCCCTCCCAGCCCCCAGCAGTTCTCCAGCCCCTCCTTGCCCATGGCTGCATGGGGGTACCGCCAGCCAACTCACAGACCCGGCCATGCACGGATGCCTGTGCCCTGTGCTGCGTTTGCCCATTCAGAAGCCCATGCTAGGGGAGTTTCGGTGCTTATGAGGCTAGGGTAGGGGTCCAAGGTATTGGTATTTCTATTATGCAGGTGTATCCTCTGCAGGAAAGAAGGCGGTTATATATGCGGTGTGACCAGTCGGTGGGCCTCTCAAAGTCGAGAATGAGGCGGGCCCTCTTGCTCCTACGTGCTGGAGGGGGGGGGGGGCAGCTGAGGAGGAGGCAGCCTGCCACTTGCAGGATGGGAGGCGGAGGAGTTAAGATCATTGGAGCAGACCACTGCAGCTGTGAAGAGGGGCACCTTAAAGGCAGCAGATATAGCGCACTGTCGTTCTGCTATGCTGGAGGGAGGGAAGCTGGGGAGATGGCAGCGTGCCACTTGCAGGATTGGGGGGTCGTTGGGGTAAGAGGCGTTTCAAATCGGTATGTCAGTCCAGCCCTCTGGCCTTTTAAAGTCAAAAATTGAGCCGCGCCCTCCCTCCTAAGTGCCCTCTGGCACCTAAGTGCTGGGAGGAGGGCAGCTGAGGAGGAGGCGGTATGTCACGTGCAGGATGGGAGGTGGAGGGGTCGAAATCATTGGAACAGACCAGGACATACTGGACGAGGGTCTCTACAAGTGTGGAGGGTTAGGGCGTAGGGTTCACACACCCTTCATCCTGCAGTCTGAGGGTCAAGGGTATGACTGTTCTTGCTGAGTCAGCCCAATGTCTATTTTGGCGTGGCATACTGAAGTGTATCATGTATTAGTGTGCCATGTATTAGTGTGCCATGTATTAGTGTGACATGTATTAGTGTGACATGTATTAGTGTGACATGTATTAGTGTGCCATGTTTTAGTGTGACATGTATTAGTGTGACATGTATTAGTGTGCCATGTATTACTGTGCCATGTATTATTGTGACATGTATTACTGTGCCATGTATTACTGTGACATGTATTAGTGTGACATGTATTAGTGTGCCATGCTATGTATTACTGTGACATGTATTACTGTGACATGTATTAGTGTGAGATGTATTAGTGTGACATGTATTACTGTGACATGTATTAGTGTGCCATGTATTACTGTGACTCCTGGGCGGCTTTGTGTCACCCATTTAATTTGGTTGATTCTTCTGGTCTTGTAATACTTGCCTGATTAGCCGACTTCACGGGTCCGGTGGTTGAGGGAGGCACCACAGGCGTACTCTCTAGGGGAGCCAAGATGCAGCTGGCTTCTGAGGTCCGGAGATCTGGTTGGGTCTCGCAGCGACTTGCCAATGCTATGGCTGCTATACCGTAACTCTAGACCTGACTAGGTTAAGGCTGTGAGGATAAGGAGGTCAGAGTCCTCAGTGAGCTAGACGGGTATATTTTGCACTGGTTAGCCTTTTCTTTCCAACCTTTTGTCTGTCCCTCCACTTTATTTACTCCTTTCTCTTCTTTGTGTTCTGCCCCTATTAGGTAGGCGCCCACGCGGCCTTGCATTTTTGAGGTGGGCACAGAGGTGCAAAGTCATTAACTGGTTAGCCTGTCCTTTCAAAGGGGCACAGTAAAGAAGGCAAAGGGAGTTCCGGGGAAATGACCCACACAGACCATATTTAAATTATGTATGGCGAAGTTAGGGAAGTCTGCCTCAGCGCAGCCAGAAAGGTCGGGCTGCGGGGCTTCTACTTAGATCGAACTAGATAGAACTCAAAGACTCCGTGACAGCAACTACGAAATATACGGTTATGTCATGTTTACGGGAAAATACTGTGACAGGAATGAACAATACGAGTGAACTATCGTTGGCAGGCTAGCAGGCAGGCTAAAAAACACAAAAGCCCGGGAGGGATGAAACTAAGAAACCCCATAATGCGACGCTGCACTAACCAGATGTATGAACCAACCAGCCTTCCTCCCCTGAGCCTGTAAGTCAAAATCAAATAATGAAGACAACTACTAGGCCTTGTATGTGTCATGCATGAGCGTGAGGGTTCATGTACCCCGGTACCAAATGTTCATAATGCGGAAAAGCGATGCAAGTCTGGATCGGCGCCTTGTCAGATTCAAACAAATCAACCATTGCTTATACTTCAGTTATTAGTATTCATAGCATCCTACATGAAAGATATGTGACCAAGGGCATGCTCTGCAACATGTGACCGCCTACACTTGCTACACTTGCACCCTCACTTTGGGGACATCCCCTTCTCATTTACTCGATGTGCACCTGGCTTAATGTTACTCATCAGGGATCCGAGGCCAAAGAGGCGCATGCTCGTCCATGAGGTGGCACCTATGCCACCACCAAGGGTGCGTGCGTGTCAGGGATTTTTTTAGTGGTTACTGGTTACGAGTCGTAACCAAAGTGGTAACCAAACAATTAATTCGGCGAAGCCGCGGTTCAGTAGCGCGGTAACGAAAATCGACGAAATCAATTAGGATCGGAAAAATGTCGGCGCTTGCGGCGTGCTCTTCACCAAGAACTCCATCAGAACTCGCTGATTCTGGAAACCAAACATAATTCCAAATTCCACGAATCCCATCACCGCAGCCTTGCTAAGGCAGCCTCAGCTTCCTCCCTCACCCCAGCAATGCTTGACGATGCGAGTTTGGTGAGAAGTGGAACGGCACCCGCGGCTTTGATCTTGACCTTATTGCCCACATTTGCTGCAAGGTTACCCAAAGCACGTGCTGTATCCTCCTGCACCTTCACTGAGGTTGACCCCAACAGCCGCACAAGGGGAGGGATGGCACCGGCTGTAGCAACCAATACCTTGTTGTCCACATTTGCTGCAAGGTTACCCAAAGCCATCGCTGCATTTTGCTGCACCATCACTGTGGTTGACCCCAACAGCCGCACAAGGGGAGGGATGGCACCGGCTGTAGCAACCATGACCCTGTTGTCCACATTTGCTGCAAGGATACCCAAAGCAAACCCTACATATTGCTGCACCATCACTGAAGGTGACCCTAACAGGTGCACAAGGGAAGGGATGGCTCCGGCTGCAGCAACTAGCACCTCGTTGTCATAATTGGCTGCAAGGTTACCCAAAGCAAACGCTGCATGTTCTTGCACCATCACTGTGGTTGACCCCAACAGGTGCACAAGGGGAGGGATGGCACCAGCTGCAACGACTAGGAGCTTGTGGTCGTTATTCACGGCAAGGTTACCCAAAGCCCCCGCTGCATTCCCCTGCACCTCCACCGAGCTGGACCCCAACAGTCGCACAAGGGGAGGGATGGCACCGGCGGTAGCAAGCATGACCTCGGTGTCATCATCCATTGAAAGTTTATAAAGAGCCACCGTTGCCTCACGTTGCACCATGATTGATTGTGAAGATAACTGAAGGACCAACACCTGTACGTCTGTGGGAACCTGTGAGCAAGTGGGGCAGAGGGGTGGGATCAGGAGGCGGGATGGATACCGGAGGACTTTGACGTGGGGGGACAGATGGGGGGATTCCACCGGGAAAGGGTCGAGGGGGGGAGGGGAGGGGCAACTGATAAGCCACAACAGCTTTACTCGAGAGTTACTCAGGGGGGTATTGGGAAGTGTTTGGGGTGTCATAGAAGAGCCCCCCCCAAAACGCGCTCCCAATGGATAGCTTCCCCCGGCCCGAATCCTCTTTGAAAGCTAACTGCGTAAACTAACCTGTACCTTCATCACCACTTAATGCCCCCCCCCCCCCTGGAACCCTGCCATGTGTAAATCCTGACAAGCTACCCTTCCATCTAGCCGCCCCACCCACCTGCTACCCCCAAACAATATGCCCTCCCCACGCACAAACCTCCCTCCGAGCTCTTACCCTAAACCACCCGCCTGATCCACCGCCTCCCCCAAACTCTAAATACATGCTACACTTCACACCTGCAGTCTAGCCGCGTTGTAGTCCGTAGCCTGCTGCATCAGAGGTGGGCTGTTCGCAGCCCGCTGCTGAGGCTGTGATGAGGGCGGGCGGTGATCGGCAAGCAGTTTTTTTAAACGGGCTAGCTGTAGCGGAGGAAGGCCCACCAGTTGAGACACCATGTTGTCATCAATGCTCTGCGGGGAGGAGGGAGGGGGCAGATGTATAACACCAGTCAGGGCAAGTAAAAGCTTCAGAGTGGAGACAAGGGGGAGTTATACACATGGGGGGACTTATACACATGGGGGGGGGGGGAGGAGGGGAGTTACACACATGGAGGGGGAGTTACATGCACAGGGGGACTTACACACACGGAGTGACTTCCACGCACGGGGGGGTTACATGCGCATGAGGGGAGTTACAATTACGGTGGGTATTACACACATGGAGGGAGAGTTACAATTACGGTGGTTATTACACACTTGGACGGGGAGTTACCTACACGTGGGGTGTTACACGCACGGTGGGGTCGTCGAATTACATACACGGGGTGACTTACTCGCACGGGAGGAGTTACAAGCACGGGGGGTATTACACACATGGAGGGGGGGGGGCACACGTGTGGAAGTTGTGTATACATAGGGAAGAACAACACATAGATATTAAACACACATGCAGGTTGGCTTAAAAAGCATGCTCCCCAATTGAATACACCCGCCCCCCCCACCCCCCCACACACACCTGCAGATCCAGGGGGTCAAAGTAGCCTAGCTCCTCCACCAGCCGTGTGGCCACTGCTAGGCTGATACCGGCAGTCTTGAGTGTTGCACATCCCTCCGGGCTCATAGCGTTAGCAAGGTTTTCCCATGTCACAGCCTGGGAAATAAATGAGAGGAAAACAACGGATCAGAGGGGAAAGGGGATAAGGTGGATAGTTTCCTAAGTGAAGGGGGGAGCATCTGGTGAAGATGTGGGTGGGGTGGAGGGGGTCATGTTCCCAAGTGAGGAGGGGTGTGTGGAGGTGTGTAGACCTTAACCACCTTTGTCATGCATTATCCCTCACGATCACCCGTAACCTTACTGAGCACCAGAGACATGCATGCCCGCTGCTTGTGTAGTATACTGCCAACCCACCCCTTCCTCATGGACTCTCCCCTCAATGAATGACCTTCCCCACTATCCACATATCACACATAAAGAGAGGGATGATGACTATGATGACAGGTCCCTGCATGCCTGACCTATGGACATCATGCTACTTATCCCCCATTTACTCACCCCCACCTGGTTGGAAGAAGGGGGGGTCGACACATCTCGCACGGGTTTCTCAGGAGCCGACTCTTGGAGGGCCTGCACACCATAGCATTTGTTGATCAATTGGACGCGAGCGGCGAGAGTGGATGACACAAGCACCAAGCAAACATGGGGGGGTGGACAGGCTATGCATGAGAAATGAGACATCAATTGCCTTGACAGGGATATCCATGCATGATGAATAGCCTCTCCCGTCCCTGCCTTTGGTATCATCAGCAAGATTGACGATCAGATGATGGGCAAGTACAGCCCCACTCACATGCAACACTTGCTTTGCTGATGGTCTGCCTTGGGGAGAGAAATCCAGACAACGCCGCAGAAGGGCGGCAAGCCAGGGAGGCAGGTCCTGAGGCAGGTCATGGGCCTGTTTGTTGTGGCTAATCTTGTTGTAGATCTGCATGATGTTCAGGCCTGCCATGGGCGGCGCCCCGGTCAAGATGTGCAGCATCGTACAGCCAAAGGCCCAAATGTCGGCAGCAGGACTGATCAAGAGCTCTGCATTCATCTGCTCTGGGGACCTGTGTGTATGGGAGGCGGGGTGGATGCATTGGTTTACTGTCTACTGTACTGTAAAGTACTGCCCCCTTGCCACCAGTGGTTGTGTCTAAGAAATCAGCGTTCACGGTGTGCACCATCTACTCATGCCCACAAGTAGACACAAATGCCGGCAATATGTGCTTGCCGTGTTGCTTCTAGGGTTCTTGTTATAATACGACTGATGCCAGAAACCGGAATGCATTTGAGCTATGCCCCATTGCCCCATCTACCCTGGCTGGCTGGCCCTAATGTAGTTGAAGGTGCCTACAACATGCATCTGCCATGAGGCTCCTAGGGTTTCCATTATGACACATAGGGATAGCTCTGAGCTATTGATGTCCCATCTGCCCTGGCTCACATGTAGTTGAAGGTGCCTGCAATCTGCGTTTGCCGCGTGGCTCCGAGCGTCCCATTGATAACGCGGCTGATGCCAAAGTTCGTCAAGACGGCATGGCCCTGTCGTGTGAGGAGCACGTTGTCAGGCTTGAGGTCCAGCACAGCCACACCCAGGCCATGCAGCTCCTCTAGGCCGTACACAATGTCACGCGCAACACTGAGCGCTTCAGACAGGCCCAGCTTCCCCCCTGCCATAACATGAGGGCATTGCATGGGGCGGCAGTATGATGGATCACCCTGTCACATATACCGACCACATGCAAGATTGAGCCAAGAAATGGCAACTTGCTTCAACACACACATTTGCAATGACATATCCACCTTTTGCGAGTCTCTGCAATGAGACTCTTGTTTGATGGTAACATCGCAGATGTGGCTTCGGCCCCGAGCTGAGCTGCTCTCTTAAACCGCACGCTCCTAGGGGGGCGTAGTTTTTTTCTTTCTTTCCACATTCTAAGCAAGTCTGCCTGATTACGAGGGGCTTGATCCAAAGTTTCATGTGCTGAGTAGCATATGATGAGTTGAGGCTTGCGATGCATGTATGTTGCATCTGGTGAGGCAAGGGTGGGCATGAGGGTTCATGCTCACCTGGTTGAAGGTCCAGGTGTGTCCGAAGGCTGGATGGGTACTTCGTCATGACAATGCAGAAGCGATCATCTTTGCGCGTAATGCCAAGGTAGCGACAAATGTAGTGGCACTCTCGTGTGACGTGCATCAAGACCACTAGCTCGCGCTTGAGGGAGGCCACCATGGGGCTGTCCGGGGAGCCGTCCGTCTGCTGGCCACGAGGCAAGGCAAGAGTCTTCACGGCAACCTGCATCCCAACAGAGAGAGGCAGTGATCAGGGGGAAAGAACAATACGTGTAAGGTTTCCTCATGGGGAACTCATGTCGAAAGGAGGGGGGAGTTTGGGTGCTTGGATGGGGGTCTTATATGGGCGGCTTGCAAAAAAAGCTTGCATGGAGTGCTTGCATGGAGGCTTGCACTACTTTACCACCCTAAGGTTTACGATTCAAAACCTGTCATGGTTCAATTACCGTGTTCCAGGTGTAAGCAGAAAAAACGTCTAGAACTTCGTTGTAAGTGCCCCGCAGAATGTCGCGAACAGGTTTGTATACCGGTACTTTCCTTGCAATATAACTGCTGTGGGTGGAGCGGTACCTGACGCATCCTACTTCAGCGAGTGCATACTCATTATCATATTTATTTATCTAGGGTCCACCTTCTATCTTTCATGATTTCTTCATTTATTTCGTGCACTGCTTTCCAATACCGTAGTATCAGTCGGATTTGGTTTTATTCTGAAACCTTTTTGTTTTAACCCAGCTTTACACAGTGTCTTGATTGGTTTGAATAGTCAGATTTTGTTTGGTGCCTAAATAAACAAATTTCAATGGCTGGTTTTATGAAACAAAATAATGAATTGTCTGGAAATTACCTACGAAATTACCTGGAAAATCCCTACACATAGCCGCAGCCCTGCAGCTAGTACTGACAACCAGAAAGGAACTCCACTCTGAAGATGTTACCGGGTAAGTAATATGAAATAAAATACGGCACCGCACCGGCAGTTCAATGGGCGGCTGCAGGTGCTGGGGCCCCGCCTCTCCTACCTCTCCCGGTGCATGTCCCTAATGTCCCGGAAACACCTCATCAGCTAACCAAGCAACTGTTGCAGCCCTTCCTACGTTATTTGCCTTTGAACTAGAAAAGTACTAATAATCTCAACTGCCTCTTCATTCTTAAGACTGGGTACAAATTTGGCCGCAGTGGGCGCAGAATGGGGACGTAAAAGAGAGGGGGAGCTAACCCTGGTGGTATGCAAAATATTTGATTTTTGTTGTTGGCTTTTCATTTTAATTCCGACCTGAAACTGTTGGTAGGTGTTTATGATTGGCTTTTAAATAAACAACATAAAAGCACAAATCCGACTGATACTAGGGCATGCCGTCCTTTACCTTATAGGAAAACCTTACCTCCTTCCCATGCAGCGTTCCATTCCAGACCTGGCCTGTCGCTCCCGCCTCGCTCAACAAGCTCTCAAGAGTCACGCTTTCGGTGGCAAGACCATGCTCGCAACACCGGAAAGATTCCAACGTCCAAGCATGTCAAGCAGGTCTTGGTCAGGGGCAGCTACGGCGCCCGCCACCATCTCAGTAGCGGCAGAGGCTTGCATGAGCATAGACATAAGCATATAGTTGGGACGCAGTTCTGCATCCGGTTTCTCCACCGTGGCCCTGCAGGTGGGGCAGCTCTTGCGGTTGCCGATGTCGGCCTTGAGGGGAAGCAGACGGATGCATGCCTCACACACGGTGTGGCCGCATGTCAGTATAAGAGGCCGACGAACGGTCTCGTTAAATACATCCAAACATATAGGGCAACACGAGGCGTCATCATTAGACATCGGACTGAGCAAACGGAGCTGGCCGGGATGCGTGATAAGCGTCGGTGATGTTGATGGATGCAGATGCAATTCAGTTACGCGTATTAAACGTGGATTACGTGGATGATCGATGTGAAACAAGGAAGTGGATGATGAGGCAACGATGTATATATCAGCCAGAATGTTGAGAATTGAGACGGGGTAGGTTTGAGAATGTTATGACGGAAGCCACTTTCCCACAGCTCGTCTTGGAATGGATGTCTGGGAAGGACCGTGGCGAAGCTGCGTGTCTAGGACGGGCCCACCGGCCAGGGGGAAATAGCAACTACGCTACAGGGGAGAGAATGTGTGGACGCAGATAGGGGAGAATAGGGAGACGCGTGCAGTGCGCGCTGCACGCGATATGACCAGAGCAACTTCGTAGACCGTAGGCGCATCTATAATCGAACGCTGTCCCTTACGACACTCACCACTCTTTGGTGATGTTGCAACACGCACGTGGTCTGCCTCGAGGAAGAAGCTGCATGTACCAACCGTCGAATTGCAGTGGGCCTCGAGGGCAACACAGTTGCTTCAAACTTGAAGCCCTAACCCGCCCTAAACCCCACCTGCGCAAAAGGGCCATCGATGACGTGGCTCATTTCCGGCTGAGTGGAATGTGCCTCCTCGCCCTGCGCCCTCATTTATTTGCTTGGATTTAACCATGTCTGAGGCGCCGCCCCGTCCTGTAAAAACGGAGGCGAACACGAAAAAATATCCGGGTTGCGCATGTGGCCTTCGCCCCTCTGTCTGTGGCCGTCGTCGGCTGAAAACAGACGAGCACGAATAGGTAAGGCAATCGGATACCAAGCGCTCGCACGGCCGCATCCTCTAACAACCTGCTACCAAACCCAAGCCTGACCGTTGATTCCTGCGTGCCGGTATCCGATACTTCTCAGACGGGGCTTGTGTTCCAAACGCTCCCGGCGCCAACTTGCTCGGGGTGGCCTGCTATTTTATAGTCGATGGCTCTACCCATGTGGTCACTTATGATGGCACATTTTAAACTAACACAATCACCTGATCTGAACGTGCATGCCGCCCTCCATGCATCATCATGCACTCATTCCAGCACACCTTCCAGCTTCTGCCCCCATCTTGGCCACTGCTCGGTTACTTACTGAGTTACTTTCCTCACTGAAGGTCTCTGCAACATGCACCTCATCCTTCTAGCAGCAAGATGATGTTCCAGATCTAGCAGGAGGGCAAACAAAGGGAGCGCCAGCTGTCTTGCTTGCTCATGCCGCATTGGACGACGACATTGATTTGAGGCCTGATGATCTGCTACCTCTATTATTTGGTAAGAAAGAAAGAAAGCTACGCCCTATTAGGGTATGAAAGTTGAGGAAACAACGCAGCTTGGGGCCGTAGCCACATCCGCGCTGTTACCATTAGTTTTCGGTAAGCTGGTGTGAAGGAGGATGGGAGACTGAATGTCTGCTACATTCCGCCCCCTACCCAGGTATGCTGCTTGGGCTCATTCAATCAACAGTGGTCTGCTCCTCAACCCAGCTATTGTGGGTTCCGGAGCAGAGGCCGTATCGTTGTTCCACTCTGCTCGCGATACACTGCATCCCTTAACTGACGGTGATGTACTGGGGGCATGCCCGTATGGCCATTCGATGTTGAAAGCATGTCAGTACGGTGGGTTGGCATGAGAGGCGGCGCCATTCAAGTGCGGAAAGAAAACCACGCCCGCAGCGGGTGTAAAGGTTGAGGAGATGCCTCAGTCACCTTCAAGGTCTAATCTAATTGTTTAGGGCTGAAGGTCTCCCCTGTCCCTGACGGATCCTCTTTGAATTCTGGTCAAAACCTAAGACTCCCTAAACGATTGAACCGAGACGTTATCCCTCAACCGTCAACCCTTAAGTGAACCCTAAACAACCCTGAGCCCTTGAGCAAGTGAGCAAGAAAGGCTGCTAGGTGGGTGTGTTAAAAATATAACAACAACGCTCATGTAACGCACCCCTCTAATATGCCCTTAATGATCCTGACCCCTTACCACCAGTGTTGCCACCACCCCAGCCTAAGAGGTCCAACAGCCTCAACGGGAGTGACGCATGTGGCCAAGGAAGCTATCAACCTCAGCAGGATGCAGGTGTGCCCACGCCCACCTTCAGCATGTGATGGAGGTGAGCATATTGCCTTGGCCCATGCAGCCTTGGCCCATGAAGCTTTGGCACATGCAGCCTTGGCCCAGGCTGCCTTGGTCCATGCAGCCTTGGCCCATGCAGCTTCGATCCAGGCAGCCTAGGCCCACGCAGCTTTGGCACATGCAGCCTTGGCCCATGCAGCCTTGGTCCATGCAGCCTTGGCCCATGCAGCTTCGACCCATGCAGCCTAGGCCCACGCAGCCTTGGCCCATGCAGCCTTGGCCCATGCAGCCTTGGCCCAAGCAGCCTAGGCCCATGCAGCCTTAGCCCATGCAGCCTAGGCCCATGCAGCCTTGGCCCATGCAGCCTTGGGTTTGCAGCCTTGGCCCATGCAGCCTTGGCCCATGCAGCCTAGGCCCATGCAGCCTTGGCCCATGCAGCCTAGGCCCATGCAGCATTGGCCCATAGACCCTTCGCCCATGCAGCCTTGGCCCATGCAGCCTAGGCCCATGCAGCCTTGGCCCATGCAGCCTTGGCCCATGCAGCCTAGGCCCATGCAGCCTTGGCCCATGCAGCCTAGGCCCATACAGCCTTGGCCCATGCAGCCTTGGCCCAAGCAGCCTTGGCCCATGCAGCCTTGGCCCATGCAGCCTTGGCCCATGCAGCCTTGGCCCATGCAGCCTAGGCCCATGCAGCCTTGGCCCATGCAGCTTTGGCCCATGCATCCTTGGTCCATGCAGCCTTGGCCCATGCAGCCTTGGCCCATGCAGCCTTGGCCCATACAGCCTTGGCCCATGCAGCCTTGGCCCAAGCAGCCTAGGCCCATGCAGCCTTGGCCCATGCAGCCTAGGCCCATGCAGCCTTGGCCCATGCAGCTTTGGCCCATGCATCCTTGGTCCATGCAGCCTTGGCCCATGCTGCGGTGCTTCTTTTACCTCCGTTTTGCCCTGTGGGCTGCAACCTCAATTGTAGCCAAGAAGGCGCCTCATGGGACTGGCTGAGTTTTTTTTTTTCCAAGGCCACCATTGGCAGGCCATGTCTCGGGGCTGCCTTACACCTAGTTTCGGCAATGGGGACCGACTCTGGGCTGGTCTGCAGCTGGCAGTCCAAGCAGTATGGGCGCATGGCTGATCGCATTTGGGGCATGTAGCTGGAGGATGGATTATCGCTGACACGTAGGTGACATGTGGCTGAGATATCAAAATAAGTACTGGCTGTCAGTTGCTCTACCTCCTGCACAATTTATTTATGCATTCGTACTCAAGCTGTAGATTCATACTCAATTGGTAATTTCATACTCAGGCAGTACATTCATGCTCATGCTGTCCAGTCATACACTCAAGCAGTACATTCATACACTCTAGCGGTACATTCAAAATCCCTACAGTGCCTCTATGATGTTACCGAGCAGTGAGCACCCGCCCCCCCCGTCGTCCGGCAAGGCCAAGCACAGGTGCTCCGCCAGCTACTACCAGTATTCATACAGCAGTGGCATTTATGAACTATCAGACAGGCTAATCAGCACTCTTACCTCAATCATGTTCCCGAGCAGAGCGGCTAACGCACCCGCCCGCCTGCCCACCCCCCCATCCAGCAGGGCCAAGCGCAGGCGCTCCGCCAGCGCCGCACCCTCATAGCCCACTAGCCCGCCGGAGCCCCTCAAGATCCCCGTCGCCGCACCCCCCGCTGGAGCACCTCCCAGCCGCTCAGGCGCCGCACCCCCAAATGGCACCGCAGCTGCCTGCCACCTCCGCTGACAGAGAGGAGCCTGTCAGCTCGGAGACGGCGCGCCTGACGAGCCGGGCGGATATCGGAGCAAGGGAGGCTGCGCTGGTCCACAGGTGAGGCACGCACATCAGGCTCAGGAACTCCCCACCCCCAAAACCGCCCAAGCCGAAGGCTCGGGAGCTGCTCCCGCTCCCGCCCCTGCTTAGGTCCCTGCCTCTGGCACTGATGCCACCTCTCTGCCCTCCAGGCACCTCTGTCTGCAACTGCATCTGCTGCTGCGGCGGCGGTGCCTGCTGCTACATCTGCGTCTGCTGAAGATGATGACTAGGACGAGGAGGTAGGTTAGCAGGCAGGCCTAGAATGCGCACGACGATCTGCGTACAAAGAGTCTCGGCGAAAGGGACACTGGTAGCAGGAGACCATCCGCCCGACGGGCCTGGGCCCGCCACACCTCTCGTGTCAGGCTGCGTTATCAACAGCCCCCCATCCATCACCGTGTCTCCATCCACGTCGACTGGCGCCGACGTTGCTCCTGCCAATCCCGCCGGCGCTGCCAACCCCGCTGCCGATGCAACCGCAGCTGATCCACTAGCCAATCCTGATCCGGGTCCCGAAATCGCCGCCGCTGCAGCTGGTCCCGCTGCAGAGTTCGCAGCCGATGCAGCGGGTCCTGCCATTGCGGTCAAGAGGAGCTCCCGCAGCATGCCCAGAGCCCCATCAGAGTACAGCGCCGCCGCGACCGACGAGGCCACGCGCTGCGCATGTTGCTTTGGCTCGAGATCCAGAGAGAGAGCAGCGGATGCCGCAGCAGTACCATCAGCAGCAAGCAATATGTGTGAGAACGCGAGCCACACAAAGATCCCCATGTGCCGGGATGCAAGCGTCTGGTAGCTTCCTGTGAGTGAGGAATCAGACACCATGCGCTGTAACACAGGAGCCGGGATGCGCGCAGCCGGTGTCATGGGATCTCGATAAGGCGATCCTGTGCTCCCTCCTCACCTCCAGCAAGGCAGCACAGGTGTTTGTAGTCTCCTCCTCATCTCCAGCTCGGTGCAACCCCTGTTGCTGTCCTCCCTTGAATTCTCTACTGGTTGATTTGATTCCACTTGGAAATGATGTCAGGGGGCAGGGCAAGTCAATGGGAGGACACTGCATACACGAAAGTAACGCTTATCAGAATTGATGATAATAATTATAGATCAAATTAATAAAATAATAATACATAAAACTAATGATTATAATAATAATACCGTAGATTTGATTTGCCTTCCCTCGGGTATCAATTAATTATTTCTTTTCATTCTGCCCTCGGGGCAAAATCAGTTGTTTAATGCTGCCTTCTGGGCAGATTTTTTTGTTTAATCCGTTCCCTCGGCACCGAAATTTGCTTAAGAGCAGTGTTAAAGGCCTCACATCTGCCATGCATTTCATCCAGTTCAGCACTCAAATCAGCAGAGAAAAAATCATCGAAGCACACTTGACAACACTGATGACCCTCAACATGGTGCCGGTACAACATGCAGGCCTCCCATCAATGTCTTTTTCGATATAGTACCGGCACTACCCAAAACAAATGAGTTCAAAGCTTGCACTTAACTGAGTGGCTGCCCTTGAAGACACATTAAGAGCACCCCTTGCCCTTTCTCACGACCCCCCCCCAGACACTGCTCTGAGGCCCTGTGTATCTAGCTCTTTCAACAGCCAACCCTCCATTGCGCGTGCCCTTTTGTAAGCAGTGGGTGTTGGCCCCAGCCGAGGCTCCTCAGCCATCTTCAAGGCTGGGTCCATGTCAAGCTGGCCTTTCAAGGGGGACACGATCCCCAAGGTAGCATATCAGATGAGAGATCGAAACCAGAAGGCCATCACATGAGATCGAAACAAGAACAAATGTAAGAAGAGATATCGAAAGAAGAGGGCTGACCAGATGAGAGATCGAAACCAGAAGGCCATCACATGAGATCGAAATAAGAACACATGTCAGAAGAGAGATCGAAGTAAGCGGGCTGACCAGGTGAGAGATATGAGAGATCAAAATCAGAAGGCCATCACATTAAATCGAATGAAGAACCCAGGTCTGAAGAGAGATCGAAATAAGAAAGCAGACCATGTGACATCTTAAGCCATCACGCTAGACCTTGAATGTGCAGCCTCTTTATGAACAGCGCTTGAAAGCTCAGCTCTATCTTGTACCGGTACGTGAATAATGCGGTACCCGTTGCACCAGACGTCAAATGAACGAACGGAGACAGGCGGTGGCGACGGGGGCCTCGGCAGCGATTTCGATCTTATTAATATTTAAAGATTCGAGCCCCTCACCCCAAATAATGAATATTTGATGTATCTCTCGGACATAACCCTCACCCCCAAACAACATTAATTATGAGGGAAGGCTAACCGAATCTACGGTAATGATGATAATACAATTAATAATAATAAAGCGTTCCAAAATCGCATACAAAACTTTCACACAAGAAGAAAGAAGAATAAAGGGTAAGACCCGAAAAACACCCCTAGTAAATGCTGCATTATTAAGAAGAAAGAATGGTAAGACAATTAAAATGTAAGACGTAAGACGTAAGATAGTAGGGTATAGGCAGGGTTGTACGGCCTTCCGCGAGTAAGCAGGGGCTTAGTTTAACACTTGACCCCTGCAGACCCCCCCTTGAAATTCTCGATTTCCTAACCTTATTTCTAAGAGCGAAAACACAAACGTTGGTTTTCCTGTGACAAGACACATGCATGCTATCACGCCCCTCCCCGTCCCTGCTGTCCAGCCCCCCAAATCCACTTTGGGGGTTAGTCTAAATCCCCTTTTCTCGTCTAGCCTCGCTGTGGGCAAGTGGCCCTGGGTAGTTGCCGCTTCCACACTACGCTGCAACCCTCTGACAGCTCTGAGCTGGTCAGTCATCGGGCGGAAGCAAAGGACGCGCTCCAGGCTGAGGGCCTTGCTACCCTAAGCCCCACGATATCGCCCGTAGAGCCGTCCAGCGTCTGTTGAGATGCCTGGGACCTGCTCTGGACGACGGCTGTGGGGCTCACAGCTGTCCTCCTCAGATTGCGAGGGGGGACGGCAGCTCAGGGGCCCAGCGCCGCCTCACCACAGGACAGCGAGCCGAGTGTATGGGAACCGCAGGATGCCGCCATACACCCGAAAGCCTGCTGTCCACCAGACGCGGCATTCGACAGCCGCTACCGCAGCCGCGCCTCGCACGCAGCGCCCGCGCTCAGCAGAGCTGCGGATTACTCTTGCAGCGCCTCATGCTCGTGGGCGGCCGCCTGGCCGTGGCACGACTGTGAAGCCTCATACAGCGGCATGGCCTCGGCCAGCCGCACCTACATGAGGGATATGAGTCAGACCAGATGCTCCACACGCTGCTGCGGCTCCTTGCTCCGTGACTCAACCACCTGTGTTTGAGGGGGGGGACATGGTCCGGGGGCAACAATGACACCTTGTACATAGCATGCATACCCTGTGCCTTGGGAGTCCCACACCATTCAGAAGGCCTGCAAACCCTATAACAGAATGGGGCCCTGCGTCAGAGTGGTTTTGATGACAGTGGACCAAGGGGAGAGGGGGCACAGGGCCATTTCGAACGGCATCATGACCCCGCAAATACGCCCGATGCCTTTCGAATGTATCTCAACCGCACCAAGGGCAGTGCAACTGGCAGTGCTCCCGGCAAAAGCTTGTTCAGGCACAGAAGCCAAACTTGGGTGGTATGAGACTGCTGGCCATTGGGTCCCTTTCCCCTCAAGCCCCATCTCACCCCTCCCTGCCGGCAGACGGAAGCAGTGGAAGACATAGACATATCTGCCCTCCTCCCACCCACTGCACACCCCACCTCACCTGGACAGCCTGCAGGAGCTCATGAAGCTCTCGGCTCTGAAAGCAAGGCTATCAAAATCCCCTTGGGGACTGCTGCCTTCGCTGCCAGCCCCCATCTGAAAGCAGCAGTAGCCGCAGCCGCCATGGCATCGTTGGCATGGGTGTCGCACCGGTCCACCATTGTCAGGTGCCGCCGCCCATCCATTGTCAAGCAGCTGTTGCCGGCCACCCCTATGCTGGTGCCTCAGCATCCGTCACCAGGCGGGCGGCTGCCGCCTCATCCGCACCGTGCTTGGATTTCACATATGAGGTGAGCACATAGATGCACCCTCGGCAGCAGCTGCTCCAGGTGCACACTCTCGGTCGCCGCTGTTTCGTAGGCAGGGAGGACGGGCAGGCTGTTATCGCTGCCGGCGGATGCGCCGTGCTGCTTTGTTGCTTGGCCTCCACCAAGGGCAGCGACTTCCTTGGTCAGCTCAGCACAGTGGGTGTGCGCCATCATAAGGTCTCGCCGCATCTGTTGTGTGCAAAGGGCACAAAGGTACATCTGTGTGTGCTTGCAATGTCGCACACAGGGGGCAGGAAGGCGCGTGTGTGTGCTTGCAGTGTGTATGTGTTGCGCTCAGACGGGGTGCGAAGGCAAGTATGCGTGCTGCAATTGTTTGCCAGAAGTGTACCATATGACGTGGTCTCGCCATGCCTGGCCCTCAGACACCTGCGTGTGTGCATCTGTGCACTTAGCACGGGTGCCCAGTAGGTGTGCCTTTTTCCCCAGAGCCCCCGTTGAAGTAGCTGTGGTGCCTCATCAGCCATACGAGCGCAATGCTCATTAGTCGCCATTTCCTCCGAACCCGATTGACATGATGAGTAATATTTTCGCCTTCACCCATTCCCCACAAGTGCAGCATGCCTATGTGACCCGGGCAGCAACCTGCAACAGCCCAAGCGTAACGTCCGCCTCCCGGATCGCGCTTTTTAGGCGCTACACACTTTAGAGAATGATCGGTATTGCTCAGGTGCCCTCATGCAACCAGCTAGGCCCAGCCCCCCACAACCCTGCACTGGACACCTGAACGCCTCCCATCCAGCCAGCGCAGCCCAGCCCCTCACCATACAGTCCGTTCTCACCTGGCTCCCAGCCCAGCCCCTCAGTCCTGCCCAGCCCAGCTCAGCCTCCCAGTCCTTCCAGCCCAGACCAGCCCCCAATCCTGCCCAGCAGTCCGGCCCAACTGAGACAGCTCCAGCACGATGTCCACAACCCACGCAGCGAGGTAAAGGCATGTACCTCAGTCCTCAGAGCAAAGGAGCACTGCTGGTCTCGGAGCCCATACGCTGCATGCAGAGATGGAGTTGGTGGCGATGCCGGCGTCTCAGGCCGAAAGGCTGTCAAGGCTGAAGCGGGACAACTCGGAGTAGGCGCGCTGCCGGAAGGCAACTTGACGGCACGCGGACGGCTGCGGAGAAGGACGGGCGGCGGCAGCTGGAGGTGCAGCAGGCCAAGCTGCAGCTCAAATCGGGGCATCTGTGCTGACAGTGCGTAGCGAGAAGCTCCGTGGCGCAATCGGCCCCGAGCTGGTCACCAGGATCAACGGCTGCGACGCCGCACTACTCGAGGCGACCATGTCAGGGCGGCGCAAGCAGCGGCGGAGGGGCGGAGGTATGAGGTGATGAGGCAGGCGCACCTCCAAGGCCTTTCCAGACGCGGGAGCGGGAGCAACCGCCGCCGCCGCCATCTAGCTAGTCACGGTCACTGGAGCCGCCGTCGCCGCCGCTGTCACCGGGATGGGCCTCTGTCGCCTCGGCCTTTCCTGGCGCGGTCACGGGATGGGCCGCGGTCGCCGCCACTTCCACCGATGCCTTATTAGTCGGGGTCGCAGGATGGGTAGAGTGGCAAGGGCGCCGTCTTGTCCATGCCGGCCTCAATTGTGATGGCGCTATCGAGCTCGGGCTCCTCTGGCTGCGCTAGAGTGGCGCGGGGGGACGAGGAGGGTCAGCAATGCGGGGCCAGCAGGTGGGCGAGGACGCACAGCGCCTCACAGCGGGGAGACGGCAGCCAGCCAGCGTGCATTCTGGCGCAATATGACGACGTACAACACACTTGCTCGACAGAAACTGACAACAACTGGAGCGCAGGGATCATCCGCCTGAAGCTGCCCTCTGGCAACCGGCGGTCGCGGGGCCAACAGGAGTAGCCAACCAGATGCACTCCTTGCATTCTCAGCCATAGGTTATCAAGCATAGGGTTCAAGACCCTTCCCTCGGGTGGCCGCGGGGTAGCCCCCATCAAAGGCGATTCTGACCGAAAGGAGCGCTGTCAGGAAACCATAGCACCTCATAATTATGCCTCCCCTCCCCTCTCCAAATGGGGCCCCTCAAGAGTGCCTGCCCCCAGCTGCTCCCCTCCGTCTCCGCCTCCCCCCCTCTCTTCCCCACGCACCTGCAGGTGCATGTCAAATCGCCAGCGCCTGCAGGAGCTCTTGTGAAAAACTCAATATCCTTGAACATGCTCAGTGGGGCAGAGAAGACGCGGTACACGAGCAGCTGCTTGCGGCTCGTGAGCCGCATGCTGACGGCTGTCAACTGTGAGTGTGCGCAGCATGCAGCAGTCCGTTTGCGCGTTCAGGATGCACTCGAGACACAGCTCGTGAGTGGGAACAAAGTAAAATGGCGGCGGCACAGTGTGCGCCATCTGAGAGGCAGAGGACAAGCTTTGCCTGAGATGCAGGCTCCGTGGCATGCACCTCAAACCACCCCTGCACAGGTAGACTTCGTAAGCCATGCATGGGAGATGGTGAAGAAAGCAAGCGCTTGCGTCTGGCTGGTCGCCCTTCTGCAGAACCTCCTCCGTCATCCTGCCTGCTCTGGCCCCTGCTCCTAATAACCCCACATGCAGCACCTCCTCATCAATGTTTTGACGTACGACTGCGTTCACCACCAACTCTTGCATCTTCGTCGGGTCTCACGCACGCAAGGCCGTTCAGCACGATCTCCCCACTCTGCACAAGAATGTTAGGGGTCGGTAGCAAATGGTACAGGGAGGGGGGTCCTAGGGTTCAGGCAGAGGAGCATGGACAGCATTGGCAACATACAGCAAGGTCTGAGCTTCCACCAAGCTTCCAACAACAACATGCTGTGTGTGGATCCAGGGAGGGCGGGGATGAGCGTGTCACTGCGGATGAGGGAGTCAGTGCGGCCCGCCCCTCGCCCCAACCATCAATCAGCCCGTGCATGCCCCCTGCTCCATTTGAGCGTGCCTTCACCGGAAACATGAGGGCCCTGCCGGTGGCCTGCCTCGCCTCAGCAACGCCGTGTAGCGGCAGATGCCACAGCAGCGCCTGGACCAAGTGGCGTTGTGACCGTGACCAGCACCTCCCCGATAGCGCCCTGGAGCGATAGCAAGCAGAAGTCGAGTGGAATCTGCGGCGCGAAGCGGGGGCTAGGGCAGGGAAGGAGTACCTCCTCGAGAGCACTGTAGCCCCCCATGCACCAAGGAGGCAGATAGCTTGCCAGGCAGCAGCGAGGCCAGATGGCAGCGACGGCCATTTGATCTTGTGACAGCCTGGCATCCTCACACAGCACGCCTCACCTCTCGCCACCCTCACCGCAGCCACTAGCCAGCAGCGTCGTCCCCTACAACACCAGCATAAATAGTAGAATGTATGATAAAAGGAGGGCAACAACCATAGGCAGCAGCTCTTCCTGAGAGTGGCATTCCTGCATGGCATGCCGGCAACCTGGTGAGCGTGACGGACAACCGACATCCAGGGGGGAAGGCTGTGGAGGGCTTCTGCAAGAGATGCGGACAATACGGAAGCCAGCAGAATAACTTAAGCAGCGGGTGCACATCACACCTTAGCCACTGGAAGGATTTAAATCAGATAGGCAGGCGGGCCCTTGAATGCAAGACATCTAATTTTCCAGCGGTGCAGCCCCCAAGCCAGAGTCGCGCACCTCGCAGGCAGACAGCACCAATCTAGCAGAAGGCACAGCCTGATGTGAGGCCAAAGGGAAGCGCCGCCAGGCCAGGACTACCGTCAGAGGGAGCGGCGGAGCTGGCGTAGAGGCAGCATGCCTAATTCAATTGGATCTGATTCCCCAGGCCATATGCCCTTTCTTATCTTAGAGAAAGGCATCCGCAGATAAAGGACATCGTGGAAAAGTGTGTATGCCGAGAGGCACCTGCATGGGAGGTACAGACACATAGCCAACGCTCAAGGACTCCTCTAAATGAACACGAAGTGGTGGCTGTCAAGCTCGACAGAGGCCACATAGGGGTCGGTAGAAGAGCTGGAGCAAGTGCCCTAGCGGCTGGGACGATAAATATGTGAGTCGTGCTCACATGGCAGAGAGAGGGGATGCCGAGCGTGTGTACGCTCAGGCCATGCAGGCACGAGATTCGGGTTGTGCCAAAGACCCTGTTATACAATTTTCATGAGAACAAGAAGTTCTGAAGATACCAATGTGAAAGGCCAAATAGAGTGGCATGGTCAACAGGCATTGCCGAGTCCAGGAGCACAGCGAGCTGTCATCGCAGCCCCCATGCGTTCTCAGACATCCTCACTCCAACGGCCCCCCCACGGCCTCAGAGGGTCAACGCAGCCTCATGCGCTCCTTGACACACCTCCAGAAGAGCGAAGCAGCCTCGAGCACCTCCGCATGGCAAAGCAGCTGCCTATGCTCACTCGAACTCTCGCTCCTTGATTCGCCAATACATTATTAAAATCTTGCTAACAGTAGAAGATACAGAGAGTGAATCCTCAATACAATATCCATCTCCACACCATGTATATATGTAAAATGTCCACACATTCGAGCTTTCACTTTCACGAGCTATAGAGCTTTGTTCTCTCTTTCTTTCCATTTCACGTCTGCTGCATTATTTGTAATATCATTTGTCAAGACTCCCCACGACTCTGGGTGGAAGTTTGGAGGTGGGAGGCTTCTTGTCAGGGCTTTCTCCTACTTGTGCTTTGGGCCTTCCTCTGAGATCAGCTCATGACGCGATTTTCATTTTTGCAGGACAATGCCTCTTTCCAAGGAAACCGCAGCTCGTGCTTGCCGTGAGACGCTCCAGGGAGAGGAGCTCGGGGAATTTCTCGAGTTTATCGACGACCTGGACGACGATGTTCTGGCTTCAACGCTCGTGATGGAGACGGACGGGCCCTATGCCATTCTTGGCTTACTGAGGAGGAAGATGCGCGGTGAGCACATAATCACTTTGCCACCCATGACTATTTCTGTTCCAACCCTAAAGCACTGGTTGGGCTTCTCTGGGTAAGGCAAGGCAACTTGGAAGATGGTGCTGATTTTATCTAGACGCAACCCATGTGGGCGCACCTGCCATCCTAATAGATAGCACTGAAAGATTGTGCTAAGTGGAGTACTCTGTACCGCAGCCATTAGGAGGCCTCCCCGCGGCCACCAATGGGCAAAGGCCTGACCTAAAGCGGCCTCCGGCCGAACGGCCTCCGGCCGGAGCCTGGCCACATATGAGACTCCGGCCGGAGTGTAGCTGACAACAGCTGAATGCCCCGTCATTCCTCGGGCAAGACTTAGACTTATGCCATGCTTGCGTATGGGAGGAGGCCATGCCCAGCTGTAGGACAATCGAGCCCCTTGAGCACCCCCATGCAGGTCATGTGTCACGCGCCCCCCCTTCATGGTAGGTGCTGTCACACGCCCCCCCTGCAAGGCAGGTGTTGTCACCCGCCTGTCCCCGGGGTGGGTGGGACTACCCAATCAGTCCCCGCATGGTCTCCCAAGAGCCCCGGAATGGGCGAAATTAAAACAACTCTATGAATGAGCAGCCATCCAGTGTGGCTGGCAGCGCTTGCACGAGGCCTGCAGAAGGGTAGCTGAACTGTAGCCGAGGGTAGCTGGACTGTAGCTGAACTGTAGCCCATCTGAACTAGCGCCATGGGCCTGACAGGTAGTGGCCAACATCCTACAGTGGTGCGCCCCGCTGTCGCGCCCCTCTCCCCTGCTGTTTCCCTTTTTTTTTTGCTACAAGGCCATATTCGGCAGGCCGCCCCGCGTGTTGACCGGCCTAAACAGCGTGGCCGGCAAGAAGGGTACAAGCAGTAAACCCCACTGCCACCCTGGTGGATGCGGTGGGGCAGCGCAATGTGGACGGTGTTTCAGCGCATTGTGGATGGTTGGGAAAGCATGGTGGGGCTGCGCACTAGCACGCTAGCCCTGTCCATGGGTTGGGGCAACGCACCTGTGTTTCCCCCATTGCTGCCCTCGTGCATTGCTCCCATGCCGCAGCCCGGCCCGCACCACCTCGCTACTACCCAACCCTGGCGCACCTCCCTGCCCTGCTATGGAGCACCCCCCTGCTCTGCTCTGGAGCACCTGCTGCTGCCCAGAATATGCCTCCTACCTATCCCCGCTTTGCTAGATTGAATCATTTCCTAACAGAGGGTTTTGTGCGTGTTGCCTGCAGCAGCGGCGGCAATAGCGGCAGCGGCGGCAACAACGGCAGCGGCGGCAGGTGGAGGAGGTGAGTTTTGCAGGAAGGACATGTGTGGAGGAAGGGGTAGATCCTCAACCAAGTGCGACAAATAGATGAACATAAATAAAGAAATGCCGAAGGCCCTCCAACCTGCACATCTTACAGGCCCCCCGGCGCCCCTGAGGGACGAGTGCGCGCCTGTAAGATGTGCAGGGCCATGCATGGGGCGCCATGCGTTGCCTAAGCTCATTCAAAGGCCCCATTCAAAGGCCCATGCTAGGGGAGGCGGGCTCTTAAGTGAAGAGCCATGGCCGTAGGCCTAAGCAGCATGCTTGTTCACATTTTGGGTCTCTGGCTGGGAGTCTGAGTGAAGGGATGAAGTCTCAGCCGACTGTTGATTTGGGGACGCATTCCCCTCCCCCTGTGTCCCCACTGCATGTGCTGTCACGAGTCATGTCACTGCCAGTCCTCGGGGTGGGGCAGCGCACTTGTGGTTCTCCCATTGCCAGGCCGTGGGTGGGTATGCTTCTTGGGCCCACGTTCGGTTAAAATTTGCATGGTGCCCCTTGCCATTGTCTGTGCTGAAGGTCCGAAACTTGACCGGCCGAAGCAGCGTGGCTGGCAAAAAGGGTATGGGTAGTGAATCCCATTGCCACCCTGATGGATATGGTGGGGCAGCGCATGGTGGAGCTCATGGGAAACACATGGCGGGCTGCACATAGGCGTGCCACTTGGGGCTCCGGTGGAGCCATGGTGTTGCATGAGGTTGGCCGATCGGAACCGATCAGATACCACGTACTCCACCTAATCAGGTTGGCCCCATCCCCTCCCACCTGTCCCCCTGTTTGACCGCATGACTGTCTTCCAGCCCCCATGTCGGGCACTCGCATGCTGCTTGTTGCCTCGCCGGCACCCAATCCACGCTTTGTGCATCCAACAAGCCTTATGCCATGCGTACATAGCTGCATTTCCATACCTGGGGGTGCATGGGGGACCCTCCTCCTGCCGCCCTGGAGCACCCCCCATGCATGCCATGTGTCACGCGGCCCCCGCTTCACGGCAGGTTTAGGCAGTGAACCCCATTGCCACCCTGATGGATGCAATGGGGTAGGGCATGGTGGATTGTGGGAAAACGCATGGTGGGGCTGCGCACAGGCGCACAGCCCTGTCCCCCGGCTGGGGCAGCACACCTGTGGCTCCCCTCACGCCTGTCCCTCACATGCTGCAGCCCACACCCCACTGCTTTATTGGCCTCGGGGCAGACTTCCAAGGGTAGTTCATCAGCACTACGGTACTGCAGCCGCCAGAGGTCCATGCACAGTGGCGCACAGTTATGTAGCAGACACATGTGAAGCTAAAAGTAGGCAAGTGGCGCCTCATGCATTTATTTATTCATTGTTTCTCCAATAATAAGGCATATTTGGCAGGCCGCCCCGCAGCCGTTAATGATTGGGGCCACATGGGAGGGACAGGTATGGAGGAAGGGGTAGATCCTCAACCAAGTGTGACCCATCAAGGCCGGGACAGGGTCCTGGCTGGCGCACTGGCCGTGTGCCAGCCAGCGAAGGCAGCTTCCTGGCAGCTCCCTAGCCTTGCCCCGCCCCCTACACACCGTGCGGGGTGCATGATTGCCAGACCACCTTTGGCAGGCCTTGAGTGTCTGACTGCGTGCAGCAGCCCCTCTTTCCGTGCCCGGCCGTGCTTGACCGCCCTCAGCCCTCCTACCCCCCTGGCTGCCCTCCTGCTTATATATATACGCTTGATACCTGTCCACACATGAGGCCAGCCTATGCTCAACCCGCCTGGTCACATCTGCAGCCGCCTGGTCACATCTGGAGGCCGGAGTGTAGCCGATAAATAGCTGACAAGTAGCTGAACCTTGCTAACAAAATGCTAAAGGCCCTTGGCATGGGGGGCAGGGGGGGTTGTAGGGGAAAGCTCTCCCTCTTGCATACATCCCCCCTGTACTTCCGCCTTCACCCATGCTTGTTTGAACGCGCATGTTCTACATGATATATGCATGCTATAAACTCCAAGACCCCCCAACCTATACCCTAAACCCCCAGGAGCTGAGGGGATATGCTGTGTACCATGGGGGATGCATCGGCTGGTCTTGAGGGATATGCAGATGCACTTGGGTGGCAGCAGCATATCCCTCAAGATGCTGCCACCCAAGTGCATCTGCATGCTACAGCAATCCTGGTGCATCTTCATGTTGGTGCGGAGCATGCGATGGCAATGCCCTGTACCCGCATTGTGGCCCTTCGGGCCACCCCTCACGAGAGCCCCATTATTCCTGTCCATTGCTTGCCCCTTTCATGTGTGTGTTCTCCCGCCATGCATGCATAATTACTGCAAACCACAGCCTTGCTGTTGGGTGGTTCTGCCTTCCCCTCTCCTTTATGGGTGGTGTTGACTTCCCCTGTAAGGTTGCTGTTCGGCACCGCCTTTATCTCCGCATCATCGAAACGCTATCGACTCGCATGGATCGCTTAATATGTCTATCTACATCATCTACTGATTCCAGTCATTCTGGGCGGCCCGTGAAGCGTCGAAAGGATGAAATCGATCTCTCGAGGGCCACTTCTCCTCGCCAAGCAGGCATTCTCAGCTTTCTTTCCGGCCGTCAGTCACGACCCGTACTTCTCCATATACATGGGCATGGGGTGAAAAGGCCTGGGCGCCCTAAGGTCCAAAGATTGCAGCAAGGCATGGGCCATCAGCGGTTGAGCCAGCATGAGAGGCAGGACCATCAGCGGTTGGGCCGGGAGAGGCAGGGCCATCAGCGGTATAGCTGCATATTGGGAACTCCCTGACTTGGCCACAACTTGCCTCTCATGAATATTGGCTTGCCGCCTTAACGAGCTCCACCATGCGCTGCCCCACCGCATCCGAATTCCTGGGGTAGGGCAGCGTCCCCCCTCGCCCCCTGAGGGCGACTGCATGTAGTAGCTAGCGCCCCGGTTTCCATGGCTTGCACGCCCGCCCCTCCCATGCTTGGGTGTGGGCTATCTTGGCCCCGGAGCTTGCCAGACTCTGCAGGGTACATCCCTCCCAGCCCCCAGCAGTTCTCCAGCCCCTCCTTGCCCACAGAGGAGTGCAAGGTGGGGCTGCGCACAGACGCGTAGCCCAGTCCCTGGGGTGGGGCAGCGCACCATTCTAAGACTCATGCGTTCACACTGCCTGCACCCCCTGCGAATGCCCTGCCTCACGCCAACCCCTCCCTACTGCTGCCGCCATCCCCCTAGCTGAGCAACATACCCTGCCAGCCGCACTATCAGCCCTGTTTCTTTTCACAGCCGCCGTTGTTGGGGCTAGGGTCGGGGGTCCAAAGTGTCCCTCAACATGGACTGAGCAGTGTTAGTGCGGCGGTCCGGCCGGTGTTTCTGGGGGGAGCCGTCCCCCTACGCTGCGACTCACTGGGGTCGCATGGCTGAGAGCTGCACCCCGCTTCAAATGGCCCCCCGCACCAAGAGCTCTCAAGAACCCCAGCACTCCCCCTTACCTCTCAACCTCCACTGCTGCTACCCCTTCACTGTCTCTCGCCCACACTAGTGACCCATGCACATGTGCGTGCGGCCCATGCGGCTGGGCCCAGATAGCGTACTGCCTGGCTTTGCTATTTTAATTATTTCCTGACATTTTGTTTCATCGTGATTGCAGCGGCAGCGGTCCAGCCGGCAGTGGCGGCGGCAGGTGGGCCTTGGGAGGGGATCTAGGGTGAGGTGGGAGGGGTGGGGTCCGTTTCACTGTTGTCAGCAATTGAACACAAAGGGCCCTGGCACTCAAGCGACGTCCATTGTAGCCGCTAACAACAGTTTTTCATTTTTTGCAAAGCAATGGCGGAAATCTCTGCCTCTCCCACACTGCTGCACCTCACTGAGGTTGCAGGGCTGAGCGCTGCACCTCACTGGGGGCGCAGGGCTAGATGAGGAGTAGGTAGCTGAAGGAGATAGCTGATGCATGGGGTTGTATGGGCTGCTTGGGGAGGTCGGAGTCTAGCTGAACCAAAAAAGAAATGTTGAAGGCCGCCTCGCTTCCTTCCTTGTGCATGTGGATCTCACCGGAACTTCTCTCAAAGCACTTGCTAACCCTGGCCTTGAAGGCCCTCTCACGTGTGTTCCTGGCTAAATTTGGAGCCTCCAGCCTCAGGCCTTATGGAATTTAGCTGACAAGATAGCTGAACCTAACTCAAAAAAATTCCGTCAGAAAAGACCCTGCCAACTTCGTTCTGGCTGGAGGTTCACGTACTGCTCCTGCTCCAATGTTCCATGCACTTTGCCCGATGCCATCTCCCAATGTCCTGCTGCTTGAAGAGCGGCGACAGAATATCGAGC
The DNA here is from genome assembly GCA_037349105.1 of Limnomonas spitsbergensis. NCBI lineage: Eukaryota > Viridiplantae > Chlorophyta > Chlorophyceae > Chlamydomonadales > Limnomonas > Limnomonas spitsbergensis. The sequence goes on from JAYJMM010000033.1 coordinate 52,880, forward strand.
GCATGGTCCAACAGATGGCGGACGCCGGACAGCAAGGCGACAACCTCTCGCCGGAGCTGCTGAATGCATTGCAAGCTGACAAGGCTGCAACCGGTGAGAAAGCCTATGAACGCTCGCACCACTTGTCGAGGCACCCCTTTTTTAATATTCCCCGCAAGCAAGTGCGTGGTCGACGTTGCCCGTGCGCACGACATATTGCTGGTCATATTCATGCTCTTTCTGATGCATCAAAGTGTACAATATTAGGGTATGAGGCTCCAGCCTTGATGGGTTGGGGGATGACTGGGTTTGAATGAATGGCTAGCTCAGAAATGAAACATTGTTTATTTTCTAAGCTTCTTTTTGCAAGCCGTGATGCAAGATTAGGACCAGGACCTGGGAGAGCAGGGCCAAGTAGTGCAGTAGGGAGAGCATGACCCGGGAGAATACCATCGGGGAGAGCAGGACCTAGGAGAGCAGGGCCAGGGAGATTACGACGAGGGAGAACATGACCTGGGACCTCTGACAGGGCGCTGGGCTGCCGGCTTCAACCCAAGCTTGGCTTAATCATCCTGGCAAAGAAGTTTGATATATTCTCCTTTTGAAGCGTTTTTTGTTTTTGTTGTTGTTGTTGTTGCTGCTGTTGATGATGATGATGATGCCCCTGCTGCTGGTCCTGGTCCTGGTCCTGGCTCCTTGGAGGGTGCTACAGGTGCTCGGCAGCCCCCCCCTGGATCGTGGGGGGGCCAAGGTCCGTGGATCCCTTGGGCCCCGCCCTCGCCCTCGCCCTCGATATCCGAATCTCGCCCGCGGTACTTGAATCTCAGCTTATCTGCAGCTTCCTAGCAGTTTTCTGGCGGGTCCTGCATTAGGAGGCTGGTGCAAGTACAGGGCTTTGCGTGCCATGCTCATGCTCGTGAATTCTCCATATGAACATACTTCTACTGCTGATGCTGCCACTGCCGATGTTCAGGGTTTACAAACCTGTTCTGGGCCCTGGCACAGCCGCTGCCGCCCAAGGATGTACGCGGCGCGACCAGCCGATCAAGCAACGCGGCAGCTGGGAGAGTGTCTCCCAGAGAGTTCTTTTTGAGCCCTCTGACGCCCAAGACCGTGGCTATGAAGTTGTGGGACCTCTGGGACCACTTTATCCCCAACCCTCCAGGTGCTTGGGGTTGCGTGTTGTGGCGTGTCCTTAAGACATCCCGACATTGCAATAATCATTTGCTCGACTGGAGGGTTGAGCCCATTGTTGCAGCTCCAAACAAATAAGTGGTTGGATGATTAGTTGATACCAGCACCTGCGAATGGATCGCCGTGGAAGGTGATTCGCATGGGGGGTATATTTTTCAATATGCTGAGCGTGCCTAAAGATAACCACGCTCCTCTAATTTGTAGTGCACGAATGGAGGAGATCTTGCTGCTTTTGTTGAGCATCATGCGTCCGTCCGGTTTTTGATAGTTTATGATCTGGGTGTTGCTGATTCTTTTACTGAACCATAGATGCGCCTCATCCACGGCCCATGCAGACTCTGCCACCCTCTACAATCTGCCCCTCGAGGACGACATCAACACAGAGATGGCCGTCGTGATGGGACATTTTGTGAAGGCGGCCCTGAACAGGAAGGGGCAGTCCTACACTTTCTCCCGGAACAACGTCATGAACATCAAGGGTGGCAAAGTGGACCTGAAGGGAATATCGACAGACAGATACGACGTGTCAACCACCACGTTGTGCCATGAGGGCAAGGTATGTGTTTGTTGTTGCTGAACCGCCAACCCATCATCAATGTCCTTGAAGATGGGTTTTTGTCGTTCGCTTGTGTTCAATATATAAATATTTCTGATATAAGCCATATGTATATATACATACATGTTTGTCGTCAAGTTAGGGCTTAGGGTTAATGTTTGCCGTCAATGTAGGGTTACAATACAAGGGTATGTGCGTGTGTTTGCTGCCAAGTGAGACGTTAGGGTGCACGTTTGCCCTTCAATTCAGGCTAGTGCATGTTTGCCGTCAATTCATAACAACGGCCCTTAAAACAGATTATTGATTGATATGTATCGCCGATCCTGTCTCATTGTGTTTGCTATCAATTATATCCCGCAGACGCAGCTGATCTTGGGCAACGCATCTCTGTACCGCCAGTTCGCAAATGGTGGACTGGTCCGCACCTCCGTCTTGCCCGCCATCTGCGGGTATTGCCATCATGTAAGTGATGGACGGGCTTACTGTCAGTAGAGGATACGCATATGCTTGTGTTCTCTCGCTCTGCAAGGTATGTTTGTGTGTTTCATAAACTAAATTTCGAGTGATCGGAACCATGTATGTTTGAACAACTTATTGTTGAGTTAACATGGTGCACTTGATTTCGACTCGTGTCCCTGCTCTGTGTCTGTATACCTGTGTGCTTTCTCACAGGAAGACCGGAAGCGCACCTCGCATGGCATCGTCTCAAGCTACGCCAGCACAACCTACATTCGGTTCGTTCACCGTGGCGATGATGCTGATGGCCCGAAGTACCACGCCTTCTTTTCCGAGACTGTGCTTGACAGCAGCTTGGGCGACCACGGAGAGATCAGCACTGCGCAGCTCATCATGTACGCTGTTCTGTGCAGCATCGAACAGCCGGAGCTGGATGTCGAGCCCGAGAAGTTCATGATCCACGCCGGCAAGGTGGTCAGGTGGCTGGAGGCACAGCGGGATGCGAGGTCTGTCTACGGCAACAAACCAGAAGAATCGGGCCTCACTGACGGCGGTGCTCAACCACGGGATGCGAAGGACAGCACTGCAGGGCAGCACAAGGTACCCTACACCAGCGCAGAGGTCACTCTACATCTCAGGGGCGCGCCGCTGACGCTGTTGAATGAGGTTGTGGGCCGAGGTGTCAACGGTGCCATCAGCGGAGGAAGGTAGGTGGATGACTTTCTGCACTCTAGCTGGCGAGGCTCACTCCTGTGGCTTAAGCCTGGTGCTTCACCAAGGGGGGGGGCAACAACGCTGCGACCTGGTTTTCTGGTCTTTGGAACATGTGTCTATACCAGAGCTCACATGTGATTGCTTCAGGTCGTGGAGATGCAAGCTTTGACTTATAACCCTTCAGCCCTTAAATCCAGATCAAACCTTCTAAACCTGAGACCCTCACCTGATTGTTGTTGTTTCTGGTGAAGCTTGGCCAACTTCGATTTGCCATGTATTTACTGACTGCTTGATGTGCAGGTTTGAAGGCCGGGACGTGGTTGTGAAGTGCGCCAAGTTCGGCGGCGACGCCAGGCAGCTGCAAGAGCTCAGGCATGAGTGCACCGTCTATGGCAGTGTCCTCTCCCTCCAGGGCGTGGTCGTGCCGACGGCGCGCCTCATCACATGCACGCCCACAGCCCTTTACCTGGTGTTGGACCGCGTGCAGGGGCGCCACCCCCATGCCCTGCTCAAGACCGCTTCTTCTCACCTGTGCATGCAAGCCTTAAAGGTACGTGTTGATGATCAGATGGCCCGTGGGGGATATTAGGAGTCAGGAGTACGCAATTTCTCATGTGTGCAAGGCTATGTTGTTTCCCCAAGTCGCAGCCATGCAAAGCATGTTGTATATGTATGGGTTGGATGATGCTTGGACCAGAACATGAAGCCTAGCAGCATAGCTTGGTGTTGCACAGTAGTTCAGCTGTACATGCAGCCTATCCGTGCAGTACAGTTAGTACATGTGGCATGGCTGCCGGACAGGGCATTACAACATTACATGAGTGCATGCAGCCTGGCAATGCAGTACAACAGTCCATCAATGCATGCAACCTATCAGCGCCATACAACATTGCCTGCAGCCTACATCACTGTTGTTGTCACTGGTGTCAAGTGTGTACCTGATGCTGCGTGTAAGTCAATGCTCACGTCAGTGATCACCTTCGGTGTTGCACAACAAATAACAAAATCACGTCGTATGTTTCTGTTGGCTGTTGTAGCTCTACGTAGGCTCTCAGTCTCATTGTTTTCTAGCAGGTTTGTTGCAATCTTTGCAAATTGCATGATAATTCAAGTTAATGATGCTGTTTTTGCTTTGTTGATGCAGGCCTTGGGCCGCCTGCATGACGTTGGTTGGCTTCATGGCGACCTGCGCTCGCCCAACGTCCTAGTGGAGGAGGACACTGGGAAGGTATGATGCGTTAGAGAACGTGGCCTGCTGCCTCACTGATCATTTGTGGTTGTTTGAAGTAGGCATCGTGGCTTGCTGCCTCACCGTTTTGCATCTTTTGAGGAGGGTGTGTGTGAGGGAGGGGGCTGGACGTCGACGCATATGTGACAATGTGACATGGCATTGAGCGCAATATGGGTATGTACAATTCTGATCATAAAACTATATGTGATATGGTCTTTGATGATTATCAAGTATCATGCAATGACAACCAGTCTGGATGCTTGCTCAGCATGTGGTGAGCGCATGCGCCTTTATAGAGGGTCTCCAAGTCTTGAAATTTCGTATTCCTACATGGCAAGGGTCATGGCTCAAAATCAATCCTGTCATCCTATGCCGCAGGTGATCTTGATCGACGTGGGCCGTGCCCAGCCCAAAGGCCTCACGACTTCCGAGGAGTGGCGGGCACGCACCTTGTATGAGGAGGAGGCCATGCTGCAACTCCTGGGCGCGCAGGTAAATGCATGCAGATCAAAGACTACTTATCATGGGGGGGGCAACGATCCCTGGGAGGGTTGGAAGCATTGCTCACAAAGGGGGAGATGTGTGGACAGTGTTTCTTTGTTTCGGCTATAGGGCCACCATTGGCGGGTTGCAAGGCATGTCAACTGGAACAGCTATCAGCCGTCAGCCAAAGCTGCATGCTGGCCACACATGGGGCCTTTGGCGAGGATGGTGTGTAGCTGAGCAGTAGGGTACTCTAGAAAAAATGATCACTCTGTCGGGACAGGAGAGGAGATGCACACAGCCATGCTTGTCTTGGCAGGGGATGAGCGCTTCTTTTCCCTTGCCTATTCTGCATTTAAGCTACACTTCAGCTAAACTCTGGCCTCCTGCCAGAGGCCCCAGGTGTGGTCAGTTTCATAGTCCAGTTCAGGTTGGGTCCAATCGGGCTTGTGGCGGCCGCATGGCAGCCAGCCGATTGAGGCCTCGCAGCCGAAGAGAGAAACCCTGCAGGGGACAGGAGGTGGAGCCAGGAAAGGAAGGATGTTTGGAGGGGTGGCGGGTGGGTGGGGAGGAGAGCAGGGACAGGAGGAGGAGCAAGGGAAGGGAGGAGGGGAAGTGGGTGGTAGGAGGGAGGGGGGCTCTGTCCATGAGGATACGGCTTCCACCGCCTAGCGGATGCGGCAAGCCCTCGGCAGGGCGCTGGCCATGCCTGCACATCTTTCCTCACACTTTTTCGATAGCAGTGCCTTTAATTCGCTGAGGCACATTCAAGTTCCAACTACATGTGCACCCAATTGTGCCAGCCAGTGTGTCGCATTTGCAAGACCGGATTTGTGCATTGCTTTTGTTTTTTAGGTGACCCGATGACCGTCACGTTCATGTGTAGGTTTACATCGGATAAGTTCAAATATGCCTCTATGGGCTGCACGCAAGTATCCGCCCAACTTTCTCCTTGCCGATCTCTCTGCAGGATTGGGTCCGCTTCACCATGCTGATGGACTCGAATGCCGCCACTGGCAAGGTGGATGTCATCGACGCAACGGCCGGGCCGGCCGCCGGCAGCAACATTTCAGCTGGAAGCACAGGAGCGGGGCCTGCAGGGTGGCCCAGCCACTCCCCGCCGTCTGAGGGTCAGCGGGGGCAGAAGCGCCCGACGTCACCGCTCGTCGCTTCGTGTCCGTCGCCAATGGGGAGGAAGCTGGCGCATTACGTTGCGCAGGGCGTGCCGTCCGGTGGTGCCATGCTTGACGCTTCCGGGACCAAGCCCACTGCTTCCTCCCGGGGGGGCCCCGAAGCATGCCCAATGGCGTCTGCAAGCGGTGGTCAGCACTCGACGGCAACATCTGGCACCATTACGACTGGGGAGATGTCGCTGAAGTTTGGCACAGCAGCAGGGGTCAGGTTGGTTGGGGTACATTGAAATCGCCTGTCGTGTCTTGTGTGAGTAACCATATGCTATTCAACAGGTTGCAGGGTTAGCCTCTCAGGGTCTTACTCTGCCCCAAACTTCTTTGTCACCGTGTTGCCCTATACATCCTCAATTGGATTTCTAAATAGTCAGGTCATTTGTTTGTGCATGTCCCCTAGGCTGAACTCCCGGCCAGGAAGACCCGCAAGGAGGGGAGGGAGGAGGGGGCAAGACATTTTGTGGGGAGTGCTCTCTGCCATACTCTTTGGCATAACATTTTGACCTCCAGCTGTAGTGGGGGCAAGCCAAGCTATGACTGGAGTCTCTGAGTGCCTGCGAGATCGTGGGGACGCGGGTTCAAAGGCTGTCCCTTTCCCCTTAGCCTCCTTTTCATCCGCTGCCCTGGGGCAGTTCTCCAAGCTTCCACGGACGAGGGCCCGCCCTGTGCAATTCTCCTTGCTGCCCTGAACCTCGGCCCGCACCTGTCCCTCCCTCCCCTCTGCTTGTTTGTTGCGCCCACATATGGCCAGGGAGACGGGTTAAGGGGCTTCCCCCTCCGCAATCATGCTTGCTTGCCGTGTTCCGGGTGCATTCATGTATGTGTACACATAAGAACCACACCACCTTCCACTTGGGTATCCCTTCCCCGCAACAGCCAGTTTGGCGCGGAGGTGCCCTCCACCAGTACACCATGCACTGATGGGTGTCCTATATGCCTCATGCCTGCTCCTCTCTGTGGTTCAGGAGGCGGAGATGGTGGGGGGCAGAGCACAAGACGCTCTCAACCTTGAGAGCAGAGGGACTGGCGCTCATGTTTCCCCCTGCCCCACATGCCCAACCACGGCTCGCCTCAGCCGTCCTCCTAGCCCCATTGAGACTGCCTTGAAGCCCCTGCCTGCCTGTCTGCTTGACCCTCACATTTCCTGAGCCTTAGCCAACTTCAGCCATAAAATCTTAACAAACCTCATATAAACCATAAAACCCTGACATGTGGCCCTTATGCCCCCCCCGCTTGCCATGCATGTGTCCGGCAGCCACGGCGCCACTGTCTACCGCCTGGCCGCTGGCCTGCTGCCGGAGCTGTTGACGAAGTTTTGCGATGAGACCAGCCTCATCCGGCATCAAGTGCGGGGTCCCGGGGAAGCCGCACGAGGCATGGCATGCTGTGCACGCTGATACCTTCATGTGTAGAGGTCGGGACCTAATCTAGGCAACATGGGGCGGGGGGGAGTAAGGCAGGTTTGGGGCAGACAAGCTAGAAGTGTCAAGGCAACCGGAGAGGTGGGGTGAGGCAGGTGTGTGAGCAGGCGAAAAGGAGTAGGTAGGCGGGGAACAACAGGTGTGGGATAGGCTGTTGGTGCCCCTGGCTGGTCTGGCATGTGGCTGGCCTCGATTGGCCCGGCCCCTGGGGTGGCCCCTACTGGTCCCGGATTGGACTGGATCAGGCTGGCATGGTTCATGACTGGCCCTGGATTGGCCTGACTTGACATGCTTCTACATCTCTTTATCACGCCTCTTTCCTGCCCTCCAGACATGCCTCCCACCCTGGACACTTGTTACCTATTTTTATGATCGGGTTCATCAGGTTTGAGGGTCGCACCCCTATGGCGTCCGATGACAGCCATTTTTGCAAGCAAAAGACTGTACTGCGAGCGGCGCCTTCCTTCCCTTGCGAGACTCTGCCTATTGTCGCACTTGCAGGAATGAAGTGGTGCAGAAGGGTATCAAATGCTCCTTACCCCACACATCAAACCAATACGCCCGCCCCTCAACCTCCCCCCCTTGTCCTTTCCCCTTTTCCCCGACCTTGAGGGCCATGGGGTGCGCTCTGGGTGCCCTCCCTCCCCCTCTTATTTCCCCTCTCTTTCTCAATTCCCTGCCCGCACACCTGTCGTACACCCACCTCCCCGCCAGGCCTTGTGCGCGCCGCTCGGGCGAGGGCAGGACGCACTCTGTCAACGAGCTTGTGGCGACGCTGCTGCTGGGCCCAGAGCCCTCTTCAGCTGGCGCGACGCCAACCTCGTCTGCCGTGTTCTTGGACGAGGAGCTGGCGCTGGCGCCCGTTGAGGGCTTTGCGGTGGCCAACCGGCAGCGCACACCCTGCGACGGTGGGAAGGGGTGTGGGAGTGGGGAGGGATTCTTTTCAAACATAGAATATTTAGCTATTGCCCCAAGCATGGTCAGGCACGCGGCTTGGGCCTCGTGCCGGAGGCCGGTCAAGGTTGGGGTAAATCGGACCTCTAGTGGCCACAGGCCGTTACATGCGGGCTCCCAAAGTCTGTCGTCCGGTAAGCCAAGAACCCCAGTTTTCCCCCCATTTCCCCCCGGCTGCGCCATAGATCACATGCCGCTTTCGACCCGCCTTTTGTTTCCAAATATGACGGGGGGACGATCGATTTGTAAACCCATGCAACGTCTATATGGAGATCGTTTATGTAACATTGGATTAATTGTCAGCTTTGGATCTACATTTGCAGGGCCTCCGCTGCCACATCGCAAGCTGCTATGCGGACGACGTCCTCCTTGTGGTCGCCATCCTGAGTAAGATCTCCGGTGGCATCAAGATCCACTCAGGCGGGACTTCTGTGCCCTCCATCACCGACCTTCAAAGATCGTGGAGACCTTTGGGGACCCTTGAAGAATATGCTCTCTCAAGCACTGAACCCGGACTGAGGCGATGAGGATGGTGGTATAACGCTGCATATAGGGATGGCTTCTCACATGTACCGTAGAAGCGCCTTCCCTTCCTTGCTATATTGATGTTTCCGAGGGGTGCGGGGAGTGTGTGTGGGAATTGTAAAATAACTATTATCGGTCTGAGAACGTCGATTTTGACTTAAAAGCGTCGTTTTCCCCCAAAAATCGCGCCATGCAGGCAGTTTGGATAATTGTTAGGGATCTCCTCTATGGCAGACTGTAAAAAAGTCTGCTTAGGAAAAAAGTGACTAAAAACAGGGGATATTTGCCACATTTAAAGTGGTGTTTTCAAGGTGTGTGGATTTTGTGTGGTATTACTTGTAATCGCTGGCGTGCAAAAGTGTCATGTACGAATGATGATGATTGGAGCACTTGTATTTGGGGACGTGCGTAACCCCCCTCTGTAAAAGTAGAATGAGTGGTACGCCGAGATTGAGTAGGGACGGTAGTATGGCACAGCTTGTGGTTCCATGCAGGACGTGATGTGAATGAGTGCAGATGATGGGAGGCAGCAGGCTGGTATGCGGTGACACCTGGTGAGTGACTTATGCCCAGGTATTAACATCATAAGCCATTCAATCAGCCGGTGCCGCATATGCAAGATCTGCAGATCCTATGCGGCACATACAACCATGAACCATGATAGTGCATTCATGTTGTGAGCTGAACATCCTCATCTATCCGCGAGCTCATCTCGGCCAGTTACGGTGAGAGTGCATTAGAACTCTGGAACAGATGGCATGGGTGACACACACGCGAAGACAAACTGCCGTTTGGGTCAAAGCCATGTTCTAGATGTCGCCGAAAAAAGTCCGGATGGCTTAAAGCACTATCCGCAACCTAGAGGAGGAAAATCCTTAATCCATTAGTTAGCGAGTCACAACGGGGCCGATAGGAGTGGAATACCCAAGACGAATCTCGCAAGGATCCCGTGGGCGGTGTATATATATCGGGCTGCACTCCGCAGAACGACCTGGCGTCCCGGGCGTCCCAGGGCATCCTGACATGCAAGACGTGCATCCCGTATCGTGGGTGGCGTACCAGGCCTGGGATGCCCTCCTGGGATGATTGCTACTGATGGTGATGGAAGCATAATTTCAGCCTTCTGAGCTGCTGTGCACGCTCCCAACGTTTTATTACATTATAATATGTGCGTGCACGCCTTGTGCATGCAAGGGGACTGTACTTTTACCACATCACTGTGGACATCCCAGGGTGCCATCCTAGGTGTCATCCTAGGTGTCATCCCGACAGACCGAAGCTACAGCCCTTGACCTACACCCCCACCCCGATGCCCTTTGAACTCGCGGCTTTCACCAGCGCTCACATTACATCGCTGTATTTTTCGATTGTGCACTGTTTCTTTGCTTGAAGAGCATACGTTGGCCATATCGCCGTGAAGCATCCCGGGCGCCATCTTGGTGTCATCCCGACAGATCGAAGCTACACCCCCGACCTACACCCCCGACTGGGGCAGGTGTAACTTTTGAATCGGTGGCTTCCCTTTAAGTTTATTTCAAATGGGCGCTATTGTGTAAGAAAGAAAGAAAGAAAACGCCTGAGCGTGGCGTGAGGTAACAATGGCAGGTGATTCTTTCAGTGAGCAACCACTTGCCCATCGCGATGGGCAACCACTCGCGATGGGCAAGTGGTTGCCCATCGCGAATGCGCTGGCCCACTCGACCTCTGCAAACATAGATTCTCTGATGCTAGTGCGTGTGAAGGATGCGCGTGGAGCTGACAAACGGGGAAGTGGTGGGAAGGAGGAGCTGTGAACGAATTGAGGAACAAAGCATCCATTGGAGTGATCCTCCCTCACACCATGGCCCAGCTCCCTCCCATTCAGCTCCCTCACCTCCCTCATCTTCGTCATGTCATTCCCCTCCTCCCTATTCTTTTGCCTCTCCCTCACACCCTCCAGCACTTGCCGCTGCTGATGCGAACACCGGCATGCATCATGAGCCTATCCTGGCTATGCGCATCGGCCGCATGGGCCTCGTAAGGGATGAACACGCTCAATTCCGGCTTCCATGCACAGCCAAGACCATGCAGCAGCTATGCCTCCCTCCTTTATGAGGGGACAGGGACATCGAATCCAGCATCAAAGGACCTTAAACCTGTATAGATTTTATCTTGTGCAGCGTAGGTGCCGCCTTGGGCTGGTGATAAAGACCTTGGTATGGCATATGATGCTCCGGCACTATACGAACTTCAACCTAAACTGGTTTTCTTTTTGCAGCGTACTGTAGGTGCCGCCTCGGGCTGGGGTTAAAATACCTTTGTCTGGCACCTGATCCTCCGGCACCATATAGGGCCTTCAACCTACCGTAGAACCACTTTAGCTCCGCTCGTAATTAAATAATTATTGGGTGCGCGGACATGGCTGCGCGCTAATATTAATTCAAAAATTGCCGCTGCGCGGAGCGTCAGTCAGGTGCCCAAACAATTATTTTGGGGGTATGCGCGGTATGAATTAAACAACATATTTTACAACATATTTTACAAAATTTTACAACATATTTTACAAAATTCTGCGCGCTAGCGCGCGACTGTTTGATTCGACATCCGTTCAGGCATCCTTGTCATTAATCAGCTGCAGGTAACACTACTGATGACTCAGATGCATACCAGTACTCATACGTGTAACTAGTATTACTGGTAGGCTGCTGTGCGAACATTGAATTAACTGCAGACCAGTGTTAAGGTGCTGCAGAGCCAGGGCCCAATAGCTGCACGACCGTAGTAATCGGCTGAGCCGGATTAATACGGTATGCGGGTCCTGCAAGCTCAAACGAAGTTGTAACTGAGTTTGCTGACCTGCTGAAAGTGCAGCGCGGACGAGTGATTAATCAGCTGATGCCAGTGATTAATGCTGCATGTTTTTTAAATTTCGTGCTGCGCGGCCGTTAAATTAAAATTTCGTCGCTGCCGACCGTTTTTAAAATTCTTTTTGGCGGCCGATTAAAAAGCGTGGGGATCTTTGATTTCCCGGCTGCTTTTGGTGTATTTCCTTTGCCTGAACCATTCGCTTTTTCAGGGTGTTTTCAGGTGCGAACAACCATCTGCGTGTCCAGTGCATAACGCAACTGCAACCACTTTTTCTCACCGGCAGTTAACAACTCGCGACCTCCGCTTAACCAGTATTGTCAGGTGCTAGATTAGCGATTGACACCAGCGGCAATAGTCAGTGATTATGTTGGCGCAGGGGGCGAGAAATTCATCGCCGCACCAGCTGAATTGAAGTCAGCATGCGTGTCCAGTGATTGCCCGGAATCGGCCATGCAGAGAACCCAAGTCGCTACGCAGCTCGATGCACTCGGTCTCGAGCTTTGCCATTCGCTCTTCATCCACACCTTTTTGCCCCGGGTACTCCGCGCGAGCACCCATCATCATGCTCGGCGGGTGCTGGCTGCGGCGCTTGGAGGATGGTGGCATCAGATCAACAGGGGCACGAGGGACCCCTTGCTCCCGGGGCTGTGTGCCACTGCTGCTGCCCAGGTAGGCGGACTGCTGGAAATCTGCCTCACACACTACCGGTCTAGTCCTCTAAGCCCAATCCATGTGCCGCCGTGCGGCAGAGCGGATTTCGCCCTCTGTCGTCAAGGCCCGCCTGCATGACGTCAAGTCTGGTATCTCGGACCACAATCCGGATTCGTGGAAGACCCGGAGCTTGACTGTGGCATCTCCAGCCACACCCGCTACCACATGAAGTACCTTGCTCGGGCACAAAGCAAGCGAGTTTTGAGTGTGCCAACATAGCCATATTGAGTCATTTTCATCAACAAGTTGAGTCATATCTTGTGTTCCTTCATTGTTGCTTGGGCACAGTCCCAAGTTTCCGCAAACCCTCATGCTTACATTACTATAAGCAGGAGAATTCCAACCTGCTCCATAGTCCAGTGCACCTCTGAGAGGGCGGGTGCACCTACCGAGTGAGACAGGTTTGCCCAACCAAAAGGGCTCACACAACAATGGTACACTGATTGAAGGTATGTAATTCCAAAACGGGGGAGAGAACCTTTTGTTGAAACACTACCGGCACTCGCGTTGGGTAGTTTCCGGCTATTTCGGTGGGTAGTCTAGCCCCGTCCATAAACGATCATGCTCACGTTCTTCACACTTTCACAATGGATATGAGTGTTGGCGCCCACCGCACTCACTTTGGGTAGTTTGCCAGTCTTGAGTAGTGGGCTGCCAGTCCAGCCCCTTCCTTTCCTTTTTTTTGCTGCTTTCTCTTTCTATATATTAATTATTCTTTACCTCTATAAAAACTATTACCCATCAACCGGGCAGACTCTCAGTGACTTATCAGTGATGCCGACACACGTGAGGCATCACCCACTGCCGCCCCTGACTGAGCATTCCTGCCCAGACCCATTTTTTAATCCGCTGAGTCCGTAGTGCTTAGTCTTGATGGTACAGAAGATTAATCAACTGCAAGCCCTTCAGGCCTTCCTCGTGCGGCGATCTCTGTTGAACCACTTGCAGCACCAGGGCTTACACCTTGCTGCTACACTCAAGGCAACATTATCTTGTCCTCGATCAAAGCTCCAGAGTCAAAGTTAATCACTGCACTCCTGTGTTGAATCAGTTGAGACCTCGGTTAACAGTAACCAGTGTATTAATCAGTGTCAGACCGTTATTAATCAGCGCCGACCTTGGTTAATCAGCTGCATCCGTAATTATCAGCTGCATACCTTGATTAATCAGCTGCTAACAGTGTTAATCACTGCAGACCGTGATTAATCAACAGCAGACCAGTGATTAATCACTGGCACCAGGATTAATCAACAGCAGACCAGTGATTAATCACGCAGACCGTGATTAATCAGGTGCAGACCAGTGATTAATCAGCTGCATACCAGTGACTAATCCTGCAGATCAGTGATTAATCAGCCTGCATACCAGGTGTTAATCAGCTGCTGCCGTATTAATCAGTGCAGACCATGTTATTCCAGCTGCAGACCAGTGTTTCACCTGCACTCCAGTGATTAATCAGCTGCATAACCAGGATTAATCAGCTGCAACCACGTGACCAATCAGCTGCATACCAGTATTAATCAGCTGCATACCATGCACCACAGGTGCATACCATGATTAATCAGCTGCAGACCATCATTAATCAACTGCAGATCAGTGATAATCAGCTGCGCCAGTGCATTAGCAGTGCATACCTAGATTAATCAGCTGCAGATAGTGGATTAATCAGCTGCAAACCAGTGATTAATAGTGCAACCATGATTAGCAGACTGCACCACAGCGATTAATCAGCTGAAGAGAGTGATTAATCAGCTGCAACCAGTGTTAATCACGTTTTTCTTAATGGCTTGATTAATCAGCTGCATACCAGTGATAATCAGCGCAGACCAGTGATTTGAATGTCCTGCATGACCAGTGATTAATCAGCTGCAGACCAGTGATCAATCAGCTGCAGACCATCATTAATCGGCTGCAGACCAGTGATTAATCAGCTGCAGCCAGTGATTAGCCACTGCACCAGTGATGAATCAGCTGCAACCAGTGATTAATCAGCTGCAGGCCAGTGACAATCAGCTGCAGACCAGTGATTAATCAGCTGCAGACCAGTGATTAATAAGGCAGACCAGTGATTAATCAGCTGCAGACCAGGATTAGGAGCAAGCAGACCAGTGATTAATCAGCGTGCAGAGGAGTGATTAATCAGGGCATACCACCTCGATTAATCAGCTGCATACCAGTGATTGATCAGCTGCAGACCAGTGATGAATCAGCTGCAGCCAGTGATTAATCAGCTGAACCAGTGATTAATCAGCTGCAGACCAGGATTTCAGCTGTAATATCAGTGATTAATCAGCTGCATACCAGTGATTTCAGCTAGCAGACCAGTGATTAATCACTGCAACCCAGTGATTAATCACTGCATGCCAGAGATTAATCTGCTGCGGACCAGTGTTAATCAGCTGCAGACCAGTGATTAATCAGCTGCAGACCCCTGATTAATCACTGCATCCATGATTAATCAGCTGCATAAGTGATTAATCAGATGCAGACCAGTGATAATCAGCTGCATACCTGTGATTAATCAAGTGTGCACCACCAGTGATTAATCAGCTCTTCCAATAATCAGCTGCAGACCAGTGATTAATCAGCTGCAACCAGTGATTTCAGCTGCAACCAGTGATTAATCAGCTGCAGACCAGTGATCTAATCAGCTGCAGACCAGTGATTAATCAGCTGCACACCAGTGATTAATCAGCTGCAGACCAGTGATTAATCAGCTCAGACCAGTGATTAATCAGCTGCATACCAGTGATTAATCAGCTGCAGACCAGTGATTAATCAGCTGCGACCAGAATTAATCAGCTGCTACCGAGTGATAATCAGCTGCATACCAGGATTAATCAGCTGCAGACCGTGATTAAGTCAGCTGCATCCAGTGATACCTCAGCTGCAGACCGAGTCGATTAATCAGCTGCAGACCAGTGATTAATCAGCTCCTCCAGTGATTAAGTCAGCTGCAGACCAGTGATTAATCAGCTGCAGACCAGTGATTCATCAGCTGCAGACCAGTGATTAATCAGCCGATACCAGTGATTAATCAGCTGCTGACCAGTGATTCATCAGCTGCATACCAGTGATTAATCAGCTGCAGACCAGTGATTAATCAGCTGCATACCAGTCCTTAAGCAGCTGCAGCCCAGTGCCAATCAGCTGCAGACCAGTTTAATCAGCTGCAGACCAGTGACAATCAGTGCAGTACCAGGATTGTCAGCTGCAGGCCAGTGAAGAATCAGCTGCAGACCAGTGATTAAGCACTGGCAGACCAGTGACCAATCAGCTGCATAGCAGTGATTAATCAGCTGCAGACCAAGTGAAAATCAGCTGCAATCGCCAGTGATTAATCAGCTGCAGACCAGTGATAATCAGCTGCAGACCAGTGATTAATCAGCTGCAGACCAGTGATTAATCAGCTGCAGACCAGTGATTAATCAGCTGCAGACCAGTGATTAATCAGCTGCAGACCAGTGATTAATCAGCTGCAGACCAGTGATTAATCAGCTGCAGACCAGTGATTAATCAGCTGCAGACCAGTGATTAATCAGCTGCATACCAGTGATTAATCAGCTGCAGACCAGTGATTAATCAGCTGCAGACCAGTGATTAATCAGCTGCAGACCAGTGATTAATCAGCTGCAGACCAGTGATTAATCAGCTGCAGACCAGTGATTAATCAGCTGCATACCAGTGATTAATCAGCTGCATACCAGTGATTAATCAGCTGCAGACCAGTGATTAATCAGCTGCAGACCAGTGATTAATCAGCTGCAGACCAGTGATTAATCAGCTGCAGACCAGTGATTAATCAGCTGCAGACCAGTGATTAATCAGCTGCAGACCAGTGATTAATCAGCTGCAGACCAGTGATTAATCAGCTGCAGACCAGTGATTAATCAGCTGCATACCAGTGATTAATCAGCTGCATACCAGTGATTAATCAGCTGCAGACCAGTGATTAATCAGCTGCAGACCAGTGATTAATCAGCTGCAGACCAGTGATTAATCAGCTGCAGACCAGTGATTAATCAGCTGCAGACCAGTGATTAATCAGCTGCATACCAGTGATTAATCAGCTGCATACCAGTGATTAATCAGCTGCATACCAGTGATTAATCAGCTGCAGACCAGTGATTAATCAGCTGCATACCAGTGATTAATCAGCTGCAGACCAGTGATTAATCAGCTGCAGACCAGTGATTAATCAGCTGCAGACCAGTGATTAATCAGCTGCAGACCAGTGATTAATCAGCTGCAGACCAGTGATTAATCAGCTGCAGACCAGTGATTAATCAGCTGCATACCAGTGATTAATCAGCTGCAGACCAGTGATTAATCAGCTGCAGACCAGTGATTAATCAGCTGCATACCAGTGATTAATCAGCTGCAGACCAGTGATTAATCAGCTGCAGACCAGTGATTAATCAGCTGCATACCAGTGATTAATCAGCTGCAGACCAGTGATTAATCAGCTGCAGACCAGTGATTAATCAGCTGCAGACCAGTGATTAATCAGCTGCAGACCAGTGATTAATCAGCTGCAGACCAGTGATTAATCAGCTGCAGACCAGTGATTAATCAGCTGCAGACCAGTGATTAATCAGCTGCAGACCAGTGATTAATCAGCTGCAGACCAGTGATTAATCAGCTGCATACCAGTGATTAATCAGCTGCAGACCAGTGATTAATCAGCTGCAGACCAGTGATTAATCAGCTGCAGACCAGTGATTAATCAGCTGCAGACCAGTGATTAATCAGCTGCATACCAGTGATTAATCAGCTGCAGACCAGTGATTAATCAGCTGCAGACCAGTGATTAATCAGCTGCAGACCAGTGATTAATCAGCTGCAGACCAGTGATTAATCAGCTGCAGACCAGTGATTAATCAGCTGCAGACCAGTGATTAATCAGCTGCAGACCAGTGATTAATCAGCTGCAGACCAGTGATTAATCAGCTGCAGACCAGTGATTAATCAGCTGCAGACCAGTGATTAATCAGCTGCAGACCAGTGATTAATCAGCTGCAGACCAGTGATTAATCAGCTGCAGACCAGTGATTAATCAGCTGCATACCAGTGATTAATCAGCTGCATACCAGTGATTAATCAGCTGCAGACCAGTGATTAATCAGCTGCAGACCAGTGATTAATCAGCTGCATACCAGTGATTAATCAGCTGCAGACCGATTAATCAGCTGCAGACCAGTGATTAATCAGCTGCATACCAGTGATTAATCAGCTGCATACCAGTGATTAATCAGCTGCAGACCAGTGATTAATCAGCTGCAGACCAGTGATTAATCAGCTGCAGACCAGTGATTAATCAGCTGCAGACCAGTGATTAATCAGCTGCATACCAGTGATTAATCAGCTGCATACCAGTGATTAATCAGCTGCAGACCAGTGATTAATCAGCTGCAGACCAGTGATTAATCAGCTGCATACCAGTGATTAATCAGCTGCAGACCAGTGATTAATCAGCTGCAGACCAGTGATTAATCAGCTGCATACCAGTGATTAATCAGCTGCAGACCAGTGATTAATCAGCTGCAGACCAGTGATTAATCAGCTGCAGACCAGTGATTAATCAGCTGCATACCAGTGATTAATCAGCTGCAGACCAGTGATTAATCAGCTGCAGACCAGTGATTAATCAGCTGCAGACCAGTGATTAATCAGCTGCAGACCAGTGATTAATCAGCTGCAGACCAGTGATTAATCAGCTGCAGACCAGTGATTAATCAGCTGCAGACCAGTGATTAATCAGCTGCATACCAGTGATTAATCAGCTGCATACCAGTGATTAATCAGCTGCAGACCAGTGATTAATCAGCTGCATACCAGTGATTAATCAGCTGCATACCAGTGATTAATCAGCTGCAGACCAGTGATTAATCAGCTGCAGACCAGTGATTAATCAGCTGCAGACCAGTGATTAATCAGCTGCAGACCAGTGATTAATCAGCTGCAGACCAGTGATTAATCAGCTGCAGACCAGTGATTAATCAGCTGCAGACCAGTGATTAATCAGCTGCATACCAGTGATTAATCAGCTGCAGACCAGTGATTAATCAGCTGCAGACCAGTGATTAATCAGCTGCAGACCAGTGATTAATCAGCTGCAGACCAGTGATTAATCAGCTGCAGACCAGTGATTAATCAGCTGCAGACCAGTGATTAATCAGCTGCAGACCAGTGATTAATCAGCTGCATACCAGTGATTAATCAGCTGCAGACCAGTGATTAATCAGCTGCATACCAGTGATTAATCAGCTGCAGACCAGTGATTAATCAGCTGCAGACCAGTGATTAATCAGCTGCATACCAGTGATTAATCAGCTGCATACCAGTGATTAATCAGCTGCAGACCAGTGATTAATCAGCTGCAGACCAGTGATTAATCAGCTGCAGACCAGTGATTAATCAGCTGCAGACCAGTGATTAATCAGCTGCAGACCAGTGATTAATCAGCTGCATACCAGTGATTAATCAGCTGCAGACCAGTGATTAATCAGCTGCAGACCAGTGATTAATCAGCTGCAGACCAGTGATTAATCAGCTGCAGACCAGTGATTAATCAGCTGCATACCAGTGATTAATCAGCTGCATACCAGTGATTAATCAGCTGCAGACCAGTGATTAATCAGCTGCAGACCAGTGATTAATCAGCTGCATACCAGTGATTAATCAGCTGCAGACCAGTGATTAATCAGCTGCAGACCAGTGATTAATCAGCTGCAGACCAGTGATTAATCAGCTGCATACCAGTGATTAATCAGCTGCAGACCAGTGATTAATCAGCTGCAGACCAGTGATTAATCAGCTGCAGACCAGTGATTAATCAGCTGCATACCAGTGATTAATCAGCTGCATACCAGTGATTAATCAGCTGCAGACCAGTGATTAATCAGCTGCAGACCAGTGATTAATCAGCTGCAGACCAGTGATTAATCAGCTGCAGACCAGTGATTAATCAGCTGCAGACCAGTGATTAATCAGCTGCAGACCAGTGATTAATCAGCTGCAGACCAGTGATTAATCAGCTGCAGACCAGTGATTAATCAGCTGCAGACCAGTGATTAATCAGCTGCAGACCAGTGATTAATCAGCTGCATACCAGTGATTAATCAGCTGCAGACCAGTGATTAATCAGCTGCAGACCAGTGATTAATCAGCTGCAGACCAGTGATTAATCAGCTGCAGACCAGTGATTAATCAGCTGCAGACCAGTGATTAATCAGCTGCAGACCAGTGATTAATCAGCTGCAGACCAGTGATTAATCAGCTGCATACCAGTGATTAATCAGCTGCAGACCAGTGATTAATCAGCTGCAGACCAGTGATTAATCAGCTGCAGACCAGTGATTAATCAGCTGCAGACCAGTGATTAATCAGCTGCAGACCAGTGATTAATCAGCTGCAGACCAGTGATTAATCAGCTGCAGACCAGTGATTAATCAGCTGCATACCAGTGATTAATCAGCTGCAGACCAGTGATTAATCAGCTGCAGACCAGTGATTAATCAGCTGCAGACCAGTGATTAATCAGCTGCAGACCAGTGATTAATCAGCTGCAGACCAGTGATTAATCAGCTGCAGACCAGTGATTAATCAGCTGCAGACCAGTGATTAATCAGCTGCAGACCAGTGATTAATCAGCTGCAGACCAGTGATTAATCAGCTGCAGACCAGTGATTAATCAGCTGCAGACCAGTGATTAATCAGCTGCAGACCAGTGATTAATCAGCTGCAGACCAGTGATTAATCAGCTGCAGACCAGTGATTAATCAGCTGCAGACCAGTGATTAATCAGCTGCATACCAGTGATTAATCAGCTGCAGACCAGTGATTAATCAGCTGCAGACCAGTGATTAATCAGCTGCAGACCAGTGATTAATCAGCTGCAGACCAGTGATTAATCAGCTGCAGACCAGTGATTAATCAGCTGCAGACCAGTGATTAATCAGCTGCAGACCAGTGATTAATCAGCTGCAGACCAGTGATTAATCAGCTGCATACCAGTGATTAATCAGCTGCAGACCAGTGATTAATCAGCTGCAGACCAGTGATTAATCAGCTGCATACCAGTGATTAATCAGCTGCAGACCAGTGATTAATCAGCTGCAGACCAGTGATTAATCAGCTGCAGACCAGTGATTAATCAGCTGCATACCAGTGATTAATCAGCTGCAGACCAGTGATTAATCAGCTGCAGACCAGTGATTAATCAGCTGCATACCAGTGATTAATCAGCTGCAGACCAGTGATTAATCAGCTGCAGACCAGTGATTAATCAGCTGCAGACCAGTGATTAATCAGCTGCATACCAGTGATTAATCAGCTGCAGACCAGTGATTAATCAGCTGCATACCAGTGATTAATCAGCTGCATACCAGTGATTAATCAGCTGCAGACCAGTGATTAATCAGCTGCAGACCAGTGATTAATCAGCTGCAGACCAGTGATTAATCAGCTGCATACCAGTGATTAATCAGCTGCAGACCAGTGATTAATCAGCTGCAGACCAGTGATTAATCAGCTGCAGACCAGTGATTAATCAGCTGCATACCAGTGATTAATCAGCTGCAGACCAGTGATTAATCAGCTGCAGACCAGTGATTAATCAGCTGCATACCAGTGATTAATCAGCTGCATACCAGTGATTAATCAGCTGCATACCAGTGATTAATCAGCTGCAGACCAGTGATTAATCAGCTGCAGACCAGTGATTAATCAGCTGCAGACCAGTGATTAATCAGCTGCAGACCAGTGATTAATCAGCTGCAGACCAGTGATTAATCAGCTGCAGACCAGTGATTAATCAGCTGCAGACCAGTGATTAATCAGCTGCAGACCAGTGATTAATCAGCTGCAGACCAGTGATTAATCAGCTGCATACCAGTGATTAATCAGCTGCAGACCAGTGATTAATCAGCTGCAGACCAGTGATTAATCAGCTGCATACCAGTGATTAATCAGCTGCAGACCAGTGATTAATCAGCTGCAGACCAGTGATTAATCAGCTGCAGACCAGTGATTAATCAGCTGCAGACCAGTGATTAATCAGCTGCATACCAGTGATTAATCAGCTGCATACCAGTGATTAATCAGCTGCAGACCAGTGATTAATCAGCTGCATACCAGTGATTAATCAGCTGCAGACCAGTGATTAATCAGCTGCAGACCAGTGATTAATCAGCTGCAGACCAGTGATTAATCAGCTGCAGACCAGTGATTAATCAGCTGCAGACCAGTGATTAATCAGCTGCAGACCAGTGATTAATCAGCTGCAGACCAGTGATTAATCAGCTGCAGACCAGTGATTAATCAGCTGCATACCAGTGATTAATCAGCTGCAGACCAGTGATTAATCAGCTGCAGACCAGTGATTAATCAGCTGCATACCAGTGATTAATCAGCTGCAGACCAGTGATTAATCAGCTGCAGACCAGTGATTAATCAGCTGCAGACCAGTGATTAATCAGCTGCATACCAGTGATTAATCAGCTGCAGACCAGTGATTAATCAGCTGCAGACCAGTGATTAATCAGCTGCAGACCAGTGATTAATCAGCTGCAGACCAGTGATTAATCAGCTGCAGACCAGTGATTAATCAGCTGCATACCAGTGATTAATCAGCTGCAGACCAGTGATTAATCAGCTGCAGACCAGTGATTAATCAGCTGCAGACCAGTGATTAATCAGCTGCAGACCAGTGATTAATCAGCTGCAGACCAGTGATTAATCAGCTGCATACCAGTGATTAATCAGCTGCAGACCAGTGATTAATCAGCTGCAGACCAGTGATTAATCAGCTGCAGACCAGTGATTAATCAGCTGCATACCAGTGATTAATCAGCTGCAGACCAGTGATTAATCAGCTGCAGACCAGTGATTAATCAGCTGCAGACCAGTGATTAATCAGCTGCAGACCAGTGATTAATCAGCTGCAGACCAGTGATTAATCAGCTGCAGACCAGTGATTAATCAGCTGCAGACCAGTGATTAATCAGCTGCAGACCAGTGATTAATCAGCTGCAGACCAGTGATTAATCAGCTGCAGACCAGTGATTAATCAGCTGCAGACCAGTGATTAATCAGCTGCAGACCAGTGATTAATCAGCTGCAGACCAGTGATTAATCAGCTGCAGACCAGTGATTAATCAGCTGCAGACCAGTGATTAATCAGCTGCAGACCAGTGATTAATCAGCTGCAGACCAGTGATTAATCAGCTGCATACCAGTGATTAATCAGCTGCAGACCAGTGATTAATCAGCTGCAGACCAGTGATTAATCAGCTGCATACCAGTGATTAATCAGCTGCAGACCAGTGATTAATCAGCTGCAGACCAGTGATTAATCAGCTGCAGACCAGTGATTAATCAGCTGCAGACCAGTGATTAATCAGCTGCAGACCAGTGATTAATCAGCTGCAGACCAGTGATTAATCAGCTGCAGACCAGTGATTAATCAGCTGCAGACCAGTGATTAATCAGCTGCAGACCAGTGATTAATCAGCTGCAGACCAGTGATTAATCAGCTGCAGACCAGTGATTAATCAGCTGCAGACCAGTGATTAATCAGCTGCAGACCAGTGATTAATCAGCTGCAGACCAGTGATTAATCAGCTGCAGACCAGTGATTAATCAGCTGCATACCAGTGATTAATCAGCTGCATACCAGTGATTAATCAGCTGCAGACCAGTGATTAATCAGCTGCAGACCAGTGATTAATCAGCTGCAGACCAGTGATTAATCAGCTGCAGACCAGTGATTAATCAGCTGCAGACCAGTGATTAATCAGCTGCAGACCAGTGATTAATCAGCTGCAGACCAGTGATTAATCAGCTGCAGACCAGTGATTAATCAGCTGCAGACCAGTGATTAATCAGCTGCATACCAGTGATTAATCAGCTGCAGACCAGTGATTAATCAGCTGCAGACCAGTGATTAATCAGCTGCAGACCAGTGATTAATCAGCTGCATACCAGTGATTAATCAGCTGCAGACCAGTGATTAATCAGCTGCAGACCAGTGATTAATCAGCTGCAGACCAGTGATTAATCAGCTGCAGACCAGTGATTAATCAGCTGCATACCAGTGATTAATCAGCTGCATACCAGTGATTAATCAGCTGCAGACCAGTGATTAATCAGCTGCATACCAGTGATTAATCAGCTGCAGACCAGTGATTAATCAGCTGCAGACCAGTGATTAATCAGCTGCAGACCAGTGATTAATCAGCTGCAGACCAGTGATTAATCAGCTGCATACCAGTGATTAATCAGCTGCAGACCAGTGATTAATCAGCTGCAGACCAGTGATTAATCAGCTGCATACCAGTGATTAATCAGCTGCAGACCAGTGATTAATCAGCTGCAGACCAGTGATTAATCAGCTGCATACCAGTGATTAATCAGCTGCAGACCAGTGATTAATCAGCTGCAGACCAGTGATTAATCAGCTGCAGACCAGTGATTAATCAGCTGCAGACCAGTGATTAATCAGCTGCAGACCAGTGATTAATCAGCTGCAGACCAGTGATTAATCAGCTGCAGACCAGTGATTAATCAGCTGCAGACCAGTGATTAATCAGCTGCAGACCAGTGATTAATCAGCTGCATACCAGTGATTAATCAGCTGCAGACCAGTGATTAATCAGCTGCATACCAGTGATTAATCAGCTGCAGACCAGTGATTAATCAGCTGCAGACCAGTGATTAATCAGCTGCATACCAGTGATTAATCAGCTGCATACCAGTGATTAATCAGCTGCAGACCAGTGATTAATCAGCTGCAGACCAGTGATTAATCAGCTGCATACCAGTGATTAATCAGCTGCATACCAGTGATTAATCAGCTGCATACCAGTGATTAATCAGCTGCAGACCAGTGATTAATCAGCTGCATACCAGTGATTAATCAGCTGCAGACCAGTGATTAATCAGCTGCATACCAGTGATTAATCAGCTGCAGACCAGTGATTAATCAGCTGCAGACCAGTGATTAATCAGCTGCAGACCAGTGATTAATCAGCTGCAGACCAGTGATTAATCAGCTGCAGACCAGTGATTAATCAGCTGCATACCAGTGATTAATCAGCTGCAGACCAGTGATTAATCAGCTGCAGACCAGTGATTAATCAGCTGCAGACCAGTGATTAATCAGCTGCAGACCAGTGATTAATCAGCTGCAGACCAGTGATTAATCAGCTGCATACCAGTGATTAATCAGCTGCATACCAGTGATTAATCAGCTGCAGACCAGTGATTAATCAGCTGCAGACCAGTGATTAATCAGCTGCAGACCAGTGATTAATCAGCTGCAGACCAGTGATTAATCAGCTGCAGACCAGTGATTAATCAGCTGCAGACCAGTGATTAATCAGCTGCAGACCAGTGATTAATCAGCTGCAGACCAGTGATTAATCAGCTGCAGACCAGTGATTAATCAGCTGCAGACCAGTGATTAATCAGCTGCAGACCAGTGATTAATCAGCTGCAGACCAGTGATTAATCAGCTGCAGACCAGTGATTAATCAGCTGCAGACCAGTGATTAATCAGCTGCAGACCAGTGATTAATCAGCTGCAGACCAGTGATTAATCAGCTGCAGACCAGTGATTAATCAGCTGCAGACCAGTGATTAATCAGCTGCATACCAGTGATTAATCAGCTGCAGACCAGTGATTAATCAGCTGCAGACCAGTGATTAATCAGCTGCAGACCAGTGATTAATCAGCTGCAGACCAGTGATTAATCAGCTGCAGACCAGTGATTAATCAGCTGCATACCAGTGATTAATCAGCTGCAGACCAGTGATTAATCAGCTGCATACCAGTGATTAATCAGCTGCAGACCAGTGATTAATCAGCTGCAGACCAGTGATTAATCAGCTGCATACCAGTGATTAATCAGCTGCAGACCAGTGATTAATCAGCTGCATACCAGTGATTAATCAGCTGCAGACCAGTGATTAATCAGCTGCAGACCAGTGATTAATCAGCTGCAGACCAGTGATTAATCAGCTGCAGACCAGTGATTAATCAGCTGCAGACCAGTGATTAATCAGCTGCATACCAGTGATTAATCAGCTGCAGACCAGTGATTAATCAGCTGCAGACCAGTGATTAATCAGCTGCAGACCAGTGATTAATCAGCTGCATACCAGTGATTAATCAGCTGCAGACCAGTGATTAATCAGCTGCAGACCAGTGATTAATCAGCTGCAGACCAGTGATTAATCAGCTGCAGACCAGTGATTAATCAGCTGCATACCAGTGATTAATCAGCTGCAGACCAGTGATTAATCAGCTGCAGACCAGTGATTAATCAGCTGCAGACCAGTGATTAATCAGCTGCAGACCAGTGATTAATCAGCTGCAGACCAGTGATTAATCAGCTGCAGACCAGTGATTAATCAGCTGCAGACCAGTGATTAATCAGCTGCAGACCAGTGATTAATCAGCTGCAGACCAGTGATTAATCAGCTGCAGACCAGTGATTAATCAGCTGCAGACCAGTGATTAATCAGCTGCAGACCAGTGATTAATCAGCTGCAGACCAGTGATTAATCAGCTGCAGACCAGTGATTAATCAGCTGCATACCAGTGATTAATCAGCTGCAGACCAGTGATTAATCAGCTGCAGACCAGTGATTAATCAGCTGCAGACCAGTGATTAATCAGCTGCAGACCAGTGATTAATCAGCTGCAGACCAGTGATTAATCAGCTGCATACCAGTGATTAATCAGCTGCAGACCAGTGATTAATCAGCTGCATACCAGTGATTAATCAGCTGCAGACCAGTGATTAATCAGCTGCAGACCAGTGATTAATCAGCTGCAGACCAGTGATTAATCAGCTGCAGACCAGTGATTAATCAGCTGCAGACCAGTGATTAATCAGCTGCAGACCAGTGATTAATCAGCTGCAGACCAGTGATTAATCAGCTGCAGACCAGTGATTAATCAGCTGCAGACCAGTGATTAATCAGCTGCAGACCAGTGATTAATCAGCTGCAGACCAGTGATTAATCAGCTGCATACCAGTGATTAATCAGCTGCAGACCAGTGATTAATCAGCTGCAGACCAGTGATTAATCAGCTGCAGACCAGTGATTAATCAGCTGCAGACCAGTGATTAATCAGCTGCAGACCAGTGATTAATCAGCTGCAGACCAGTGATTAATCAGCTGCAGACCAGTGATTAATCAGCTGCAGACCAGTGATTAATCAGCTGCAGACCAGTGATTAATCAGCTGCAGACCAGTGATTAATCAGCTGCATACCAGTGATTAATCAGCTGCAGACCAGTGATTAATCAGCTGCAGACCAGTGATTAATCAGCTGCAGACCAGTGATTAATCAGCTGCATACCAGTGATTAATCAGCTGCAGACCAGTGATTAATCAGCTGCAGACCAGTGATTAATCAGCTGCAGACCAGTGATTAATCAGCTGCATACCAGTGATTAATCAGCTGCAGACCAGTGATTAATCAGCTGCAGACCAGTGATTAATCAGCTGCAGACCAGTGATTAATCAGCTGCATACCAGTGATTAATCAGCTGCAGACCAGTGATTAATCAGCTGCAGACCAGTGATTAATCAGCTGCAGACCAGTGATTAATCAGCTGCAGACCAGTGATTAATCAGCTGCAGACCAGTGATTAATCAGCTGCAGACCAGTGATTAATCAGCTGCAGACCAGTGATTAATCAGCTGCAGACCAGTGATTAATCAGCTGCAGACCAGTGATTAATCAGCTGCAGACCAGTGATTAATCAGCTGCAGACCAGTGATTAATCAGCTGCAGACCAGTGATTAATCAGCTGCAGACCAGTGATTAATCAGCTGCAGACCAGTGATTAATCAGCTGCAGACCAGTGATTAATCAGCTGCAGACCAGTGATTAATCAGCTGCAGACCAGTGATTAATCAGCTGCAGACCAGTGATTAATCAGCTGCAGACCAGTGATTAATCAGCTGCAGACCAGTGATTAATCAGCTGCAGACCAGTGATTAATCAGCTGCAGACCAGTGATTAATCAGCTGCAGACCAGTGATTAATCAGCTGCAGACCAGTGATTAATCAGCTGCAGACCAGTGATTAATCAGCTGCAGACCAGTGATTAATCAGCTGCAGACCAGTGATTAATCAGCTGCAGACCAGTGATTAATCAGCTGCATACCAGTGATTAATCAGCTGCAGACCAGTGATTAATCAGCTGCAGACCAGTGATTAATCAGCTGCAGACCAGTGATTAATCAGCTGCATACCAGTGATTAATCAGCTGCAGACCAGTGATTAATCAGCTGCATACCAGTGATTAATCAGCTGCAGACCAGTGATTAATCAGCTGCAGACCAGTGATTAATCAGCTGCAGACCAGTGATTAATCAGCTGCAGACCAGTGATTAATCAGCTGCAGACCAGTGATTAATCAGCTGCATACCAGTGATTAATCAGCTGCAGACCAGTGATTAATCAGCTGCAGACCAGTGATTAATCAGCTGCAGACCAGTGATTAATCAGCTGCATACCAGTGATTAATCAGCTGCAGACCAGTGATTAATCAGCTGCAGACCAGTGATTAATCAGCTGCAGACCAGTGATTAATCAGCTGCAGACCAGTGATTAATCAGCTGCAGACCAGTGATTAATCAGCTGCAGACCAGTGATTAATCAGCTGCAGACCAGTGATTAATCAGCTGCATACCAGTGATTAATCAGCTGCAGACCAGTGATTAATCAGCTGCAGACCAGTGATTAATCAGCTGCAGACCAGTGATTAATCAGCTGCAGACCAGTGATTAATCAGCTGCAGACCAGTGATTAATCAGCTGCATACCAGTGATTAATCAGCTGCAGACCAGTGATTAATCAGCTGCAGACCAGTGATTAATCAGCTGCAGACCAGTGATTAATCAGCTGCATACCAGTGATTAATCAGCTGCAGACCAGTGATTAATCAGCTGCAGACCAGTGATTAATCAGCTGCAGACCAGTGATTAATCAGCTGCAGACCAGTGATTAATCAGCTGCAGACCAGTGATTAATCAGCTGCAGACCAGTGATTAATCAGCTGCAGACCAGTGATTAATCAGCTGCAGACCAGTGATTAATCAGCTGCAGACCAGTGATTAATCAGCTGCAGACCAGTGATTAATCAGCTGCAGACCAGTGATTAATCAGCTGCAGACCAGTGATTAATCAGCTGCAGACCAGTGATTAATCAGCTGCAGACCAGTGATTAATCAGCTGCAGACCAGTGATTAATCAGCTGCATACCAGTGATTAATCAGCTGCAGACCAGTGATTAATCAGCTGCAGACCAGTGATTAATCAGCTGCAGACCAGTGATTAATCAGCTGCAGACCAGTGATTAATCAGCTGCAGACCAGTGATTAATCAGCTGCAGACCAGTGATTAATCAGCTGCAGACCAGTGATTAATCAGCTGCAGACCAGTGATTAATCAGCTGCATACCAGTGATTAATCAGCTGCAGACCAGTGATTAATCAGCTGCAGACCAGTGATTAATCAGCTGCAGACCAGTGATTAATCAGCTGCAGACCAGTGATTAATCAGCTGCAGACCAGTGATTAATCAGCTGCAGACCAGTGATTAATCAGCTGCAGACCAGTGATTAATCAGCTGCAGACCAGTGATTAATCAGCTGCAGACCAGTGATTAATCAGCTGCAGACCAGTGATTAATCAGCTGCATACCAGTGATTAATCAGCTGCAGACCAGTGATTAATCAGCTGCAGACCAGTGATTAATCAGCTGCAGACCAGTGATTAATCAGCTGCAGACCAGTGATTAATCAGCTGCAGACCAGTGATTAATCAGCTGCAGACCAGTGATTAATCAGCTGCAGACCAGTGATTAATCAGCTGCAGACCAGTGATTAATCAGCTGCAGACCAGTGATTAATCAGCTGCAGACCAGTGATTAATCAGCTGCAGACCAGTGATTAATCAGCTGCATACCAGTGATTAATCAGCTGCAGACCAGTGATTAATCAGCTGCAGACCAGTGATTAATCAGCTGCAGACCAGTGATTAATCAGCTGCAGACCAGTGATTAATCAGCTGCAGACCAGTGATTAATCAGCTGCAGACCAGTGATTAATCAGCTGCATACCAGTGATTAATCAGCTGCAGACCAGTGATTAATCAGCTGCAGACCAGTGATTAATCAGCTGCAGACCAGTGATTAATCAGCTGCAGACCAGTGATTAATCAGCTGCAGACCAGTGATTAATCAGCTGCAGACCAGTGATTAATCAGCTGCAGACCAGTGATTAATCAGCTGCAGACCAGTGATTAATCAGCTGCAGACCAGTGATTAATCAGCTGCAGACCAGTGATTAATCAGCTGCAGACCAGTGATTAATCAGCTGCAGACCAGTGATTAATCAGCTGCAGACCAGTGATTAATCAGCTGCAGACCAGTGATTAATCAGCTGCAGACCAGTGATTAATCAGCTGCAGACCAGTGATTAATCAGCTGCAGACCAGTGATTAATCAGCTGCAGACCAGTGATTAATCAGCTGCAGACCAGTGATTAATCAGCTGCAGACCAGTGATTAATCAGCTGCAGACCAGTGATTAATCAGCTGCAGACCAGTGATTAATCAGCTGCAGACCAGTGATTAATCAGCTGCAGACCAGTGATTAATCAGCTGCAGACCAGTGATTAATCAGCTGCAGACCAGTGATTAATCAGCTGCAGACCAGTGATTAATCAGCTGCAGACCAGTGATTAATCAGCTGCAGACCAGTGATTAATCAGCTGCAGACCAGTGATTAATCAGCTGCAGACCAGTGATTAATCAGCTGCAGACCAGTGATTAATCAGCTGCAGACCAGTGATTAATCAGCTGCAGACCAGTGATTAATCAGCTGCAGACCAGTGATTAATCAGCTGCAGACCAGTGATTAATCAGCTGCAGACCAGTGATTAATCAGCTGCAGACCAGTGATTAATCAGCTGCAGACCAGTGATTAATCAGCTGCAGACCAGTGATTAATCAGCTGCAGACCAGTGATTAATCAGCTGCAGACCAGTGATTAATCAGCTGCATACCAGTGATTAATCAGCTGCAGACCAGTGATTAATCAGCTGCAGACCAGTGATTAATCAGCTGCAGACCAGTGATTAATCAGCTGCAGACCAGTGATTAATCAGCTGCAGACCAGTGATTAATCAGCTGCAGACCAGTGATTAATCAGCTGCAGACCAGTGATTAATCAGCTGCAGACCAGTGATTAATCAGCTGCAGACCAGTGATTAATCAGCTGCAGACCAGTGATTAATCAGCTGCAGACCAGTGATTAATCAGCTGCAGACCAGTGATTAATCAGCTGCAGACCAGTGATTAATCAGCTGCAGACCAGTGATTAATCAGCTGCATACCAGTGATTAATCAGCTGCAGACCAGTGATTAATCAGCTGCAGACCAGTGATTAATCAGCTGCAGACCAGTGATTAATCAGCTGCATACCAGTGATTAATCAGCTGCAGACCAGTGATTAATCAGCTGCAGACCAGTGATTAATCAGCTGCAGACCAGTGATTAATCAGCTGCAGACCAGTGATTAATCAGCTGCAGACCAGTGATTAATCAGCTGCAGACCAGTGATTAATCAGCTGCAGACCAGTGATTAATCAGCTGCAGACCAGTGATTAATCAGCTGCAGACCAGTGATTAATCAGCTGCAGACCAGTGATTAATCAGCTGCAGACCAGTGATTAATCAGCTGCAGACCAGTGATTAATCAGCTGCAGACCAGTGATTAATCAGCTGCATACCAGTGATTAATCAGCTGCAGACCAGTGATTAATCAGCTGCAGACCAGTGATTAATCAGCTGCAGACCAGTGATTAATCAGCTGCAGACCAGTGATTAATCAGCTGCAGACCAGTGATTAATCAGCTGCAGACCAGTGATTAATCAGCTGCAGACCAGTGATTAATCAGCTGCAGACCAGTGATTAATCAGCTGCAGACCAGTGATTAATCAGCTGCAGACCAGTGATTAATCAGCTGCAGACCAGTGATTAATCAGCTGCAGACCAGTGATTAATCAGCTGCAGACCAGTGATTAATCAGCTGCAGACCAGTGATTAATCAGCTGCAGACCAGTGATTAATCAGCTGCAGACCAGTGATTAATCAGCTGCAGACCAGTGATTAATCAGCTGCAGACCAGTGATTAATCAGCTGCAGACCAGTGATTAATCAGCTGCAGACCAGTGATTAATCAGCTGCAGACCAGTGATTAATCAGCTGCAGACCAGTGATTAATCAGCTGCAGACCAGTGATTAATCAGCTGCAGACCAGTGATTAATCAGCTGCAGACCAGTGATTAATCAGCTGCAGACCAGTGATTAATCAGCTGCAGACCAGTGATTAATCAGCTGCAGACCAGTGATTAATCAGCTGCAGACCAGTGATTAATCAGCTGCAGACCAGTGATTAATCAGCTGCAGACCAGTGATTAATCAGCTGCAGACCAGTGATTAATCAGCTGCAGACCAGTGATTAATCAGCTGCAGACCAGTGATTAATCAGCTGCAGACCAGTGATTAATCAGCTGCAGACCAGTGATTAATCAGCTGCAGACCAGTGATTAATCAGCTGCAGACCAGTGATTAATCAGCTGCAGACCAGTGATTAATCAGCTGCAGACCAGTGATTAATCAGCTGCAGACCAGTGATTAATCAGCTGCAGACCAGTGATTAATCAGCTGCAGACCAGTGATTAATCAGCTGCATACCAGTGATTAATCAGCTGCAGACCAGTGATTAATCAGCTGCAGACCAGTGATTAATCAGCTGCAGACCAGTGATTAATCAGCTGCAGACCAGTGATTAATCAGCTGCAGACCAGTGATTAATCAGCTGCAGACCAGTGATTAATCAGCTGCAGACCAGTGATTAATCAGCTGCAGACCAGTGATTAATCAGCTGCAGACCAGTGATTAATCAGCTGCAGACCAGTGATTAATCAGCTGCAGACCAGTGATTAATCAGCTGCAGACCAGTGATTAATCAGCTGCATACCAGTGATTAATCAGCTGCAGACCAGTGATTAATCAGCTGCAGACCAGTGATTAATCAGCTGCAGACCAGTGATTAATCAGCTGCATACCAGTGATTAATCAGCTGCAGACCAGTGATTAATCAGCTGCAGACCAGTGATTAATCAGCTGCAGACCAGTGATTAATCAGCTGCAGACCAGTGATTAATCAGCTGCAGACCAGTGATTAATCAGCTGCAGACCAGTGATTAATCAGCTGCAGACCAGTGATTAATCAGCTGCATACCAGTGATTAATCAGCTGCAGACCAGTGATTAATCAGCTGCAGACCAGTGATTAATCAGCTGCAGACCAGTGATTAATCAGCTGCAGACCAGTGATTAATCAGCTGCAGACCAGTGATTAATCAGCTGCAGACCAGTGATTAATCAGCTGCAGACCAGTGATTAATCAGCTGCAGACCAGTGATTAATCAGCTGCAGACCAGTGATTAATCAGCTGCAGACCAGTGATTAATCAGCTGCAGACCAGTGATTAATCAGCTGCAGACCAGTGATTAATCAGCTGCAGACCAGTGATTAATCAGCTGCAGACCAGTGATTAATCAGCTGCAGACCAGTGATTAATCAGCTGCAGACCAGTGATTAATCAGCTGCAGACCAGTGATTAATCAGCTGCATACCAGTGATTAATCAGCTGCAGACCAGTGATTAATCAGCTGCAGACCAGTGATTAATCAGCTGCAGACCAGTGATTAATCAGCTGCAGACCAGTGATTAATCAGCTGCAGACCAGTGATTAATCAGCTGCAGACCAGTGATTAATCAGCTGCATACCAGTGATTAATCAGCTGCAGACCAGTGATTAATCAGCTGCAGACCAGTGATTAATCAGCTGCAGACCAGTGATTAATCAGCTGCAGACCAGTGATTAATCAGCTGCAGACCAGTGATTAATCAGCTGCAGACCAGTGATTAATCAGCTGCAGACCAGTGATTAATCAGCTGCATACCAGTGATTAATCAGCTGCAGACCAGTGATTAATCAGCTGCAGACCAGTGATTAATCAGCTGCAGACCAGTGATTAATCAGCTGCAGACCAGTGATTAATCAGCTGCAGACCAGTGATTAATCAGCTGCAGACCAGTGATTAATCAGCTGCAGACCAGTGATTAATCAGCTGCAGACCAGTGATTAATCAGCTGCAGACCAGTGATTAATCAGCTGCAGACCAGTGATTAATCAGCTGCAGACCAGTGATTAATCAGCTGCAGACCAGTGATTAATCAGCTGCAGACCAGTGATTAATCAGCTGCAGACCAGTGATTAATCAGCTGCAGACCAGTGATTAATCAGCTGCAGACCAGTGATTAATCAGCTGCATACCAGTGATTAATCAGCTGCAGACCAGTGATTAATCAGCTGCAGACCAGTGATTAATCAGCTGCAGACCAGTGATTAATCAGCTGCAGACCAGTGATTAATCAGCTGCAGACCAGTGATTAATCAGCTGCAGACCAGTGATTAATCAGCTGCAGACCAGTGATTAATCAGCTGCAGACCAGTGATTAATCAGCTGCAGACCAGTGATTAATCAGCTGCAGACCAGTGATTAATCAGCTGCAGACCAGTGATTAATCAGCTGCAGACCAGTGATTAATCAGCTGCAGACCAGTGATTAATCAGCTGCAGACCAGTGATTAATCAGCTGCAGACCAGTGATTAATCAGCTGCAGACCAGTGATTAATCAGCTGCAGACCAGTGATTAATCAGCTGCAGACCAGTGATTAATCAGCTGCAGACCAGTGATTAATCAGCTGCAGACCAGTGATTAATCAGCTGCAGACCAGTGATTAATCAGCTGCAGACCAGTGATTAATCAGCTGCAGACCAGTGATTAATCAGCTGCATACCAGTGATTAATCAGCTGCAGACCAGTGATTAATCAGCTGCAGACCAGTGATTAATCAGCTGCAGACCAGTGATTAATCAGCTGCAGACCAGTGATTAATCAGCTGCAGACCAGTGATTAATCAGCTGCATACCAGTGATTAATCAGCTGCAGACCAGTGATTAATCAGCTGCAGACCAGTGATTAATCAGCTGCAGACCAGTGATTAATCAGCTGCATACCAGTGATTAATCAGCTGCAGACCAGTGATTAATCAGCTGCAGACCAGTGATTAATCAGCTGCAGACCAGTGATTAATCAGCTGCAGACCAGTGATTAATCAGCTGCAGACCAGTGATTAATCAGCTGCAGACCAGTGATTAATCAGCTGCAGACCAGTGATTAATCAGCTGCAGACCAGTGATTAATCAGCTGCAGACCAGTGATTAATCAGCTGCAGACCAGTGATTAATCAGCTGCATACCAGTGATTAATCAGCTGCAGACCAGTGATTAATCAGCTGCATACCAGTGATTAATCAGCTGCAGACCAGTGATTAATCAGCTGCAGACCAGTGATTAATCAGCTGCAGACCAGTGATTAATCAGCTGCAGACCAGTGATTAATCAGCTGCAGACCAGTGATTAATCAGCTGCAGACCAGTGATTAATCAGCTGCAGACCAGTGATTAATCAGCTGCAGACCAGTGATTAATCAGCTGCATACCAGTGATTAATCAGCTGCAGACCAGTGATTAATCAGCTGCAGACCAGTGATTAATCAGCTGCAGACCAGTGATTAATCAGCTGCAGACCAGTGATTAATCAGCTGCAGACCAGTGATTAATCAGCTGCAGACCAGTGATTAATCAGCTGCAGACCAGTGATTAATCAGCTGCAGACCAGTGATTAATCAGCTGCAGACCAGTGATTAATCAGCTGCAGACCAGTGATTAATCAGCTGCAGACCAGTGATTAATCAGCTGCAGACCAGTGATTAATCAGCTGCAGACCAGTGATTAATCAGCTGCAGACCAGTGATTAATCAGCTGCAGACCAGTGATTAATCAGCTGCAGACCAGTGATTAATCAGCTGCAGACCAGTGATTAATCAGCTGCAGACCAGTGATTAATCAGCTGCAGACCAGTGATTAATCAGCTGCAGACCAGTGATTAATCAGCTGCAGACCAGTGATTAATCAGCTGCAGACCAGTGATTAATCAGCTGCAGACCAGTGATTAATCAGCTGCAGACCAGTGATTAATCAGCTGCAGACCAGTGATTAATCAGCTGCAGACCAGTGATTAATCAGCTGCAGACCAGTGATTAATCAGCTGCAGACCAGTGATTAATCAGCTGCAGACCAGTGATTAATCAGCTGCAGACCAGTGATTAATCAGCTGCAGACCAGTGATTAATCAGCTGCAGACCAGTGATTAATCAGCTGCAGACCAGTGATTAATCAGCTGCAGACCAGTGATTAATCAGCTGCAGACCAGTGATTAATCAGCTGCAGACCAGTGATTAATCAGCTGCAGACCAGTGATTAATCAGCTGCAGACCAGTGATTAATCAGCTGCAGACCAGTGATTAATCAGCTGCAGACCAGTGATTAATCAGCTGCAGACCAGTGATTAATCAGCTGCAGACCAGTGATTAATCAGCTGCAGACCAGTGATTAATCAGCTGCAGACCAGTGATTAATCAGCTGCAGACCAGTGATTAATCAGCTGCAGACCAGTGATTAATCAGCTGCAGACCAGTGATTAATCAGCTGCAGACCAGTGATTAATCAGCTGCAGACCAGTGATTAATCAGCTGCAGACCAGTGATTAATCAGCTGCAGACCAGTGATTAATCAGCTGCAGACCAGTGATTAATCAGCTGCAGACCAGTGATTAATCAGCTGCAGACCAGTGATTAATCAGCTGCAGACCAGTGATTAATCAGCTGCAGACCAGTGATTAATCAGCTGCAGACCAGTGATTAATCAGCTGCAGACCAGTGATTAATCAGCTGCAGACCAGTGATTAATCAGCTGCAGACCAGTGATTAATCAGCTGCAGACCAGTGATTAATCAGCTGCAGACCAGTGATTAATCAGCTGCAGACCAGTGATTAATCAGCTGCAGACCAGTGATTAATCAGCTGCAGACCAGTGATTAATCAGCTGCAGACCAGTGATTAATCAGCTGCAGACCAGTGATTAATCAGCTGCAGACCAGTGATTAATCAGCTGCAGACCAGTGATTAATCAGCTGCAGACCAGTGATTAATCAGCTGCAGACCAGTGATTAATCAGCTGCAGACCAGTGATTAATCAGCTGCAGACCAGTGATTAATCAGCTGCAGACCAGTGATTAATCAGCTGCAGACCAGTGATTAATCAGCTGCAGACCAGTGATTAATCAGCTGCAGACCAGTGATTAATCAGCTGCAGACCAGTGATTAATCAGCTGCAGACCAGTGATTAATCAGCTGCAGACCAGTGATTAATCAGCTGCAGACCAGTGATTAATCAGCTGCAGACCAGTGATTAATCAGCTGCAGACCAGTGATTAATCAGCTGCAGACCAGTGATTAATCAGCTGCAGACCAGTGATTAATCAGCTGCAGACCAGTGATTAATCAGCTGCAGACCAGTGATTAATCAGCTGCATACCAGTGATTAATCAGCTGCAGACCAGTGATTAATCAGCTGCAGACCAGTGATTAATCAGCTGCAGACCAGTGATTAATCAGCTGCAGACCAGTGATTAATCAGCTGCAGACCAGTGATTAATCAGCTGCAGACCAGTGATTAATCAGCTGCAGACCAGTGATTAATCAGCTGCAGACCAGTGATTAATCAGCTGCAGACCAGTGATTAATCAGCTGCAGACCAGTGATTAATCAGCTGCAGACCAGTGATTAATCAGCTGCAGACCAGTGATTAATCAGCTGCAGACCAGTGATTAATCAGCTGCAGACCAGTGATTAATCAGCTGCAGACCAGTGATTAATCAGCTGCAGACCAGTGATTAATCAGCTGCAGACCAGTGATTAATCAGCTGCAGACCAGTGATTAATCAGCTGCAGACCAGTGATTAATCAGCTGCAGACCAGTGATTAATCAGCTGCAGACCAGTGATTAATCAGCTGCAGACCAGTGATTAATCAGCTGCAGACCAGTGATTAATCAGCTGCAGACCAGTGATTAATCAGCTGCAGACCAGTGATTAATCAGCTGCAGACCAGTGATTAATCAGCTGCAGACCAGTGATTAATCAGCTGCAGACCAGTGATTAATCAGCTGCAGACCAGTGATTAATCAGCTGCAGACCAGTGATTAATCAGCTGCAGACCAGTGATTAATCAGCTGCAGACCAGTGATTAATCAGCTGCAGACCAGTGATTAATCAGCTGCAGACCAGTGATTAATCAGCTGCAGACCAGTGATTAATCAGCTGCAGACCAGTGATTAATCAGCTGCAGACCAGTGATTAATCAGCTGCAGACCAGTGATTAATCAGCTGCAGACCAGTGATTAATCAGCTGCAGACCAGTGATTAATCAGCTGCAGACCAGTGATTAATCAGCTGCAGACCAGTGATTAATCAGCTGCAGACCAGTGATTAATCAGCTGCAGACCAGTGATTAATCAGCTGCAGACCAGTGATTAATCAGCTGCAGACCAGTGATTAATCAGCTGCAGACCAGTGATTAATCAGCTGCAGACCAGTGATTAATCAGCTGCAGACCAGTGATTAATCAGCTGCAGACCAGTGATTAATCAGCTGCAGACCAGTGATTAATCAGCTGCAGACCAGTGATTAATCAGCTGCAGACCAGTGATTAATCAGCTGCAGACCAGTGATTAATCAGCTGCAGACCAGTGATTAATCAGCTGCAGACCAGTGATTAATCAGCTGCAGACCAGTGATTAATCAGCTGCAGACCAGTGATTAATCAGCTGCAGACCAGTGATTAATCAGCTGCAGACCAGTGATTAATCAGCTGCAGACCAGTGATTAATCAGCTGCAGACCAGTGATTAATCAGCTGCAGACCAGTGATTAATCAGCTGCAGACCAGTGATTAATCAGCTGCAGACCAGTGATTAATCAGCTGCAGACCAGTGATTAATCAGCTGCAGACCAGTGATTAATCAGCTGCAGACCAGTGATTAATCAGCTGCAGACCAGTGATTAATCAGCTGCAGACCAGTGATTAATCAGCTGCAGACCAGTGATTAATCAGCTGCAGACCAGTGATTAATCAGCTGCAGACCAGTGATTAATCAGCTGCAGACCAGTGATTAATCAGCTGCAGACCAGTGATTAATCAGCTGCAGACCAGTGATTAATCAGCTGCAGACCAGTGATTAATCAGCTGCAGACCAGTGATTAATCAGCTGCAGACCAGTGATTAATCAGCTGCAGACCAGTGATTAATCAGCTGCAGACCAGTGATTAATCAGCTGCAGACCAGTGATTAATCAGCTGCAGACCAGTGATTAATCAGCTGCAGACCAGTGATTAATCAGCTGCAGACCAGTGATTAATCAGCTGCAGACCAGTGATTAATCAGCTGCAGACCAGTGATTAATCAGCTGCAGACCAGTGATTAATCAGCTGCAGACCAGTGATTAATCAGCTGCAGACCAGTGATTAATCAGCTGCAGACCAGTGATTAATCAGCTGCAGACCAGTGATTAATCAGCTGCAGACCAGTGATTAATCAGCTGCAGACCAGTGATTAATCAGCTGCAGACCAGTGATTAATCAGCTGCAGACCAGTGATTAATCAGCTGCAGACCAGTGATTAATCAGCTGCAGACCAGTGATTAATCAGCTGCAGACCAGTGATTAATCAGCTGCAGACCAGTGATTAATCAGCTGCAGACCAGTGATTAATCAGCTGCAGACCAGTGATTAATCAGCTGCAGACCAGTGATTAATCAGCTGCAGACCAGTGATTAATCAGCTGCAGACCAGTGATTAATCAGCTGCAGACCAGTGATTAATCAGCTGCAGACCAGTGATTAATCAGCTGCAGACCAGTGATTAATCAGCTGCAGACCAGTGATTAATCAGCTGCAGACCAGTGATTAATCAGCTGCAGACCAGTGATTAATCAGCTGCAGACCAGTGATTAATCAGCTGCAGACCAGTGATTAATCAGCTGCAGACCAGTGATTAATCAGCTGCAGACCAGTGATTAATCAGCTGCAGACCAGTGATTAATCAGCTGCAGACCAGTGATTAATCAGCTGCAGACCAGTGATTAATCAGCTGCAGACCAGTGATTAATCAGCTGCAGACCAGTGATTAATCAGCTGCAGACCAGTGATTAATCAGCTGCAGACCAGTGATTAATCAGCTGCAGACCAGTGATTAATCAGCTGCAGACCAGTGATTAATCAGCTGCAGACCAGTGATTAATCAGCTGCAGACCAGTGATTAATCAGCTGCAGACCAGTGATTAATCAGCTGCAGACCAGTGATTAATCAGCTGCAGACCAGTGATTAATCAGCTGCAGACCAGTGATTAATCAGCTGCATACCAGTGATTAATCAGCTGCAGACCAGTGATTAATCAGCTGCAGACCAGTGATTAATCAGCTGCAGACCAGTGATTAATCAGCTGCAGACCAGTGATTAATCAGCTGCAGACCAGTGATTAATCAGCTGCAGACCAGTGATTAATCAGCTGCAGACCAGTGATTAATCAGCTGCAGACCAGTGATTAATCAGCTGCAGACCAGTGATTAATCAGCTGCAGACCAGTGATTAATCAGCTGCAGACCAGTGATTAATCAGCTGCAGACCAGTGATTAATCAGCTGCAGACCAGTGATTAATCAGCTGCAGACCAGTGATTAATCAGCTGCAGACCAGTGATTAATCAGCTGCAGACCAGTGATTAATCAGCTGCAGACCAGTGATTAATCAGCTGCAGACCAGTGATTAATCAGCTGCAGACCAGTGATTAATCAGCTGCAGACCAGTGATTAATCAGCTGCAGACCAGTGATTAATCAGCTGCAGACCAGTGATTAATCAGCTGCAGACCAGTGATTAATCAGCTGCAGACCAGTGATTAATCAGCTGCAGACCAGTGATTAATCAGCTGCAGACCAGTGATTAATCAGCTGCAGACCAGTGATTAATCAGCTGCAGACCAGTGATTAATCAGCTGCAGACCAGTGATTAATCAGCTGCAGACCAGTGATTAATCAGCTGCAGACCAGTGATTAATCAGCTGCAGACCAGTGATTAATCAGCTGCAGACCAGTGATTAATCAGCTGCAGACCAGTGATTAATCAGCTGCAGACCAGTGATTAATCAGCTGCAGACCAGTGATTAATCAGCTGCAGACCAGTGATTAATCAGCTGCAGACCAGTGATTAATCAGCTGCAGACCAGTGATTAATCAGCTGCAGACCAGTGATTAATCAGCTGCAGACCAGTGATTAATCAGCTGCAGACCAGTGATTAATCAGCTGCAGACCAGTGATTAATCAGCTGCAGACCAGTGATTAATCAGCTGCAGACCAGTGATTAATCAGCTGCAGACCAGTGATTAATCAGCTGCAGACCAGTGATTAATCAGCTGCAGACCAGTGATTAATCAGCTGCAGACCAGTGATTAATCAGCTGCAGACCAGTGATTAATCAGCTGCAGACCAGTGATTAATCAGCTGCAGACCAGTGATTAATCAGCTGCAGACCAGTGATTAATCAGCTGCAGACCAGTGATTAATCAGCTGCAGACCAGTGATTAATCAGCTGCAGACCAGTGATTAATCAGCTGCAGACCAGTGATTAATCAGCTGCAGACCAGTGATTAATCAGCTGCAGACCAGTGATTAATCAGCTGCAGACCAGTGATTAATCAGCTGCAGACCAGTGATTAATCAGCTGCAGACCAGTGATTAATCAGCTGCAGACCAGTGATTAATCAGCTGCAGACCAGTGATTAATCAGCTGCAGACCAGTGATTAATCAGCTGCAGACCAGTGATTAATCAGCTGCAGACCAGTGATTAATCAGCTGCAGACCAGTGATTAATCAGCTGCAGACCAGTGATTAATCAGCTGCAGACCAGTGATTAATCAGCTGCAGACCAGTGATTAATCAGCTGCAGACCAGTGATTAATCAGCTGCAGACCAGTGATTAATCAGCTGCAGACCAGTGATTAATCAGCTGCAGACCAGTGATTAATCAGCTGCAGACCAGTGATTAATCAGCTGCAGACCAGTGATTAATCAGCTGCAGACCAGTGATTAATCAGCTGCATACCAGTGATTAATCAGCTGCAGACCAGTGATTAATCAGCTGCAGACCAGTGATTAATCAGCTGCAGACCAGTGATTAATCAGCTGCAGACCAGTGATTAATCAGCTGCAGACCAGTGATTAATCAGCTGCAGACCAGTGATTAATCAGCTGCAGACCAGTGATTAATCAGCTGCAGACCAGTGATTAATCAGCTGCAGACCAGTGATTAATCAGCTGCAGACCAGTGATTAATCAGCTGCAGACCAGTGATTAATCAGCTGCAGACCAGTGATTAATCAGCTGCAGACCAGTGATTAATCAGCTGCAGACCAGTGATTAATCAGCTGCAGACCAGTGATTAATCAGCTGCAGACCAGTGATTAATCAGCTGCAGACCAGTGATTAATCAGCTGCAGACCAGTGATTAATCAGCTGCAGACCAGTGATTAATCAGCTGCAGACCAGTGATTAATCAGCTGCAGACCAGTGATTAATCAGCTGCAGACCAGTGATTAATCAGCTGCAGACCAGTGATTAATCAGCTGCAGACCAGTGATTAATCAGCTGCAGACCAGTGATTAATCAGCTGCAGACCAGTGATTAATCAGCTGCAGACCAGTGATTAATCAGCTGCAGACCAGTGATTAATCAGCTGCAGACCAGTGATTAATCAGCTGCAGACCAGTGATTAATCAGCTGCAGACCAGTGATTAATCAGCTGCAGACCAGTGATTAATCAGCTGCAGACCAGTGATTAATCAGCTGCAGACCAGTGATTAATCAGCTGCAGACCAGTGATTAATCAGCTGCAGACCAGTGATTAATCAGCTGCAGACCAGTGATTAATCAGCTGCAGACCAGTGATTAATCAGCTGCAGACCAGTGATTAATCAGCTGCAGACCAGTGATTAATCAGCTGCAGACCAGTGATTAATCAGCTGCAGACCAGTGATTAATCAGCTGCAGACCAGTGATTAATCAGCTGCAGACCAGTGATTAATCAGCTGCAGACCAGTGATTAATCAGCTGCAGACCAGTGATTAATCAGCTGCAGACCAGTGATTAATCAGCTGCAGACCAGTGATTAATCAGCTGCAGACCAGTGATTAATCAGCTGCAGACCAGTGATTAATCAGCTGCAGACCAGTGATTAATCAGCTGCAGACCAGTGATTAATCAGCTGCAGACCAGTGATTAATCAGCTGCAGACCAGTGATTAATCAGCTGCAGACCAGTGATTAATCAGCTGCAGACCAGTGATTAATCAGCTGCAGACCAGTGATTAATCAGCTGCAGACCAGTGATTAATCAGCTGCAGACCAGTGATTAATCAGCTGCAGACCAGTGATTAATCAGCTGCAGACCAGTGATTAATCAGCTGCAGACCAGTGATTAATCAGCTGCAGACCAGTGATTAATCAGCTGCATACCAGTGATTAATCAGCTGCAGACCAGTGATTAATCAGCTGCAGACCAGTGATTAATCAGCTGCAGACCAGTGATTAATCAGCTGCAGACCAGTGATTAATCAGCTGCAGACCAGTGATTAATCAGCTGCAGACCAGTGATTAATCAGCTGCAGACCAGTGATTAATCAGCTGCAGACCAGTGATTAATCAGCTGCAGACCAGTGATTAATCAGCTGCAGACCAGTGATTAATCAGCTGCAGACCAGTGATTAATCAGCTGCAGACCAGTGATTAATCAGCTGCAGACCAGTGATTAATCAGCTGCAGACCAGTGATTAATCAGCTGCAGACCAGTGATTAATCAGCTGCAGACCAGTGATTAATCAGCTGCAGACCAGTGATTAATCAGCTGCAGACCAGTGATTAATCAGCTGCAGACCAGTGATTAATCAGCTGCAGACCAGTGATTAATCAGCTGCAGACCAGTGATTAATCAGCTGCAGACCAGTGATTAATCAGCTGCAGACCAGTGATTAATCAGCTGCAGACCAGTGATTAATCAGCTGCATACCAGTGATTAATCAGCTGCAGACCAGTGATTAATCAGCTGCAGACCAGTGATTAATCAGCTGCAGACCAGTGATTAATCAGCTGCAGACCAGTGATTAATCAGCTGCAGACCAGTGATTAATCAGCTGCAGACCAGTGATTAATCAGCTGCAGACCAGTGATTAATCAGCTGCAGACCAGTGATTAATCAGCTGCAGACCAGTGATTAATCAGCTGCAGACCAGTGATTAATCAGCTGCAGACCAGTGATTAATCAGCTGCAGACCAGTGATTAATCAGCTGCAGACCAGTGATTAATCAGCTGCAGACCAGTGATTAATCAGCTGCAGACCAGTGATTAATCAGCTGCAGACCAGTGATTAATCAGCTGCAGACCAGTGATTAATCAGCTGCAGACCAGTGATTAATCAGCTGCAGACCAGTGATTAATCAGCTGCAGACCAGTGATTAATCAGCTGCAGACCAGTGATTAATCAGCTGCAGACCAGTGATTAATCAGCTGCAGACCAGTGATTAATCAGCTGCAGACCAGTGATTAATCAGCTGCAGACCAGTGATTAATCAGCTGCAGACCAGTGATTAATCAGCTGCAGACCAGTGATTAATCAGCTGCAGACCAGTGATTAATCAGCTGCAGACCAGTGATTAATCAGCTGCAGACCAGTGATTAATCAGCTGCAGACCAGTGATTAATCAGCTGCAGACCAGTGATTAATCAGCTGCAGACCAGTGATTAATCAGCTGCAGACCAGTGATTAA
Source organism: Limnomonas spitsbergensis (assembly GCA_037349105.1). Classification (NCBI taxonomy): domain Eukaryota; kingdom Viridiplantae; phylum Chlorophyta; class Chlorophyceae; order Chlamydomonadales; genus Limnomonas; species Limnomonas spitsbergensis. The sequence goes on from JAYJMM010000033.1 coordinate 97,075, forward strand.
TCAGCTGCAGACCAGTGATTAATCAGCTGCAGACCAGTGATTAATCAGCTGCAGACCAGTGATTAATCAGCTGCAGACCAGTGATTAATCAGCTGCAGACCAGTGATTAATCAGCTGCAGACCAGTGATTAATCAGCTGCAGACCAGTGATTAATCAGCTGCAGACCAGTGATTAATCAGCTGCAGACCAGTGATTAATCAGCTGCAGACCAGTGATTAATCAGCTGCAGACCAGTGATTAATCAGCTGCAGACCAGTGATTAATCAGCTGCAGACCAGTGATTAATCAGCTGCAGACCAGTGATTAATCAGCTGCAGACCAGTGATTAATCAGCTGCAGACCAGTGATTAATCAGCTGCAGACCAGTGATTAATCAGCTGCAGACCAGTGATTAATCAGCTGCAGACCAGTGATTAATCAGCTGCAGACCAGTGATTAATCAGCTGCAGACCAGTGATTAATCAGCTGCAGACCAGTGATTAATCAGCTGCAGACCAGTGATTAATCAGCTGCAGACCAGTGATTAATCAGCTGCAGACCAGTGATTAATCAGCTGCAGACCAGTGATTAATCAGCTGCAGACCAGTGATTAATCAGCTGCAGACCAGTGATTAATCAGCTGCAGACCAGTGATTAATCAGCTGCAGACCAGTGATTAATCAGCTGCAGACCAGTGATTAATCAGCTGCAGACCAGTGATTAATCAGCTGCAGACCAGTGATTAATCAGCTGCAGACCAGTGATTAATCAGCTGCAGACCAGTGATTAATCAGCTGCAGACCAGTGATTAATCAGCTGCAGACCAGTGATTAATCAGCTGCAGACCAGTGATTAATCAGCTGCAGACCAGTGATTAATCAGCTGCAGACCAGTGATTAATCAGCTGCAGACCAGTGATTAATCAGCTGCAGCCCAGTGATTAATCAGCTGCAGACCAGTGATTAATCAGCTGCAGACCAGTGATTAATCAGCTGCAGACCAGTGATTAATCAGCTGCAGACCAGTGATTAATCAGCTGCAGACCAGTGATTAATCAGCTGCAGACCAGTGATTAATCAGCTGCAGACCAGTGATTAATCAGCTGCAGACCAGTGATTAATCAGCTGCAGACCAGTGATTAATCAGCTGCATACCAGTGATTAATCAGCTGCAGACCAGTGATTAATCAGCTGCAGACCAGTGATTAATCAGCTGCAGACCAGTGATTAATCAGCTGCAGACCAGTGATTAATCAGCTGCAGACCAGTGATTAATCAGCTGCAGACCAGTGATTAATCAGCTGCAGACCAGTGATTAATCAGCTGCAGACCAGTGATTAATCAGCTGCAGACCAGTGATTAATCAGCTGCAGACCAGTGATTAATCAGCTGCAGACCAGTGATTAATCAGCTGCAGACCAGTGATTAATCAGCTGCAGACCAGTGATTAATCAGCTGCAGACCAGTGATTAATCAGCTGCAGACCAGTGATTAATCAGCTGCAGACCAGTGATTAATCAGCTGCAGACCAGTGATTAATCAGCTGCAGACCAGTGATTAATCAGCTGCAGACCAGTGATTAATCAGCTGCAGACCAGTGATTAATCAGCTGCAGACCAGTGATTAATCAGCTGCAGACCAGTGATTAATCAGCTGCAGACCAGTGATTAATCAGCTGCAGACCAGTGATTAATCAGCTGCAGACCAGTGATTAATCAGCTGCAGACCAGTGATTAATCAGCTGCAGACCAGTGATTAATCAGCTGCAGACCAGTGATTAATCAGCTGCAGACCAGTGATTAATCAGCTGCAGACCAGTGATTAATCAGCTGCAGACCAGTGATTAATCAGCTGCAGACCAGTGATTAATCAGCTGCAGACCAGTGATTAATCAGCTGCAGACCAGTGATTAATCAGCTGCAGACCAGTGATTAATCAGCTGCAGACCAGTGATTAATCAGCTGCAGACCAGTGATTAATCAGCTGCAGACCAGTGATTAATCAGCTGCAGACCAGTGATTAATCAGCTGCAGACCAGTGATTAATCAGCTGCAGACCAGTGATTAATCAGCTGCAGACCAGTGATTAATCAGCTGCAGACCAGTGATTAATCAGCTGCAGACCAGTGATTAATCAGCTGCAGACCAGTGATTAATCAGCTGCAGACCAGTGATTAATCAGCTGCAGACCAGTGATTAATCAGCTGCAGACCAGTGATTAATCAGCTGCAGACCAGTGATTAATCAGCTGCAGACCAGTGATTAATCAGCTGCAGACCAGTGATTAATCAGCTGCAGACCAGTGATTAATCAGCTGCAGACCAGTGATTAATCAGCTGCAGACCAGTGATTAATCAGCTGCAGACCAGTGATTAATCAGCTGCAGACCAGTGATTAATCAGCTGCAGACCAGTGATTAATCAGCTGCAGACCAGTGATTAATCAGCTGCAGACCAGTGATTAATCAGCTGCAGACCAGTGATTAATCAGCTGCAGACCAGTGATTAATCAGCTGCAGACCAGTGATTAATCAGCTGCAGACCAGTGATTAATCAGCTGCAGACCAGTGATTAATCAGCTGCAGACCAGTGATTAATCAGCTGCAGACCAGTGATTAATCAGCTGCAGACCAGTGATTAATCAGCTGCAGACCAGTGATTAATCAGCTGCAGACCAGTGATTAATCAGCTGCAGACCAGTGATTAATCAGCTGCAGACCAGTGATTAATCAGCTGCAGACCAGTGATTAATCAGCTGCAGACCAGTGATTAATCAGCTGCAGACCAGTGATTAATCAGCTGCAGACCAGTGATTAATCAGCTGCAGACCAGTGATTAATCAGCTGCAGACCAGTGATTAATCAGCTGCAGACCAGTGATTAATCAGCTGCATACCAGTGATTAATCAGCTGCAGACCAGTGATTAATCAGCTGCAGACCAGTGATTAATCAGCTGCAGACCAGTGATTAATCAGCTGCAGACCAGTGATTAATCAGCTGCAGACCAGTGATTAATCAGCTGCAGACCAGTGATTAATCAGCTGCAGACCAGTGATTAATCAGCTGCAGACCAGTGATTAATCAGCTGCAGACCAGTGATTAATCAGCTGCAGACCAGTGATTAATCAGCTGCAGACCAGTGATTAATCAGCTGCAGACCAGTGATTAATCAGCTGCAGACCAGTGATTAATCAGCTGCAGACCAGTGATTAATCAGCTGCAGACCAGTGATTAATCAGCTGCAGACCAGTGATTAATCAGCTGCAGACCAGTGATTAATCAGCTGCAGACCAGTGATTAATCAGCTGCAGACCAGTGATTAATCAGCTGCAGACCAGTGATTAATCAGCTGCAGACCAGTGATTAATCAGCTGCAGACCAGTGATTAATCAGCTGCAGACCAGTGATTAATCAGCTGCAGACCAGTGATTAATCAGCTGCAGACCAGTGATTAATCAGCTGCAGACCAGTGATTAATCAGCTGCAGACCAGTGATTAATCAGCTGCAGACCAGTGATTAATCAGCTGCAGACCAGTGATTAATCAGCTGCAGACCAGTGATTAATCAGCTGCAGACCAGTGATTAATCAGCTGCAGACCAGTGATTAATCAGCTGCAGACCAGTGATTAATCAGCTGCAGACCAGTGATTAATCAGCTGCAGACCAGTGATTAATCAGCTGCAGACCAGTGATTAATCAGCTGCAGACCAGTGATTAATCAGCTGCAGACCAGTGATTAATCAGCTGCAGACCAGTGATTAATCAGCTGCAGACCAGTGATTAATCAGCTGCAGACCAGTGATTAATCAGCTGCAGACCAGTGATTAATCAGCTGCAGACCAGTGATTAATCAGCTGCAGACCAGTGATTAATCAGCTGCAGACCAGTGATTAATCAGCTGCAGACCAGTGATTAATCAGCTGCAGACCAGTGATTAATCAGCTGCAGACCAGTGATTAATCAGCTGCAGACCAGTGATTAATCAGCTGCAGACCAGTGATTAATCAGCTGCAGACCAGTGATTAATCAGCTGCAGACCAGTGATTAATCAGCTGCAGACCAGTGATTAATCAGCTGCAGACCAGTGATTAATCAGCTGCAGACCAGTGATTAATCAGCTGCAGACCAGTGATTAATCAGCTGCAGACCAGTGATTAATCAGCTGCAGACCAGTGATTAATCAGCTGCAGACCAGTGATTAATCAGCTGCAGACCAGTGATTAATCAGCTGCAGACCAGTGATTAATCAGCTGCAGACCAGTGATTAATCAGCTGCAGACCAGTGATTAATCAGCTGCAGACCAGTGATTAATCAGCTGCAGACCAGTGATTAATCAGCTGCAGACCAGTGATTAATCAGCTGCAGACCAGTGATTAATCAGCTGCAGACCAGTGATTAATCAGCTGCAGACCAGTGATTAATCAGCTGCAGACCAGTGATTAATCAGCTGCAGACCAGTGATTAATCAGCTGCAGACCAGTGATTAATCAGCTGCAGACCAGTGATTAATCAGCTGCAGACCAGTGATTAATCAGCTGCAGACCAGTGATTAATCAGCTGCAGACCAGTGATTAATCAGCTGCAGACCAGTGATTAATCAGCTGCAGACCAGTGATTAATCAGCTGCAGACCAGTGATTAATCAGCTGCAGACCAGTGATTAATCAGCTGCAGACCAGTGATTAATCAGCTGCAGACCAGTGATTAATCAGCTGCAGACCAGTGATTAATCAGCTGCAGACCAGTGATTAATCAGCTGCAGACCAGTGATTAATCAGCTGCAGACCAGTGATTAATCAGCTGCAGACCAGTGATTAATCAGCTGCAGACCAGTGATTAATCAGCTGCAGACCAGTGATTAATCAGCTGCAGACCAGTGATTAATCAGCTGCAGACCAGTGATTAATCAGCTGCAGACCAGTGATTAATCAGCTGCAGACCAGTGATTAATCAGCTGCAGACCAGTGATTAATCAGCTGCAGACCAGTGATTAATCAGCTGCAGACCAGTGATTAATCAGCTGCAGACCAGTGATTAATCAGCTGCAGACCAGTGATTAATCAGCTGCAGACCAGTGATTAATCAGCTGCAGACCAGTGATTAATCAGCTGCAGACCAGTGATTAATCAGCTGCAGACCAGTGATTAATCAGCTGCAGACCAGTGATTAATCAGCTGCAGACCAGTGATTAATCAGCTGCAGACCAGTGATTAATCAGCTGCAGACCAGTGATTAATCAGCTGCAGACCAGTGATTAATCAGCTGCAGACCAGTGATTAATCAGCTGCAGACCAGTGATTAATCAGCTGCAGACCAGTGATTAATCAGCTGCAGACCAGTGATTAATCAGCTGCAGACCAGTGATTAATCAGCTGCAGACCAGTGATTAATCAGCTGCAGACCAGTGATTAATCAGCTGCAGACCAGTGATTAATCAGCTGCAGACCAGTGATTAATCAGCTGCAGACCAGTGATTAATCAGCTGCAGACCAGTGATTAATCAGCTGCAGACCAGTGATTAATCAGCTGCAGACCAGTGATTAATCAGCTGCAGACCAGTGATTAATCAGCTGCAGACCAGTGATTAATCAGCTGCAGACCAGTGATTAATCAGCTGCAGACCAGTGATTAATCAGCTGCAGACCAGTGATTAATCAGCTGCAGACCAGTGATTAATCAGCTGCAGACCAGTGATTAATCAGCTGCAGACCAGTGATTAATCAGCTGCAGACCAGTGATTAATCAGCTGCAGACCAGTGATTAATCAGCTGCAGACCAGTGATTAATCAGCTGCAGACCAGTGATTAATCAGCTGCAGACCAGTGATTAATCAGCTGCAGACCAGTGATTAATCAGCTGCAGACCAGTGATTAATCAGCTGCAGACCAGTGATTAATCAGCTGCAGACCAGTGATTAATCAGCTGCAGACCAGTGATTAATCAGCTGCAGACCAGTGATTAATCAGCTGCAGACCAGTGATTAATCAGCTGCAGACCAGTGATTAATCAGCTGCAGACCAGTGATTAATCAGCTGCAGACCAGTGATTAATCAGCTGCAGACCAGTGATTAATCAGCTGCAGACCAGTGATTAATCAGCTGCAGACCAGTGATTAATCAGCTGCAGACCAGTGATTAATCAGCTGCAGACCAGTGATTAATCAGCTGCAGACCAGTGATTAATCAGCTGCAGACCAGTGATTAATCAGCTGCAGACCAGTGATTAATCAGCTGCAGACCAGTGATTAATCAGCTGCAGACCAGTGATTAATCAGCTGCAGACCAGTGATTAATCAGCTGCAGACCAGTGATTAATCAGCTGCAGACCAGTGATTAATCAGCTGCAGACCAGTGATTAATCAGCTGCAGACCAGTGATTAATCAGCTGCAGACCAGTGATTAATCAGCTGCAGACCAGTGATTAATCAGCTGCAGACCAGTGATTAATCAGCTGCAGACCAGTGATTAATCAGCTGCAGACCAGTGATTAATCAGCTGCAGACCAGTGATTAATCAGCTGCAGACCAGTGATTAATCAGCTGCAGACCAGTGATTAATCAGCTGCAGACCAGTGATTAATCAGCTGCAGACCAGTGATTAATCAGCTGCAGACCAGTGATTAATCAGCTGCAGACCAGTGATTAATCAGCTGCAGACCAGTGATTAATCAGCTGCAGACCAGTGATTAATCAGCTGCAGACCAGTGATTAATCAGCTGCAGACCAGTGATTAATCAGCTGCAGACCAGTGATTAATCAGCTGCAGACCAGTGATTAATCAGCTGCAGACCAGTGATTAATCAGCTGCAGACCAGTGATTAATCAGCTGCAGACCAGTGATTAATCAGCTGCAGACCAGTGATTAATCAGCTGCAGACCAGTGATTAATCAGCTGCAGACCAGTGATTAATCAGCTGCAGACCAGTGATTAATCAGCTGCAGACCAGTGATTAATCAGCTGCAGACCAGTGATTAATCAGCTGCAGACCAGTGATTAATCAGCTGCAGACCAGTGATTAATCAGCTGCAGACCAGTGATTAATCAGCTGCAGACCAGTGATTAATCAGCTGCAGACCAGTGATTAATCAGCTGCAGACCAGTGATTAATCAGCTGCAGACCAGTGATTAATCAGCTGCAGACCAGTGATTAATCAGCTGCAGACCAGTGATTAATCAGCTGCAGACCAGTGATTAATCAGCTGCAGACCAGTGATTAATCAGCTGCAGACCAGTGATTAATCAGCTGCAGACCAGTGATTAATCAGCTGCAGACCAGTGATTAATCAGCTGCAGACCAGTGATTAATCAGCTGCAGACCAGTGATTAATCAGCTGCAGACCAGTGATTAATCAGCTGCAGACCAGTGATTAATCAGCTGCAGACCAGTGATTAATCAGCTGCAGACCAGTGATTAATCAGCTGCAGACCAGTGATTAATCAGCTGCAGACCAGTGATTAATCAGCTGCAGACCAGTGATTAATCAGCTGCAGACCAGTGATTAATCAGCTGCAGACCAGTGATTAATCAGCTGCAGACCAGTGATTAATCAGCTGCAGACCAGTGATTAATCAGCTGCAGACCAGTGATTAATCAGCTGCAGACCAGTGATTAATCAGCTGCAGACCAGTGATTAATCAGCTGCAGACCAGTGATTAATCAGCTGCAGACCAGTGATTAATCAGCTGCAGACCAGTGATTAATCAGCTGCAGACCAGTGATTAATCAGCTGCAGACCAGTGATTAATCAGCTGCAGACCAGTGATTAATCAGCTGCAGACCAGTGATTAATCAGCTGCAGACCAGTGATTAATCAGCTGCAGACCAGTGATTAATCAGCTGCAGACCAGTGATTAATCAGCTGCAGACCAGTGATTAATCAGCTGCAGACCAGTGATTAATCAGCTGCAGACCAGTGATTAATCAGCTGCAGACCAGTGATTAATCAGCTGCAGACCAGTGATTAATCAGCTGCAGACCAGTGATTAATCAGCTGCAGACCAGTGATTAATCAGCTGCAGACCAGTGATTAATCAGCTGCAGACCAGTGATTAATCAGCTGCAGACCAGTGATTAATCAGCTGCAGACCAGTGATTAATCAGCTGCAGACCAGTGATTAATCAGCTGCAGACCAGTGATTAATCAGCTGCAGACCAGTGATTAATCAGCTGCAGACCAGTGATTAATCAGCTGCAGACCAGTGATTAATCAGCTGCAGACCAGTGATTAATCAGCTGCAGACCAGTGATTAATCAGCTGCAGACCAGTGATTAATCAGCTGCAGACCAGTGATTAATCAGCTGCAGACCAGTGATTAATCAGCTGCAGACCAGTGATTAATCAGCTGCAGACCAGTGATTAATCAGCTGCAGACCAGTGATTAATCAGCTGCAGACCAGTGATTAATCAGCTGCAGACCAGTGATTAATCAGCTGCAGACCAGTGATTAATCAGCTGCAGACCAGTGATTAATCAGCTGCAGACCAGTGATTAATCAGCTGCAGACCAGTGATTAATCAGCTGCAGACCAGTGATTAATCAGCTGCAGACCAGTGATTAATCAGCTGCAGACCAGTGATTAATCAGCTGCAGACCAGTGATTAATCAGCTGCAGACCAGTGATTAATCAGCTGCAGACCAGTGATTAATCAGCTGCAGACCAGTGATTAATCAGCTGCAGACCAGTGATTAATCAGCTGCAGACCAGTGATTAATCAGCTGCAGACCAGTGATTAATCAGCTGCAGACCAGTGATTAATCAGCTGCAGACCAGTGATTAATCAGCTGCAGACCAGTGATTAATCAGCTGCAGACCAGTGATTAATCAGCTGCAGACCAGTGATTAATCAGCTGCAGACCAGTGATTAATCAGCTGCAGACCAGTGATTAATCAGCTGCAGACCAGTGATTAATCAGCTGCAGACCAGTGATTAATCAGCTGCAGACCAGTGATTAATCAGCTGCAGACCAGTGATTAATCAGCTGCAGACCAGTGATTAATCAGCTGCAGACCAGTGATTAATCAGCTGCAGACCAGTGATTAATCAGCTGCAGACCAGTGATTAATCAGCTGCAGACCAGTGATTAATCAGCTGCAGACCAGTGATTAATCAGCTGCAGACCAGTGATTAATCAGCTGCAGACCAGTGATTAATCAGCTGCAGACCAGTGATTAATCAGCTGCAGACCAGTGATTAATCAGCTGCAGACCAGTGATTAATCAGCTGCAGACCAGTGATTAATCAGCTGCAGACCAGTGATTAATCAGCTGCAGACCAGTGATTAATCAGCTGCAGACCAGTGATTAATCAGCTGCAGACCAGTGATTAATCAGCTGCAGACCAGTGATTAATCAGCTGCAGACCAGTGATTAATCAGCTGCAGACCAGTGATTAATCAGCTGCAGACCAGTGATTAATCAGCTGCAGACCAGTGATTAATCAGCTGCAGACCAGTGATTAATCAGCTGCAGACCAGTGATTAATCAGCTGCAGACCAGTGATTAATCAGCTGCAGACCAGTGATTAATCAGCTGCAGACCAGTGATTAATCAGCTGCAGACCAGTGATTAATCAGCTGCAGACCAGTGATTAATCAGCTGCAGACCAGTGATTAATCAGCTGCAGACCAGTGATTAATCAGCTGCAGACCAGTGATTAATCAGCTGCAGACCAGTGATTAATCAGCTGCAGACCAGTGATTAATCAGCTGCAGACCAGTGATTAATCAGCTGCAGACCAGTGATTAATCAGCTGCAGACCAGTGATTAATCAGCTGCAGACCAGTGATTAATCAGCTGCAGACCAGTGATTAATCAGCTGCAGACCAGTGATTAATCAGCTGCAGACCAGTGATTAATCAGCTGCAGACCAGTGATTAATCAGCTGCAGACCAGTGATTAATCAGCTGCAGACCAGTGATTAATCAGCTGCAGACCAGTGATTAATCAGCTGCAGACCAGTGATTAATCAGCTGCAGACCAGTGATTAATCAGCTGCAGACCAGTGATTAATCAGCTGCAGACCAGTGATTAATCAGCTGCAGACCAGTGATTAATCAGCTGCAGACCAGTGATTAATCAGCTGCAGACCAGTGATTAATCAGCTGCAGACCAGTGATTAATCAGCTGCAGACCAGTGATTAATCAGCTGCAGACCAGTGATTAATCAGCTGCAGACCAGTGATTAATCAGCTGCAGACCAGTGATTAATCAGCTGCAGACCAGTGATTAATCAGCTGCAGACCAGTGATTAATCAGCTGCAGACCAGTGATTAATCAGCTGCAGACCAGTGATTAATCAGCTGCAGACCAGTGATTAATCAGCTGCAGACCAGTGATTAATCAGCTGCAGACCAGTGATTAATCAGCTGCAGACCAGTGATTAATCAGCTGCAGACCAGTGATTAATCAGCTGCAGACCAGTGATTAATCAGCTGCAGACCAGTGATTAATCAGCTGCAGACCAGTGATTAATCAGCTGCAGACCAGTGATTAATCAGCTGCAGACCAGTGATTAATCAGCTGCAGACCAGTGATTAATCAGCTGCAGACCAGTGATTAATCAGCTGCAGACCAGTGATTAATCAGCTGCAGACCAGTGATTAATCAGCTGCAGACCAGTGATTAATCAGCTGCAGACCAGTGATTAATCAGCTGCAGACCAGTGATTAATCAGCTGCAGACCAGTGATTAATCAGCTGCAGACCAGTGATTAATCAGCTGCAGACCAGTGATTAATCAGCTGCAGACCAGTGATTAATCAGCTGCAGACCAGTGATTAATCAGCTGCAGACCAGTGATTAATCAGCTGCAGACCAGTGATTAATCAGCTGCAGACCAGTGATTAATCAGCTGCAGACCAGTGATTAATCAGCTGCAGACCAGTGATTAATCAGCTGCAGACCAGTGATTAATCAGCTGCAGACCAGTGATTAATCAGCTGCAGACCAGTGATTAATCAGCTGCAGACCAGTGATTAATCAGCTGCAGACCAGTGATTAATCAGCTGCAGACCAGTGATTAATCAGCTGCAGACCAGTGATTAATCAGCTGCAGACCAGTGATTAATCAGCTGCAGACCAGTGATTAATCAGCTGCAGACCAGTGATTAATCAGCTGCAGACCAGTGATTAATCAGCTGCAGACCAGTGATTAATCAGCTGCAGACCAGTGATTAATCAGCTGCAGACCAGTGATTAATCAGCTGCAGACCAGTGATTAATCAGCTGCAGACCAGTGATTAATCAGCTGCAGACCAGTGATTAATCAGCTGCAGACCAGTGATTAATCAGCTGCAGACCAGTGATTAATCAGCTGCAGACCAGTGATTAATCAGCTGCAGACCAGTGATTAATCAGCTGCAGACCAGTGATTAATCAGCTGCAGACCAGTGATTAATCAGCTGCAGACCAGTGATTAATCAGCTGCAGACCAGTGATTAATCAGCTGCAGACCAGTGATTAATCAGCTGCAGACCAGTGATTAATCAGCTGCAGACCAGTGATTAATCAGCTGCAGACCAGTGATTAATCAGCTGCAGACCAGTGATTAATCAGCTGCAGACCAGTGATTAATCAGCTGCAGACCAGTGATTAATCAGCTGCAGACCAGTGATTAATCAGCTGCAGACCAGTGATTAATCAGCTGCAGACCAGTGATTAATCAGCTGCAGACCAGTGATTAATCAGCTGCAGACCAGTGATTAATCAGCTGCAGACCAGTGATTAATCAGCTGCAGACCAGTGATTAATCAGCTGCAGACCAGTGATTAATCAGCTGCAGACCAGTGATTAATCAGCTGCAGACCAGTGATTAATCAGCTGCAGACCAGTGATTAATCAGCTGCAGACCAGTGATTAATCAGCTGCAGACCAGTGATTAATCAGCTGCAGACCAGTGATTAATCAGCTGCAGACCAGTGATTAATCAGCTGCAGACCAGTGATTAATCAGCTGCAGACCAGTGATTAATCAGCTGCAGACCAGTGATTAATCAGCTGCAGACCAGTGATTAATCAGCTGCAGACCAGTGATTAATCAGCTGCAGACCAGTGATTAATCAGCTGCAGACCAGTGATTAATCAGCTGCAGACCAGTGATTAATCAGCTGCAGACCAGTGATTAATCAGCTGCAGACCAGTGATTAATCAGCTGCAGACCAGTGATTAATCAGCTGCAGACCAGTGATTAATCAGCTGCAGACCAGTGATTAATCAGCTGCAGACCAGTGATTAATCAGCTGCAGACCAGTGATTAATCAGCTGCAGACCAGTGATTAATCAGCTGCAGACCAGTGATTAATCAGCTGCAGACCAGTGATTAATCAGCTGCAGACCAGTGATTAATCAGCTGCAGACCAGTGATTAATCAGCTGCAGACCAGTGATTAATCAGCTGCAGACCAGTGATTAATCAGCTGCAGACCAGTGATTAATCAGCTGCAGACCAGTGATTAATCAGCTGCAGACCAGTGATTAATCAGCTGCAGACCAGTGATTAATCAGCTGCAGACCAGTGATTAATCAGCTGCAGACCAGTGATTAATCAGCTGCAGACCAGTGATTAATCAGCTGCAGACCAGTGATTAATCAGCTGCAGACCAGTGATTAATCAGCTGCAGACCAGTGATTAATCAGCTGCAGACCAGTGATTAATCAGCTGCAGACCAGTGATTAATCAGCTGCAGACCAGTGATTAATCAGCTGCAGACCAGTGATTAATCAGCTGCAGACCAGTGATTAATCAGCTGCAGACCAGTGATTAATCAGCTGCAGACCAGTGATTAATCAGCTGCAGACCAGTGATTAATCAGCTGCAGACCAGTGATTAATCAGCTGCAGACCAGTGATTAATCAGCTGCAGACCAGTGATTAATCAGCTGCAGACCAGTGATTAATCAGCTGCAGACCAGTGATTAATCAGCTGCAGACCAGTGATTAATCAGCTGCAGACCAGTGATTAATCAGCTGCAGACCAGTGATTAATCAGCTGCAGACCAGTGATTAATCAGCTGCAGACCAGTGATTAATCAGCTGCAGACCAGTGATTAATCAGCTGCAGACCAGTGATTAATCAGCTGCAGACCAGTGATTAATCAGCTGCAGACCAGTGATTAATCAGCTGCAGACCAGTGATTAATCAGCTGCAGACCAGTGATTAATCAGCTGCAGACCAGTGATTAATCAGCTGCAGACCAGTGATTAATCAGCTGCAGACCAGTGATTAATCAGCTGCAGACCAGTGATTAATCAGCTGCAGACCAGTGATTAATCAGCTGCAGACCAGTGATTAATCAGCTGCAGACCAGTGATTAATCAGCTGCAGACCAGTGATTAATCAGCTGCAGACCAGTGATTAATCAGCTGCAGACCAGTGATTAATCAGCTGCAGACCAGTGATTAATCAGCTGCAGACCAGTGATTAATCAGCTGCAGACCAGTGATTAATCAGCTGCAGACCAGTGATTAATCAGCTGCAGACCAGTGATTAATCAGCTGCAGACCAGTGATTAATCAGCTGCAGACCAGTGATTAATCAGCTGCAGACCAGTGATTAATCAGCTGCAGACCAGTGATTAATCAGCTGCAGACCAGTGATTAATCAGCTGCAGACCAGTGATTAATCAGCTGCAGACCAGTGATTAATCAGCTGCAGACCAGTGATTAATCAGCTGCAGACCAGTGATTAATCAGCTGCAGACCAGTGATTAATCAGCTGCAGACCAGTGATTAATCAGCTGCAGACCAGTGATTAATCAGCTGCAGACCAGTGATTAATCAGCTGCAGACCAGTGATTAATCAGCTGCAGACCAGTGATTAATCAGCTGCAGACCAGTGATTAATCAGCTGCAGACCAGTGATTAATCAGCTGCAGACCAGTGATTAATCAGCTGCAGACCAGTGATTAATCAGCTGCAGACCAGTGATTAATCAGCTGCAGACCAGTGATTAATCAGCTGCAGACCAGTGATTAATCAGCTGCAGACCAGTGATTAATCAGCTGCAGACCAGTGATTAATCAGCTGCAGACCAGTGATTAATCAGCTGCAGACCAGTGATTAATCAGCTGCAGACCAGTGATTAATCAGCTGCAGACCAGTGATTAATCAGCTGCAGACCAGTGATTAATCAGCTGCAGACCAGTGATTAATCAGCTGCAGACCAGTGATTAATCAGCTGCAGACCAGTGATTAATCAGCTGCAGACCAGTGATTAATCAGCTGCAGACCAGTGATTAATCAGCTGCAGACCAGTGATTAATCAGCTGCAGACCAGTGATTAATCAGCTGCAGACCAGTGATTAATCAGCTGCAGACCAGTGATTAATCAGCTGCAGACCAGTGATTAATCAGCTGCAGACCAGTGATTAATCAGCTGCAGACCAGTGATTAATCAGCTGCAGACCAGTGATTAATCAGCTGCAGACCAGTGATTAATCAGCTGCAGACCAGTGATTAATCAGCTGCAGACCAGTGATTAATCAGCTGCAGACCAGTGATTAATCAGCTGCAGACCAGTGATTAATCAGCTGCAGACCAGTGATTAATCAGCTGCAGACCAGTGATTAATCAGCTGCAGACCAGTGATTAATCAGCTGCAGACCAGTGATTAATCAGCTGCAGACCAGTGATTAATCAGCTGCAGACCAGTGATTAATCAGCTGCAGACCAGTGATTAATCAGCTGCAGACCAGTGATTAATCAGCTGCAGACCAGTGATTAATCAGCTGCAGACCAGTGATTAATCAGCTGCAGACCAGTGATTAATCAGCTGCAGACCAGTGATTAATCAGCTGCAGACCAGTGATTAATCAGCTGCAGACCAGTGATTAATCAGCTGCAGACCAGTGATTAATCAGCTGCAGACCAGTGATTAATCAGCTGCAGACCAGTGATTAATCAGCTGCAGACCAGTGATTAATCAGCTGCAGACCAGTGATTAATCAGCTGCAGACCAGTGATTAATCAGCTGCAGACCAGTGATTAATCAGCTGCAGACCAGTGATTAATCAGCTGCAGACCAGTGATTAATCAGCTGCAGACCAGTGATTAATCAGCTGCAGACCAGTGATTAATCAGCTGCAGACCAGTGATTAATCAGCTGCAGACCAGTGATTAATCAGCTGCAGACCAGTGATTAATCAGCTGCAGACCAGTGATTAATCAGCTGCAGACCAGTGATTAATCAGCTGCAGACCAGTGATTAATCAGCTGCAGACCAGTGATTAATCAGCTGCAGACCAGTGATTAATCAGCTGCAGACCAGTGATTAATCAGCTGCAGACCAGTGATTAATCAGCTGCAGACCAGTGATTAATCAGCTGCAGACCAGTGATTAATCAGCTGCAGACCAGTGATTAATCAGCTGCAGACCAGTGATTAATCAGCTGCAGACCAGTGATTAATCAGCTGCAGACCAGTGATTAATCAGCTGCAGACCAGTGATTAATCAGCTGCAGACCAGTGATTAATCAGCTGCAGACCAGTGATTAATCAGCTGCAGACCAGTGATTAATCAGCTGCAGACCAGTGATTAATCAGCTGCAGACCAGTGATTAATCAGCTGCAGACCAGTGATTAATCAGCTGCAGACCAGTGATTAATCAGCTGCAGACCAGTGATTAATCAGCTGCAGACCAGTGATTAATCAGCTGCAGACCAGTGATTAATCAGCTGCAGACCAGTGATTAATCAGCTGCAGACCAGTGATTAATCAGCTGCAGACCAGTGATTAATCAGCTGCAGACCAGTGATTAATCAGCTGCAGACCAGTGATTAATCAGCTGCAGACCAGTGATTAATCAGCTGCAGACCAGTGATTAATCAGCTGCAGACCAGTGATTAATCAGCTGCAGACCAGTGATTAATCAGCTGCAGACCAGTGATTAATCAGCTGCAGACCAGTGATTAATCAGCTGCAGACCAGTGATTAATCAGCTGCAGACCAGTGATTAATCAGCTGCAGACCAGTGATTAATCAGCTGCAGACCAGTGATTAATCAGCTGCAGACCAGTGATTAATCAGCTGCAGACCAGTGATTAATCAGCTGCAGACCAGTGATTAATCAGCTGCAGACCAGTGATTAATCAGCTGCAGACCAGTGATTAATCAGCTGCAGACCAGTGATTAATCAGCTGCAGACCAGTGATTAATCAGCTGCAGACCAGTGATTAATCAGCTGCAGACCAGTGATTAATCAGCTGCAGACCAGTGATTAATCAGCTGCAGACCAGTGATTAATCAGCTGCAGACCAGTGATTAATCAGCTGCAGACCAGTGATTAATCAGCTGCAGACCAGTGATTAATCAGCTGCAGACCAGTGATTAATCAGCTGCAGACCAGTGATTAATCAGCTGCAGACCAGTGATTAATCAGCTGCAGACCAGTGATTAATCAGCTGCAGACCAGTGATTAATCAGCTGCAGACCAGTGATTAATCAGCTGCAGACCAGTGATTAATCAGCTGCAGACCAGTGATTAATCAGCTGCAGACCAGTGATTAATCAGCTGCAGACCAGTGATTAATCAGCTGCAGACCAGTGATTAATCAGCTGCAGACCAGTGATTAATCAGCTGCAGACCAGTGATTAATCAGCTGCAGACCAGTGATTAATCAGCTGCAGACCAGTGATTAATCAGCTGCAGACCAGTGATTAATCAGCTGCAGACCAGTGATTAATCAGCTGCAGACCAGTGATTAATCAGCTGCAGACCAGTGATTAATCAGCTGCAGACCAGTGATTAATCAGCTGCAGACCAGTGATTAATCAGCTGCAGACCAGTGATTAATCAGCTGCAGACCAGTGATTAATCAGCTGCAGACCAGTGATTAATCAGCTGCAGACCAGTGATTAATCAGCTGCAGACCAGTGATTAATCAGCTGCAGACCAGTGATTAATCAGCTGCAGACCAGTGATTAATCAGCTGCAGACCAGTGATTAATCAGCTGCAGACCAGTGATTAATCAGCTGCAGACCAGTGATTAATCAGCTGCAGACCAGTGATTAATCAGCTGCAGACCAGTGATTAATCAGCTGCAGACCAGTGATTAATCAGCTGCAGACCAGTGATTAATCAGCTGCAGACCAGTGATTAATCAGCTGCAGACCAGTGATTAATCAGCTGCAGACCAGTGATTAATCAGCTGCAGACCAGTGATTAATCAGCTGCAGACCAGTGATTAATCAGCTGCAGACCAGTGATTAATCAGCTGCAGACCAGTGATTAATCAGCTGCAGACCAGTGATTAATCAGCTGCAGACCAGTGATTAATCAGCTGCAGACCAGTGATTAATCAGCTGCAGACCAGTGATTAATCAGCTGCAGACCAGTGATTAATCAGCTGCAGACCAGTGATTAATCAGCTGCAGACCAGTGATTAATCAGCTGCAGACCAGTGATTAATCAGCTGCAGACCAGTGATTAATCAGCTGCAGACCAGTGATTAATCAGCTGCAGACCAGTGATTAATCAGCTGCAGACCAGTGATTAATCAGCTGCAGACCAGTGATTAATCAGCTGCAGACCAGTGATTAATCAGCTGCAGACCAGTGATTAATCAGCTGCAGACCAGTGATTAATCAGCTGCAGACCAGTGATTAATCAGCTGCAGACCAGTGATTAATCAGCTGCAGACCAGTGATTAATCAGCTGCAGACCAGTGATTAATCAGCTGCAGACCAGTGATTAATCAGCTGCAGACCAGTGATTAATCAGCTGCAGACCAGTGATTAATCAGCTGCAGACCAGTGATTAATCAGCTGCAGACCAGTGATTAATCAGCTGCAGACCAGTGATTAATCAGCTGCAGACCAGTGATTAATCAGCTGCAGACCAGTGATTAATCAGCTGCAGACCAGTGATTAATCAGCTGCAGACCAGTGATTAATCAGCTGCAGACCAGTGATTAATCAGCTGCAGACCAGTGATTAATCAGCTGCAGACCAGTGATTAATCAGCTGCAGACCAGTGATTAATCAGCTGCAGACCAGTGATTAATCAGCTGCAGACCAGTGATTAATCAGCTGCAGACCAGTGATTAATCAGCTGCAGACCAGTGATTAATCAGCTGCAGACCAGTGATTAATCAGCTGCAGACCAGTGATTAATCAGCTGCAGACCAGTGATTAATCAGCTGCAGACCAGTGATTAATCAGCTGCAGACCAGTGATTAATCAGCTGCAGACCAGTGATTAATCAGCTGCAGACCAGTGATTAATCAGCTGCAGACCAGTGATTAATCAGCTGCAGACCAGTGATTAATCAGCTGCAGACCAGTGATTAATCAGCTGCAGACCAGTGATTAATCAGCTGCAGACCAGTGATTAATCAGCTGCAGACCAGTGATTAATCAGCTGCAGACCAGTGATTAATCAGCTGCAGACCAGTGATTAATCAGCTGCAGACCAGTGATTAATCAGCTGCAGACCAGTGATTAATCAGCTGCAGACCAGTGATTAATCAGCTGCAGACCAGTGATTAATCAGCTGCAGACCAGTGATTAATCAGCTGCAGACCAGTGATTAATCAGCTGCAGACCAGTGATTAATCAGCTGCAGACCAGTGATTAATCAGCTGCAGACCAGTGATTAATCAGCTGCAGACCAGTGATTAATCAGCTGCAGACCAGTGATTAATCAGCTGCAGACCAGTGATTAATCAGCTGCAGACCAGTGATTAATCAGCTGCAGACCAGTGATTAATCAGCTGCAGACCAGTGATTAATCAGCTGCAGACCAGTGATTAATCAGCTGCAGACCAGTGATTAATCAGCTGCAGACCAGTGATTAATCAGCTGCAGACCAGTGATTAATCAGCTGCAGACCAGTGATTAATCAGCTGCAGACCAGTGATTAATCAGCTGCAGACCAGTGATTAATCAGCTGCAGACCAGTGATTAATCAGCTGCAGACCAGTGATTAATCAGCTGCAGACCAGTGATTAATCAGCTGCAGACCAGTGATTAATCAGCTGCAGACCAGTGATTAATCAGCTGCAGACCAGTGATTAATCAGCTGCAGACCAGTGATTAATCAGCTGCAGACCAGTGATTAATCAGCTGCAGACCA
Source organism: Limnomonas spitsbergensis (assembly GCA_037349105.1). Classification (NCBI taxonomy): domain Eukaryota; kingdom Viridiplantae; phylum Chlorophyta; class Chlorophyceae; order Chlamydomonadales; genus Limnomonas; species Limnomonas spitsbergensis. Next base: position 116,119 of record JAYJMM010000033.1, read on the forward strand.
GTGATTAATCAGCTGCAGACCAGTGATTAATCAGCTGCAGACCAGTGATTAATCAGCTGCAGACCAGTGATTAATCAGCTGCAGACCAGTGATTAATCAGCTGCAGACCAGTGATTAATCAGCTGCAGACCAGTGATTAATCAGCTGCAGACCAGTGATTAATCAGCTGCAGACCAGTGATTAATCAGCTGCAGACCAGTGATTAATCAGCTGCAGACCAGTGATTAATCAGCTGCAGACCAGTGATTAATCAGCTGCAGACCAGTGATTAATCAGCTGCAGACCAGTGATTAATCAGCTGCAGACCAGTGATTAATCAGCTGCAGACCAGTGATTAATCAGCTGCAGACCAGTGATTAATCAGCTGCAGACCAGTGATTAATCAGCTGCAGACCAGTGATTAATCAGCTGCAGACCAGTGATTAATCAGCTGCAGACCAGTGATTAATCAGCTGCAGACCAGTGATTAATCAGCTGCAGACCAGTGATTAATCAGCTGCAGACCAGTGATTAATCAGCTGCAGACCAGTGATTAATCAGCTGCAGACCAGTGATTAATCAGCTGCAGACCAGTGATTAATCAGCTGCAGACCAGTGATTAATCAGCTGCAGACCAGTGATTAATCAGCTGCAGACCAGTGATTAATCAGCTGCAGACCAGTGATTAATCAGCTGCAGACCAGTGATTAATCAGCTGCAGACCAGTGATTAATCAGCTGCAGACCAGTGATTAATCAGCTGCAGACCAGTGATTAATCAGCTGCAGACCAGTGATTAATCAGCTGCAGACCAGTGATTAATCAGCTGCAGACCAGTGATTAATCAGCTGCAGACCAGTGATTAATCAGCTGCAGACCAGTGATTAATCAGCTGCAGACCAGTGATTAATCAGCTGCAGACCAGTGATTAATCAGCTGCAGACCAGTGATTAATCAGCTGCAGACCAGTGATTAATCAGCTGCAGACCAGTGATTAATCAGCTGCAGACCAGTGATTAATCAGCTGCAGACCAGTGATTAATCAGCTGCAGACCAGTGATTAATCAGCTGCAGACCAGTGATTAATCAGCTGCAGACCAGTGATTAATCAGCTGCAGACCAGTGATTAATCAGCTGCAGACCAGTGATTAATCAGCTGCAGACCAGTGATTAATCAGCTGCAGACCAGTGATTAATCAGCTGCAGACCAGTGATTAATCAGCTGCAGACCAGTGATTAATCAGCTGCAGACCAGTGATTAATCAGCTGCAGACCAGTGATTAATCAGCTGCAGACCAGTGATTAATCAGCTGCAGACCAGTGATTAATCAGCTGCAGACCAGTGATTAATCAGCTGCAGACCAGTGATTAATCAGCTGCAGACCAGTGATTAATCAGCTGCAGACCAGTGATTAATCAGCTGCAGACCAGTGATTAATCAGCTGCAGACCAGTGATTAATCAGCTGCAGACCAGTGATTAATCAGCTGCAGACCAGTGATTAATCAGCTGCAGACCAGTGATTAATCAGCTGCAGACCAGTGATTAATCAGCTGCAGACCAGTGATTAATCAGCTGCAGACCAGTGATTAATCAGCTGCAGACCAGTGATTAATCAGCTGCAGACCAGTGATTAATCAGCTGCAGACCAGTGATTAATCAGCTGCAGACCAGTGATTAATCAGCTGCAGACCAGTGATTAATCAGCTGCAGACCAGTGATTAATCAGCTGCAGACCAGTGATTAATCAGCTGCAGACCAGTGATTAATCAGCTGCAGACCAGTGATTAATCAGCTGCAGACCAGTGATTAATCAGCTGCAGACCAGTGATTAATCAGCTGCAGACCAGTGATTAATCAGCTGCAGACCAGTGATTAATCAGCTGCAGACCAGTGATTAATCAGCTGCAGACCAGTGATTAATCAGCTGCAGACCAGTGATTAATCAGCTGCAGACCAGTGATTAATCAGCTGCAGACCAGTGATTAATCAGCTGCAGACCAGTGATTAATCAGCTGCAGACCAGTGATTAATCAGCTGCAGACCAGTGATTAATCAGCTGCAGACCAGTGATTAATCAGCTGCAGACCAGTGATTAATCAGCTGCAGACCAGTGATTAATCAGCTGCAGACCAGTGATTAATCAGCTGCAGACCAGTGATTAATCAGCTGCAGACCAGTGATTAATCAGCTGCAGACCAGTGATTAATCAGCTGCAGACCAGTGATTAATCAGCTGCAGACCAGTGATTAATCAGCTGCAGACCAGTGATTAATCAGCTGCAGACCAGTGATTAATCAGCTGCAGACCAGTGATTAATCAGCTGCAGACCAGTGATTAATCAGCTGCAGACCAGTGATTAATCAGCTGCAGACCAGTGATTAATCAGCTGCAGACCAGTGATTAATCAGCTGCAGACCAGTGATTAATCAGCTGCAGACCAGTGATTAATCAGCTGCAGACCAGTGATTAATCAGCTGCAGACCAGTGATTAATCAGCTGCAGACCAGTGATTAATCAGCTGCAGACCAGTGATTAATCAGCTGCAGACCAGTGATTAATCAGCTGCAGACCAGTGATTAATCAGCTGCAGACCAGTGATTAATCAGCTGCAGACCAGTGATTAATCAGCTGCAGACCAGTGATTAATCAGCTGCAGACCAGTGATTAATCAGCTGCAGACCAGTGATTAATCAGCTGCAGACCAGTGATTAATCAGCTGCAGACCAGTGATTAATCAGCTGCAGACCAGTGATTAATCAGCTGCAGACCAGTGATTAATCAGCTGCAGACCAGTGATTAATCAGCTGCAGACCAGTGATTAATCAGCTGCAGACCAGTGATTAATCAGCTGCAGACCAGTGATTAATCAGCTGCAGACCAGTGATTAATCAGCTGCAGACCAGTGATTAATCAGCTGCAGACCAGTGATTAATCAGCTGCAGACCAGTGATTAATCAGCTGCAGACCAGTGATTAATCAGCTGCAGACCAGTGATTAATCAGCTGCAGACCAGTGATTAATCAGCTGCAGACCAGTGATTAATCAGCTGCAGACCAGTGATTAATCAGCTGCAGACCAGTGATTAATCAGCTGCAGACCAGTGATTAATCAGCTGCAGACCAGTGATTAATCAGCTGCAGACCAGTGATTAATCAGCTGCAGACCAGTGATTAATCAGCTGCAGACCAGTGATTAATCAGCTGCAGACCAGTGATTAATCAGCTGCAGACCAGTGATTAATCAGCTGCAGACCAGTGATTAATCAGCTGCAGACCAGTGATTAATCAGCTGCAGACCAGTGATTAATCAGCTGCAGACCAGTGATTAATCAGCTGCAGACCAGTGATTAATCAGCTGCAGACCAGTGATTAATCAGCTGCAGACCAGTGATTAATCAGCTGCAGACCAGTGATTAATCAGCTGCAGACCAGTGATTAATCAGCTGCAGACCAGTGATTAATCAGCTGCAGACCAGTGATTAATCAGCTGCAGACCAGTGATTAATCAGCTGCAGACCAGTGATTAATCAGCTGCAGACCAGTGATTAATCAGCTGCAGACCAGTGATTAATCAGCTGCAGACCAGTGATTAATCAGCTGCAGACCAGTGATTAATCAGCTGCAGACCAGTGATTAATCAGCTGCAGACCAGTGATTAATCAGCTGCAGACCAGTGATTAATCAGCTGCAGACCAGTGATTAATCAGCTGCAGACCAGTGATTAATCAGCTGCAGACCAGTGATTAATCAGCTGCAGACCAGTGATTAATCAGCTGCAGACCAGTGATTAATCAGCTGCAGACCAGTGATTAATCAGCTGCAGACCAGTGATTAATCAGCTGCAGACCAGTGATTAATCAGCTGCAGACCAGTGATTAATCAGCTGCAGACCAGTGATTAATCAGCTGCAGACCAGTGATTAATCAGCTGCAGACCAGTGATTAATCAGCTGCAGACCAGTGATTAATCAGCTGCAGACCAGTGATTAATCAGCTGCAGACCAGTGATTAATCAGCTGCAGACCAGTGATTAATCAGCTGCAGACCAGTGATTAATCAGCTGCAGACCAGTGATTAATCAGCTGCAGACCAGTGATTAATCAGCTGCAGACCAGTGATTAATCAGCTGCAGACCAGTGATTAATCAGCTGCAGACCAGTGATTAATCAGCTGCAGACCAGTGATTAATCAGCTGCAGACCAGTGATTAATCAGCTGCAGACCAGTGATTAATCAGCTGCAGACCAGTGATTAATCAGCTGCAGACCAGTGATTAATCAGCTGCAGACCAGTGATTAATCAGCTGCAGACCAGTGATTAATCAGCTGCAGACCAGTGATTAATCAGCTGCAGACCAGTGATTAATCAGCTGCAGACCAGTGATTAATCAGCTGCAGACCAGTGATTAATCAGCTGCAGACCAGTGATTAATCAGCTGCAGACCAGTGATTAATCAGCTGCAGACCAGTGATTAATCAGCTGCAGACCAGTGATTAATCAGCTGCAGACCAGTGATTAATCAGCTGCAGACCAGTGATTAATCAGCTGCAGACCAGTGATTAATCAGCTGCAGACCAGTGATTAATCAGCTGCAGACCAGTGATTAATCAGCTGCAGACCAGTGATTAATCAGCTGCAGACCAGTGATTAATCAGCTGCAGACCAGTGATTAATCAGCTGCAGACCAGTGATTAATCAGCTGCAGACCAGTGATTAATCAGCTGCAGACCAGTGATTAATCAGCTGCAGACCAGTGATTAATCAGCTGCAGACCAGTGATTAATCAGCTGCAGACCAGTGATTAATCAGCTGCAGACCAGTGATTAATCAGCTGCAGACCAGTGATTAATCAGCTGCAGACCAGTGATTAATCAGCTGCAGACCAGTGATTAATCAGCTGCAGACCAGTGATTAATCAGCTGCAGACCAGTGATTAATCAGCTGCAGACCAGTGATTAATCAGCTGCAGACCAGTGATTAATCAGCTGCAGACCAGTGATTAATCAGCTGCAGACCAGTGATTAATCAGCTGCAGACCAGTGATTAATCAGCTGCAGACCAGTGATTAATCAGCTGCAGACCAGTGATTAATCAGCTGCAGACCAGTGATTAATCAGCTGCAGACCAGTGATTAATCAGCTGCAGACCAGTGATTAATCAGCTGCAGACCAGTGATTAATCAGCTGCAGACCAGTGATTAATCAGCTGCAGACCAGTGATTAATCAGCTGCAGACCAGTGATTAATCAGCTGCAGACCAGTGATTAATCAGCTGCAGACCAGTGATTAATCAGCTGCAGACCAGTGATTAATCAGCTGCAGACCAGTGATTAATCAGCTGCAGACCAGTGATTAATCAGCTGCAGACCAGTGATTAATCAGCTGCAGACCAGTGATTAATCAGCTGCAGACCAGTGATTAATCAGCTGCAGACCAGTGATTAATCAGCTGCAGACCAGTGATTAATCAGCTGCAGACCAGTGATTAATCAGCTGCAGACCAGTGATTAATCAGCTGCAGACCAGTGATTAATCAGCTGCAGACCAGTGATTAATCAGCTGCAGACCAGTGATTAATCAGCTGCAGACCAGTGATTAATCAGCTGCAGACCAGTGATTAATCAGCTGCAGACCAGTGATTAATCAGCTGCAGACCAGTGATTAATCAGCTGCAGACCAGTGATTAATCAGCTGCAGACCAGTGATTAATCAGCTGCAGACCAGTGATTAATCAGCTGCAGACCAGTGATTAATCAGCTGCAGACCAGTGATTAATCAGCTGCAGACCAGTGATTAATCAGCTGCAGACCAGTGATTAATCAGCTGCAGACCAGTGATTAATCAGCTGCAGACCAGTGATTAATCAGCTGCAGACCAGTGATTAATCAGCTGCAGACCAGTGATTAATCAGCTGCAGACCAGTGATTAATCAGCTGCAGACCAGTGATTAATCAGCTGCAGACCAGTGATTAATCAGCTGCAGACCAGTGATTAATCAGCTGCAGACCAGTGATTAATCAGCTGCAGACCAGTGATTAATCAGCTGCAGACCAGTGATTAATCAGCTGCAGACCAGTGATTAATCAGCTGCAGACCAGTGATTAATCAGCTGCAGACCAGTGATTAATCAGCTGCAGACCAGTGATTAATCAGCTGCAGACCAGTGATTAATCAGCTGCAGACCAGTGATTAATCAGCTGCAGACCAGTGATTAATCAGCTGCAGACCAGTGATTAATCAGCTGCAGACCAGTGATTAATCAGCTGCAGACCAGTGATTAATCAGCTGCAGACCAGTGATTAATCAGCTGCAGACCAGTGATTAATCAGCTGCAGACCAGTGATTAATCAGCTGCAGACCAGTGATTAATCAGCTGCAGACCAGTGATTAATCAGCTGCAGACCAGTGATTAATCAGCTGCAGACCAGTGATTAATCAGCTGCAGACCAGTGATTAATCAGCTGCAGACCAGTGATTAATCAGCTGCAGACCAGTGATTAATCAGCTGCAGACCAGTGATTAATCAGCTGCAGACCAGTGATTAATCAGCTGCAGACCAGTGATTAATCAGCTGCAGACCAGTGATTAATCAGCTGCAGACCAGTGATTAATCAGCTGCAGACCAGTGATTAATCAGCTGCAGACCAGTGATTAATCAGCTGCAGACCAGTGATTAATCAGCTGCAGACCAGTGATTAATCAGCTGCAGACCAGTGATTAATCAGCTGCAGACCAGTGATTAATCAGCTGCAGACCAGTGATTAATCAGCTGCAGACCAGTGATTAATCAGCTGCAGACCAGTGATTAATCAGCTGCAGACCAGTGATTAATCAGCTGCAGACCAGTGATTAATCAGCTGCAGACCAGTGATTAATCAGCTGCAGACCAGTGATTAATCAGCTGCAGACCAGTGATTAATCAGCTGCAGACCAGTGATTAATCAGCTGCAGACCAGTGATTAATCAGCTGCAGACCAGTGATTAATCAGCTGCAGACCAGTGATTAATCAGCTGCAGACCAGTGATTAATCAGCTGCAGACCAGTGATTAATCAGCTGCAGACCAGTGATTAATCAGCTGCAGACCAGTGATTAATCAGCTGCAGACCAGTGATTAATCAGCTGCAGACCAGTGATTAATCAGCTGCAGACCAGTGATTAATCAGCTGCAGACCAGTGATTAATCAGCTGCAGACCAGTGATTAATCAGCTGCAGACCAGTGATTAATCAGCTGCAGACCAGTGATTAATCAGCTGCAGACCAGTGATTAATCAGCTGCAGACCAGTGATTAATCAGCTGCAGACCAGTGATTAATCAGCTGCAGACCAGTGATTAATCAGCTGCAGACCAGTGATTAATCAGCTGCAGACCAGTGATTAATCAGCTGCAGACCAGTGATTAATCAGCTGCAGACCAGTGATTAATCAGCTGCAGACCAGTGATTAATCAGCTGCAGACCAGTGATTAATCAGCTGCAGACCAGTGATTAATCAGCTGCAGACCAGTGATTAATCAGCTGCAGACCAGTGATTAATCAGCTGCAGACCAGTGATTAATCAGCTGCAGACCAGTGATTAATCAGCTGCAGACCAGTGATTAATCAGCTGCAGACCAGTGATTAATCAGCTGCAGACCAGTGATTAATCAGCTGCAGACCAGTGATTAATCAGCTGCAGACCAGTGATTAATCAGCTGCAGACCAGTGATTAATCAGCTGCAGACCAGTGATTAATCAGCTGCAGACCAGTGATTAATCAGCTGCAGACCAGTGATTAATCAGCTGCAGACCAGTGATTAATCAGCTGCAGACCAGTGATTAATCAGCTGCAGACCAGTGATTAATCAGCTGCAGACCAGTGATTAATCAGCTGCAGACCAGTGATTAATCAGCTGCAGACCAGTGATTAATCAGCTGCAGACCAGTGATTAATCAGCTGCAGACCAGTGATTAATCAGCTGCAGACCAGTGATTAATCAGCTGCAGACCAGTGATTAATCAGCTGCAGACCAGTGATTAATCAGCTGCAGACCAGTGATTAATCAGCTGCAGACCAGTGATTAATCAGCTGCAGACCAGTGATTAATCAGCTGCAGACCAGTGATTAATCAGCTGCAGACCAGTGATTAATCAGCTGCAGACCAGTGATTAATCAGCTGCAGACCAGTGATTAATCAGCTGCAGACCAGTGATTAATCAGCTGCAGACCAGTGATTAATCAGCTGCAGACCAGTGATTAATCAGCTGCAGACCAGTGATTAATCAGCTGCAGACCAGTGATTAATCAGCTGCAGACCAGTGATTAATCAGCTGCAGACCAGTGATTAATCAGCTGCAGACCAGTGATTAATCAGCTGCAGACCAGTGATTAATCAGCTGCAGACCAGTGATTAATCAGCTGCAGACCAGTGATTAATCAGCTGCAGACCAGTGATTAATCAGCTGCAGACCAGTGATTAATCAGCTGCAGACCAGTGATTAATCAGCTGCAGACCAGTGATTAATCAGCTGCAGACCAGTGATTAATCAGCTGCAGACCAGTGATTAATCAGCTGCAGACCAGTGATTAATCAGCTGCAGACCAGTGATTAATCAGCTGCAGACCAGTGATTAATCAGCTGCAGACCAGTGATTAATCAGCTGCAGACCAGTGATTAATCAGCTGCAGACCAGTGATTAATCAGCTGCAGACCAGTGATTAATCAGCTGCAGACCAGTGATTAATCAGCTGCAGACCAGTGATTAATCAGCTGCAGACCAGTGATTAATCAGCTGCAGACCAGTGATTAATCAGCTGCAGACCAGTGATTAATCAGCTGCAGACCAGTGATTAATCAGCTGCAGACCAGTGATTAATCAGCTGCAGACCAGTGATTAATCAGCTGCAGACCAGTGATTAATCAGCTGCAGACCAGTGATTAATCAGCTGCAGACCAGTGATTAATCAGCTGCAGACCAGTGATTAATCAGCTGCAGACCAGTGATTAATCAGCTGCAGACCAGTGATTAATCAGCTGCAGACCAGTGATTAATCAGCTGCAGACCAGTGATTAATCAGCTGCAGACCAGTGATTAATCAGCTGCAGACCAGTGATTAATCAGCTGCAGACCAGTGATTAATCAGCTGCAGACCAGTGATTAATCAGCTGCAGACCAGTGATTAATCAGCTGCAGACCAGTGATTAATCAGCTGCAGACCAGTGATTAATCAGCTGCAGACCAGTGATTAATCAGCTGCAGACCAGTGATTAATCAGCTGCAGACCAGTGATTAATCAGCTGCAGACCAGTGATTAATCAGCTGCAGACCAGTGATTAATCAGCTGCAGACCAGTGATTAATCAGCTGCAGACCAGTGATTAATCAGCTGCAGACCAGTGATTAATCAGCTGCAGACCAGTGATTAATCAGCTGCAGACCAGTGATTAATCAGCTGCAGACCAGTGATTAATCAGCTGCAGACCAGTGATTAATCAGCTGCAGACCAGTGATTAATCAGCTGCAGACCAGTGATTAATCAGCTGCAGACCAGTGATTAATCAGCTGCAGACCAGTGATTAATCAGCTGCAGACCAGTGATTAATCAGCTGCAGACCAGTGATTAATCAGCTGCAGACCAGTGATTAATCAGCTGCAGACCAGTGATTAATCAGCTGCAGACCAGTGATTAATCAGCTGCAGACCAGTGATTAATCAGCTGCAGACCAGTGATTAATCAGCTGCAGACCAGTGATTAATCAGCTGCAGACCAGTGATTAATCAGCTGCAGACCAGTGATTAATCAGCTGCAGACCAGTGATTAATCAGCTGCAGACCAGTGATTAATCAGCTGCAGACCAGTGATTAATCAGCTGCAGACCAGTGATTAATCAGCTGCAGACCAGTGATTAATCAGCTGCAGACCAGTGATTAATCAGCTGCAGACCAGTGATTAATCAGCTGCAGACCAGTGATTAATCAGCTGCAGACCAGTGATTAATCAGCTGCAGACCAGTGATTAATCAGCTGCAGACCAGTGATTAATCAGCTGCAGACCAGTGATTAATCAGCTGCAGACCAGTGATTAATCAGCTGCAGACCAGTGATTAATCAGCTGCAGACCAGTGATTAATCAGCTGCAGACCAGTGATTAATCAGCTGCAGACCAGTGATTAATCAGCTGCAGACCAGTGATTAATCAGCTGCAGACCAGTGATTAATCAGCTGCAGACCAGTGATTAATCAGCTGCAGACCAGTGATTAATCAGCTGCAGACCAGTGATTAATCAGCTGCAGACCAGTGATTAATCAGCTGCAGACCAGTGATTAATCAGCTGCAGACCAGTGATTAATCAGCTGCAGACCAGTGATTAATCAGCTGCAGACCAGTGATTAATCAGCTGCAGACCAGTGATTAATCAGCTGCAGACCAGTGATTAATCAGCTGCAGACCAGTGATTAATCAGCTGCAGACCAGTGATTAATCAGCTGCAGACCAGTGATTAATCAGCTGCAGACCAGTGATTAATCAGCTGCAGACCAGTGATTAATCAGCTGCAGACCAGTGATTAATCAGCTGCAGACCAGTGATTAATCAGCTGCAGACCAGTGATTAATCAGCTGCAGACCAGTGATTAATCAGCTGCAGACCAGTGATTAATCAGCTGCAGACCAGTGATTAATCAGCTGCAGACCAGTGATTAATCAGCTGCAGACCAGTGATTAATCAGCTGCAGACCAGTGATTAATCAGCTGCAGACCAGTGATTAATCAGCTGCAGACCAGTGATTAATCAGCTGCAGACCAGTGATTAATCAGCTGCAGACCAGTGATTAATCAGCTGCAGACCAGTGATTAATCAGCTGCAGACCAGTGATTAATCAGCTGCAGACCAGTGATTAATCAGCTGCAGACCAGTGATTAATCAGCTGCAGACCAGTGATTAATCAGCTGCAGACCAGTGATTAATCAGCTGCAGACCAGTGATTAATCAGCTGCAGACCAGTGATTAATCAGCTGCAGACCAGTGATTAATCAGCTGCAGACCAGTGATTAATCAGCTGCAGACCAGTGATTAATCAGCTGCAGACCAGTGATTAATCAGCTGCAGACCAGTGATTAATCAGCTGCAGACCAGTGATTAATCAGCTGCAGACCAGTGATTAATCAGCTGCAGACCAGTGATTAATCAGCTGCAGACCAGTGATTAATCAGCTGCAGACCAGTGATTAATCAGCTGCAGACCAGTGATTAATCAGCTGCAGACCAGTGATTAATCAGCTGCAGACCAGTGATTAATCAGCTGCAGACCAGTGATTAATCAGCTGCAGACCAGTGATTAATCAGCTGCAGACCAGTGATTAATCAGCTGCAGACCAGTGATTAATCAGCTGCAGACCAGTGATTAATCAGCTGCAGACCAGTGATTAATCAGCTGCAGACCAGTGATTAATCAGCTGCAGACCAGTGATTAATCAGCTGCAGACCAGTGATTAATCAGCTGCAGACCAGTGATTAATCAGCTGCAGACCAGTGATTAATCAGCTGCAGACCAGTGATTAATCAGCTGCAGACCAGTGATTAATCAGCTGCAGACCAGTGATTAATCAGCTGCAGACCAGTGATTAATCAGCTGCAGACCAGTGATTAATCAGCTGCAGACCAGTGATTAATCAGCTGCAGACCAGTGATTAATCAGCTGCAGACCAGTGATTAATCAGCTGCAGACCAGTGATTAATCAGCTGCAGACCAGTGATTAATCAGCTGCAGACCAGTGATTAATCAGCTGCAGACCAGTGATTAATCAGCTGCAGACCAGTGATTAATCAGCTGCAGACCAGTGATTAATCAGCTGCAGACCAGTGATTAATCAGCTGCAGACCAGTGATTAATCAGCTGCAGACCAGTGATTAATCAGCTGCAGACCAGTGATTAATCAGCTGCAGACCAGTGATTAATCAGCTGCAGACCAGTGATTAATCAGCTGCAGACCAGTGATTAATCAGCTGCAGACCAGTGATTAATCAGCTGCAGACCAGTGATTAATCAGCTGCAGACCAGTGATTAATCAGCTGCAGACCAGTGATTAATCAGCTGCAGACCAGTGATTAATCAGCTGCAGACCAGTGATTAATCAGCTGCAGACCAGTGATTAATCAGCTGCAGACCAGTGATTAATCAGCTGCAGACCAGTGATTAATCAGCTGCAGACCAGTGATTAATCAGCTGCAGACCAGTGATTAATCAGCTGCAGACCAGTGATTAATCAGCTGCAGACCAGTGATTAATCAGCTGCAGACCAGTGATTAATCAGCTGCAGACCAGTGATTAATCAGCTGCAGACCAGTGATTAATCAGCTGCAGACCAGTGATTAATCAGCTGCAGACCAGTGATTAATCAGCTGCAGACCAGTGATTAATCAGCTGCAGACCAGTGATTAATCAGCTGCAGACCAGTGATTAATCAGCTGCAGACCAGTGATTAATCAGCTGCAGACCAGTGATTAATCAGCTGCAGACCAGTGATTAATCAGCTGCAGACCAGTGATTAATCAGCTGCAGACCAGTGATTAATCAGCTGCAGACCAGTGATTAATCAGCTGCAGACCAGTGATTAATCAGCTGCAGACCAGTGATTAATCAGCTGCAGACCAGTGATTAATCAGCTGCAGACCAGTGATTAATCAGCTGCAGACCAGTGATTAATCAGCTGCAGACCAGTGATTAATCAGCTGCAGACCAGTGATTAATCAGCTGCAGACCAGTGATTAATCAGCTGCAGACCAGTGATTAATCAGCTGCAGACCAGTGATTAATCAGCTGCAGACCAGTGATTAATCAGCTGCAGACCAGTGATTAATCAGCTGCAGACCAGTGATTAATCAGCTGCAGACCAGTGATTAATCAGCTGCAGACCAGTGATTAATCAGCTGCAGACCAGTGATTAATCAGCTGCAGACCAGTGATTAATCAGCTGCAGACCAGTGATTAATCAGCTGCAGACCAGTGATTAATCAGCTGCAGACCAGTGATTAATCAGCTGCAGACCAGTGATTAATCAGCTGCAGACCAGTGATTAATCAGCTGCAGACCAGTGATTAATCAGCTGCAGACCAGTGATTAATCAGCTGCAGACCAGTGATTAATCAGCTGCAGACCAGTGATTAATCAGCTGCAGACCAGTGATTAATCAGCTGCAGACCAGTGATTAATCAGCTGCAGACCAGTGATTAATCAGCTGCAGACCAGTGATTAATCAGCTGCAGACCAGTGATTAATCAGCTGCAGACCAGTGATTAATCAGCTGCAGACCAGTGATTAATCAGCTGCAGACCAGTGATTAATCAGCTGCAGACCAGTGATTAATCAGCTGCAGACCAGTGATTAATCAGCTGCAGACCAGTGATTAATCAGCTGCAGACCAGTGATTAATCAGCTGCAGACCAGTGATTAATCAGCTGCAGACCAGTGATTAATCAGCTGCAGACCAGTGATTAATCAGCTGCAGACCAGTGATTAATCAGCTGCAGACCAGTGATTAATCAGCTGCAGACCAGTGATTAATCAGCTGCAGACCAGTGATTAATCAGCTGCAGACCAGTGATTAATCAGCTGCAGACCAGTGATTAATCAGCTGCAGACCAGTGATTAATCAGCTGCAGACCAGTGATTAATCAGCTGCAGACCAGTGATTAATCAGCTGCAGACCAGTGATTAATCAGCTGCAGACCAGTGATTAATCAGCTGCAGACCAGTGATTAATCAGCTGCAGACCAGTGATTAATCAGCTGCAGACCAGTGATTAATCAGCTGCAGACCAGTGATTAATCAGCTGCAGACCAGTGATTAATCAGCTGCAGACCAGTGATTAATCAGCTGCAGACCAGTGATTAATCAGCTGCAGACCAGTGATTAATCAGCTGCAGACCAGTGATTAATCAGCTGCAGACCAGTGATTAATCAGCTGCAGACCAGTGATTAATCAGCTGCAGACCAGTGATTAATCAGCTGCAGACCAGTGATTAATCAGCTGCAGACCAGTGATTAATCAGCTGCAGACCAGTGATTAATCAGCTGCAGACCAGTGATTAATCAGCTGCAGACCAGTGATTAATCAGCTGCAGACCAGTGATTAATCAGCTGCAGACCAGTGATTAATCAGCTGCAGACCAGTGATTAATCAGCTGCAGACCAGTGATTAATCAGCTGCAGACCAGTGATTAATCAGCTGCAGACCAGTGATTAATCAGCTGCAGACCAGTGATTAATCAGCTGCAGACCAGTGATTAATCAGCTGCAGACCAGTGATTAATCAGCTGCAGACCAGTGATTAATCAGCTGCAGACCAGTGATTAATCAGCTGCAGACCAGTGATTAATCAGCTGCAGACCAGTGATTAATCAGCTGCAGACCAGTGATTAATCAGCTGCAGACCAGTGATTAATCAGCTGCAGACCAGTGATTAATCAGCTGCAGACCAGTGATTAATCAGCTGCAGACCAGTGATTAATCAGCTGCAGACCAGTGATTAATCAGCTGCAGACCAGTGATTAATCAGCTGCAGACCAGTGATTAATCAGCTGCAGACCAGTGATTAATCAGCTGCAGACCAGTGATTAATCAGCTGCAGACCAGTGATTAATCAGCTGCAGACCAGTGATTAATCAGCTGCAGACCAGTGATTAATCAGCTGCAGACCAGTGATTAATCAGCTGCAGACCAGTGATTAATCAGCTGCAGACCAGTGATTAATCAGCTGCAGACCAGTGATTAATCAGCTGCAGACCAGTGATTAATCAGCTGCAGACCAGTGATTAATCAGCTGCAGACCAGTGATTAATCAGCTGCAGACCAGTGATTAATCAGCTGCAGACCAGTGATTAATCAGCTGCAGACCAGTGATTAATCAGCTGCAGACCAGTGATTAATCAGCTGCAGACCAGTGATTAATCAGCTGCAGACCAGTGATTAATCAGCTGCAGACCAGTGATTAATCAGCTGCAGACCAGTGATTAATCAGCTGCAGACCAGTGATTAATCAGCTGCAGACCAGTGATTAATCAGCTGCAGACCAGTGATTAATCAGCTGCAGACCAGTGATTAATCAGCTGCAGACCAGTGATTAATCAGCTGCAGACCAGTGATTAATCAGCTGCAGACCAGTGATTAATCAGCTGCAGACCAGTGATTAATCAGCTGCAGACCAGTGATTAATCAGCTGCAGACCAGTGATTAATCAGCTGCAGACCAGTGATTAATCAGCTGCAGACCAGTGATTAATCAGCTGCAGACCAGTGATTAATCAGCTGCAGACCAGTGATTAATCAGCTGCAGACCAGTGATTAATCAGCTGCAGACCAGTGATTAATCAGCTGCAGACCAGTGATTAATCAGCTGCAGACCAGTGATTAATCAGCTGCAGACCAGTGATTAATCAGCTGCAGACCAGTGATTAATCAGCTGCAGACCAGTGATTAATCAGCTGCAGACCAGTGATTAATCAGCTGCAGACCAGTGATTAATCAGCTGCAGACCAGTGATTAATCAGCTGCAGACCAGTGATTAATCAGCTGCAGACCAGTGATTAATCAGCTGCAGACCAGTGATTAATCAGCTGCAGACCAGTGATTAATCAGCTGCAGACCAGTGATTAATCAGCTGCAGACCAGTGATTAATCAGCTGCAGACCAGTGATTAATCAGCTGCAGACCAGTGATTAATCAGCTGCAGACCAGTGATTAATCAGCTGCAGACCAGTGATTAATCAGCTGCAGACCAGTGATTAATCAGCTGCAGACCAGTGATTAATCAGCTGCAGACCAGTGATTAATCAGCTGCAGACCAGTGATTAATCAGCTGCAGACCAGTGATTAATCAGCTGCAGACCAGTGATTAATCAGCTGCAGACCAGTGATTAATCAGCTGCAGACCAGTGATTAATCAGCTGCAGACCAGTGATTAATCAGCTGCAGACCAGTGATTAATCAGCTGCAGACCAGTGATTAATCAGCTGCAGACCAGTGATTAATCAGCTGCAGACCAGTGATTAATCAGCTGCAGACCAGTGATTAATCAGCTGCAGACCAGTGATTAATCAGCTGCAGACCAGTGATTAATCAGCTGCAGACCAGTGATTAATCAGCTGCAGACCAGTGATTAATCAGCTGCAGACCAGTGATTAATCAGCTGCAGACCAGTGATTAATCAGCTGCAGACCAGTGATTAATCAGCTGCAGACCAGTGATTAATCAGCTGCAGACCAGTGATTAATCAGCTGCAGACCAGTGATTAATCAGCTGCAGACCAGTGATTAATCAGCTGCAGACCAGTGATTAATCAGCTGCAGACCAGTGATTAATCAGCTGCAGACCAGTGATTAATCAGCTGCAGACCAGTGATTAATCAGCTGCAGACCAGTGATTAATCAGCTGCAGACCAGTGATTAATCAGCTGCAGACCAGTGATTAATCAGCTGCAGACCAGTGATTAATCAGCTGCAGACCAGTGATTAATCAGCTGCAGACCAGTGATTAATCAGCTGCAGACCAGTGATTAATCAGCTGCAGACCAGTGATTAATCAGCTGCAGACCAGTGATTAATCAGCTGCAGACCAGTGATTAATCAGCTGCAGACCAGTGATTAATCAGCTGCAGACCAGTGATTAATCAGCTGCAGACCAGTGATTAATCAGCTGCAGACCAGTGATTAATCAGCTGCAGACCAGTGATTAATCAGCTGCAGACCAGTGATTAATCAGCTGCAGACCAGTGATTAATCAGCTGCAGACCAGTGATTAATCAGCTGCAGACCAGTGATTAATCAGCTGCAGACCAGTGATTAATCAGCTGCAGACCAGTGATTAATCAGCTGCAGACCAGTGATTAATCAGCTGCAGACCAGTGATTAATCAGCTGCAGACCAGTGATTAATCAGCTGCAGACCAGTGATTAATCAGCTGCAGACCAGTGATTAATCAGCTGCAGACCAGTGATTAATCAGCTGCAGACCAGTGATTAATCAGCTGCAGACCAGTGATTAATCAGCTGCAGACCAGTGATTAATCAGCTGCAGACCAGTGATTAATCAGCTGCAGACCAGTGATTAATCAGCTGCAGACCAGTGATTAATCAGCTGCAGACCAGTGATTAATCAGCTGCAGACCAGTGATTAATCAGCTGCAGACCAGTGATTAATCAGCTGCAGACCAGTGATTAATCAGCTGCAGACCAGTGATTAATCAGCTGCAGACCAGTGATTAATCAGCTGCAGACCAGTGATTAATCAGCTGCAGACCAGTGATTAATCAGCTGCAGACCAGTGATTAATCAGCTGCAGACCAGTGATTAATCAGCTGCAGACCAGTGATTAATCAGCTGCAGACCAGTGATTAATCAGCTGCAGACCAGTGATTAATCAGCTGCAGACCAGTGATTAATCAGCTGCAGACCAGTGATTAATCAGCTGCAGACCAGTGATTAATCAGCTGCAGACCAGTGATTAATCAGCTGCAGACCAGTGATTAATCAGCTGCAGACCAGTGATTAATCAGCTGCAGACCAGTGATTAATCAGCTGCAGACCAGTGATTAATCAGCTGCAGACCAGTGATTAATCAGCTGCAGACCAGTGATTAATCAGCTGCAGACCAGTGATTAATCAGCTGCAGACCAGTGATTAATCAGCTGCAGACCAGTGATTAATCAGCTGCAGACCAGTGATTAATCAGCTGCAGACCAGTGATTAATCAGCTGCAGACCAGTGATTAATCAGCTGCAGACCAGTGATTAATCAGCTGCAGACCAGTGATTAATCAGCTGCAGACCAGTGATTAATCAGCTGCAGACCAGTGATTAATCAGCTGCAGACCAGTGATTAATCAGCTGCAGACCAGTGATTAATCAGCTGCAGACCAGTGATTAATCAGCTGCAGACCAGTGATTAATCAGCTGCAGACCAGTGATTAATCAGCTGCAGACCAGTGATTAATCAGCTGCAGACCAGTGATTAATCAGCTGCAGACCAGTGATTAATCAGCTGCAGACCAGTGATTAATCAGCTGCAGACCAGTGATTAATCAGCTGCAGACCAGTGATTAATCAGCTGCAGACCAGTGATTAATCAGCTGCAGACCAGTGATTAATCAGCTGCAGACCAGTGATTAATCAGCTGCAGACCAGTGATTAATCAGCTGCAGACCAGTGATTAATCAGCTGCAGACCAGTGATTAATCAGCTGCAGACCAGTGATTAATCAGCTGCAGACCAGTGATTAATCAGCTGCAGACCAGTGATTAATCAGCTGCAGACCAGTGATTAATCAGCTGCAGACCAGTGATTAATCAGCTGCAGACCAGTGATTAATCAGCTGCAGACCAGTGATTAATCAGCTGCAGACCAGTGATTAATCAGCTGCAGACCAGTGATTAATCAGCTGCAGACCAGTGATTAATCAGCTGCAGACCAGTGATTAATCAGCTGCAGACCAGTGATTAATCAGCTGCAGACCAGTGATTAATCAGCTGCAGACCAGTGATTAATCAGCTGCAGACCAGTGATTAATCAGCTGCAGACCAGTGATTAATCAGCTGCAGACCAGTGATTAATCAGCTGCAGACCAGTGATTAATCAGCTGCAGACCAGTGATTAATCAGCTGCAGACCAGTGATTAATCAGCTGCAGACCAGTGATTAATCAGCTGCAGACCAGTGATTAATCAGCTGCAGACCAGTGATTAATCAGCTGCAGACCAGTGATTAATCAGCTGCAGACCAGTGATTAATCAGCTGCAGACCAGTGATTAATCAGCTGCAGACCAGTGATTAATCAGCTGCAGACCAGTGATTAATCAGCTGCAGACCAGTGATTAATCAGCTGCAGACCAGTGATTAATCAGCTGCAGACCAGTGATTAATCAGCTGCAGACCAGTGATTAATCAGCTGCAGACCAGTGATTAATCAGCTGCAGACCAGTGATTAATCAGCTGCAGACCAGTGATTAATCAGCTGCAGACCAGTGATTAATCAGCTGCAGACCAGTGATTAATCAGCTGCAGACCAGTGATTAATCAGCTGCAGACCAGTGATTAATCAGCTGCAGACCAGTGATTAATCAGCTGCAGACCAGTGATTAATCAGCTGCAGACCAGTGATTAATCAGCTGCAGACCAGTGATTAATCAGCTGCAGACCAGTGATTAATCAGCTGCAGACCAGTGATTAATCAGCTGCAGACCAGTGATTAATCAGCTGCAGACCAGTGATTAATCAGCTGCAGACCAGTGATTAATCAGCTGCAGACCAGTGATTAATCAGCTGCAGACCAGTGATTAATCAGCTGCAGACCAGTGATTAATCAGCTGCAGACCAGTGATTAATCAGCTGCAGACCAGTGATTAATCAGCTGCAGACCAGTGATTAATCAGCTGCAGACCAGTGATTAATCAGCTGCAGACCAGTGATTAATCAGCTGCAGACCAGTGATTAATCAGCTGCAGACCAGTGATTAATCAGCTGCAGACCAGTGATTAATCAGCTGCAGACCAGTGATTAATCAGCTGCAGACCAGTGATTAATCAGCTGCAGACCAGTGATTAATCAGCTGCAGACCAGTGATTAATCAGCTGCAGACCAGTGATTAATCAGCTGCAGACCAGTGATTAATCAGCTGCAGACCAGTGATTAATCAGCTGCAGACCAGTGATTAATCAGCTGCAGACCAGTGATTAATCAGCTGCAGACCAGTGATTAATCAGCTGCAGACCAGTGATTAATCAGCTGCAGACCAGTGATTAATCAGCTGCAGACCAGTGATTAATCAGCTGCAGACCAGTGATTAATCAGCTGCAGACCAGTGATTAATCAGCTGCAGACCAGTGATTAATCAGCTGCAGACCAGTGATTAATCAGCTGCAGACCAGTGATTAATCAGCTGCAGACCAGTGATTAATCAGCTGCAGACCAGTGATTAATCAGCTGCAGACCAGTGATTAATCAGCTGCAGACCAGTGATTAATCAGCTGCAGACCAGTGATTAATCAGCTGCAGACCAGTGATTAATCAGCTGCAGACCAGTGATTAATCAGCTGCAGACCAGTGATTAATCAGCTGCAGACCAGTGATTAATCAGCTGCAGACCAGTGATTAATCAGCTGCAGACCAGTGATTAATCAGCTGCAGACCAGTGATTAATCAGCTGCAGACCAGTGATTAATCAGCTGCAGACCAGTGATTAATCAGCTGCAGACCAGTGATTAATCAGCTGCAGACCAGTGATTAATCAGCTGCAGACCAGTGATTAATCAGCTGCAGACCAGTGATTAATCAGCTGCAGACCAGTGATTAATCAGCTGCAGACCAGTGATTAATCAGCTGCAGACCAGTGATTAATCAGCTGCAGACCAGTGATTAATCAGCTGCAGACCAGTGATTAATCAGCTGCAGACCAGTGATTAATCAGCTGCAGACCAGTGATTAATCAGCTGCAGACCAGTGATTAATCAGCTGCAGACCAGTGATTAATCAGCTGCAGACCAGTGATTAATCAGCTGCAGACCAGTGATTAATCAGCTGCAGACCAGTGATTAATCAGCTGCAGACCAGTGATTAATCAGCTGCAGACCAGTGATTAATCAGCTGCAGACCAGTGATTAATCAGCTGCAGACCAGTGATTAATCAGCTGCAGACCAGTGATTAATCAGCTGCAGACCAGTGATTAATCAGCTGCAGACCAGTGATTAATCAGCTGCAGACCAGTGATTAATCAGCTGCAGACCAGTGATTAATCAGCTGCAGACCAGTGATTAATCAGCTGCAGACCAGTGATTAATCAGCTGCAGACCAGTGATTAATCAGCTGCAGACCAGTGATTAATCAGCTGCAGACCAGTGATTAATCAGCTGCAGACCAGTGATTAATCAGCTGCAGACCAGTGATTAATCAGCTGCAGACCAGTGATTAATCAGCTGCAGACCAGTGATTAATCAGCTGCAGACCAGTGATTAATCAGCTGCAGACCAGTGATTAATCAGCTGCAGACCAGTGATTAATCAGCTGCAGACCAGTGATTAATCAGCTGCAGACCAGTGATTAATCAGCTGCAGACCAGTGATTAATCAGCTGCAGACCAGTGATTAATCAGCTGCAGACCAGTGATTAATCAGCTGCAGACCAGTGATTAATCAGCTGCAGACCAGTGATTAATCAGCTGCAGACCAGTGATTAATCAGCTGCAGACCAGTGATTAATCAGCTGCAGACCAGTGATTAATCAGCTGCAGACCAGTGATTAATCAGCTGCAGACCAGTGATTAATCAGCTGCAGACCAGTGATTAATCAGCTGCAGACCAGTGATTAATCAGCTGCAGACCAGTGATTAATCAGCTGCAGACCAGTGATTAATCAGCTGCAGACCAGTGATTAATCAGCTGCAGACCAGTGATTAATCAGCTGCAGACCAGTGATTAATCAGCTGCAGACCAGTGATTAATCAGCTGCAGACCAGTGATTAATCAGCTGCAGACCAGTGATTAATCAGCTGCAGACCAGTGATTAATCAGCTGCAGACCAGTGATTAATCAGCTGCAGACCAGTGATTAATCAGCTGCAGACCAGTGATTAATCAGCTGCAGACCAGTGATTAATCAGCTGCAGACCAGTGATTAATCAGCTGCAGACCAGTGATTAATCAGCTGCAGACCAGTGATTAATCAGCTGCAGACCAGTGATTAATCAGCTGCAGACCAGTGATTAATCAGCTGCAGACCAGTGATTAATCAGCTGCAGACCAGTGATTAATCAGCTGCAGACCAGTGATTAATCAGCTGCAGACCAGTGATTAATCAGCTGCAGACCAGTGATTAATCAGCTGCAGACCAGTGATTAATCAGCTGCAGACCAGTGATTAATCAGCTGCAGACCAGTGATTAATCAGCTGCAGACCAGTGATTAATCAGCTGCAGACCAGTGATTAATCAGCTGCAGACCAGTGATTAATCAGCTGCAGACCAGTGATTAATCAGCTGCAGACCAGTGATTAATCAGCTGCAGACCAGTGATTAATCAGCTGCAGACCAGTGATTAATCAGCTGCAGACCAGTGATTAATCAGCTGCAGACCAGTGATTAATCAGCTGCAGACCAGTGATTAATCAGCTGCAGACCAGTGATTAATCAGCTGCAGACCAGTGATTAATCAGCTGCAGACCAGTGATTAATCAGCTGCAGACCAGTGATTAATCAGCTGCAGACCAGTGATTAATCAGCTGCAGACCAGTGATTAATCAGCTGCAGACCAGTGATTAATCAGCTGCAGACCAGTGATTAATCAGCTGCAGACCAGTGATTAATCAGCTGCAGACCAGTGATTAATCAGCTGCAGACCAGTGATTAATCAGCTGCAGACCAGTGATTAATCAGCTGCAGACCAGTGATTAATCAGCTGCAGACCAGTGATTAATCAGCTGCAGACCAGTGATTAATCAGCTGCAGACCAGTGATTAATCAGCTGCAGACCAGTGATTAATCAGCTGCAGACCAGTGATTAATCAGCTGCAGACCAGTGATTAATCAGCTGCAGACCAGTGATTAATCAGCTGCAGACCAGTGATTAATCAGCTGCAGACCAGTGATTAATCAGCTGCAGACCAGTGATTAATCAGCTGCAGACCAGTGATTAATCAGCTGCAGACCAGTGATTAATCAGCTGCAGACCAGTGATTAATCAGCTGCAGACCAGTGATTAATCAGCTGCAGACCAGTGATTAATCAGCTGCAGACCAGTGATTAATCAGCTGCAGACCAGTGATTAATCAGCTGCAGACCAGTGATTAATCAGCTGCAGACCAGTGATTAATCAGCTGCAGACCAGTGATTAATCAGCTGCAGACCAGTGATTAATCAGCTGCAGACCAGTGATTAATCAGCTGCAGACCAGTGATTAATCAGCTGCAGACCAGTGATTAATCAGCTGCAGACCAGTGATTAATCAGCTGCAGACCAGTGATTAATCAGCTGCAGACCAGTGATTAATCAGCTGCAGACCAGTGATTAATCAGCTGCAGACCAGTGATTAATCAGCTGCAGACCAGTGATTAATCAGCTGCAGACCAGTGATTAATCAGCTGCAGACCAGTGATTAATCAGCTGCAGACCAGTGATTAATCAGCTGCAGACCAGTGATTAATCAGCTGCAGACCAGTGATTAATCAGCTGCAGACCAGTGATTAATCAGCTGCAGACCAGTGATTAATCAGCTGCAGACCAGTGATTAATCAGCTGCAGACCAGTGATTAATCAGCTGCAGACCAGTGATTAATCAGCTGCAGACCAGTGATTAATCAGCTGCAGACCAGTGATTAATCAGCTGCAGACCAGTGATTAATCAGCTGCAGACCAGTGATTAATCAGCTGCAGACCAGTGATTAATCAGCTGCAGACCAGTGATTAATCAGCTGCAGACCAGTGATTAATCAGCTGCAGACCAGTGATTAATCAGCTGCAGACCAGTGATTAATCAGCTGCAGACCAGTGATTAATCAGCTGCAGACCAGTGATTAATCAGCTGCAGACCAGTGATTAATCAGCTGCAGACCAGTGATTAATCAGCTGCAGACCAGTGATTAATCAGCTGCAGACCAGTGATTAATCAGCTGCAGACCAGTGATTAATCAGCAGCTGCAGACCAGTGATTAATCAGCTGCAGACCAGTGATTAATCAGCTGCAGACCAGTGATTAATCAGCTGCAGACCAGTGATTAATCAGCTGCAGACCAGTGATTAATCAGCTGCAGACCAGTGATTAATCAGCTGCAGACCAGTGATTAATCAGCTGCAGACCAGTGATTAATCAGCTGCAGACCAGTGATTAATCAGCTGCAGACCAGTGATTAATCAGCTGCAGACCAGTGATTAATCAGCTGCAGACCAGTGATTAATCAGCTGCAGACCAGTGATTAATCAGCTGCAGACCAGTGATTAATCAGCTGCAGACCAGTGATTAATCAGCTGCAGACCAGTGATTAATCAGCTGCAGACCAGTGATTAATCAGCTGCAGACCAGTGATTAATCAGCTGCAGACCAGTGATTAATCAGCTGCAGACCAGTGATTAATCAGCTGCAGACCAGTGATTAATCAGCTGCAGACCAGTGATTAATCAGCTGCAGACCAGTGATTAATCAGCTGCAGACCAGTGATTAATCAGCTGCAGACCAGTGATTAATCAGCTGCAGACCAGTGATTAATCAGCTGCAGACCAGTGATTAATCAGCTGCAGACCAGTGATTAATCAGCTGCAGACCAGTGATTAATCAGCTGCAGACCAGTGATTAATCAGCTGCAGACCAGTGATTAATCAGCTGCAGACCAGTGATTAATCAGCTGCAGACCAGTGATTAATCAGCTGCAGACCAGTGATTAATCAGCTGCAGACCAGTGATTAATCAGCTGCAGACCAGTGATTAATCAGCTGCAGACCAGTGATTAATCAGCTGCAGACCAGTGATTAATCAGCTGCATACCAGTGATTAATCAGCTGCAGACCAGTGATTAATCAGCTGCAGACCAGTGATTAATCAGCTGCAGACCAGTGATTAATCAGCTGCAGACCAGTGATTAATCAGCTGCAGACCAGTGATTAATCAGCTGCAGACCAGTGATTAATCAGCTGCAGACCAGTGATTAATCAGCTGCAGACCAGTGATTAATCAGCTGCAGACCAGTGATTAATCAGCTGCAGACCAGTGATTAATCAGCTGCAGACCAGTGATTAATCAGCTGCAGACCAGTGATTAATCAGCTGCAGACCAGTGATTAATCAGCTGCAGACCAGTGATTAATCAGCTGCAGACCAGTGATTAATCAGCTGCAGACCAGTGATTAATCAGCTGCAGACCAGTGATTAATCAGCTGCAGACCAGTGATTAATCAGCTGCAGACCAGTGATTAATCAGCTGCAGACCAGTGATTAATCAGCTGCAGACCAGTGATTAATCAGCTGCAGACCAGTGATTAATCAGCTGCAGACCAGTGATTAATCAGCTGCAGACCAGTGATTAATCAGCTGCAGACCAGTGATTAATCAGCTGCAGACCAGTGATTAATCAGCTGCAGACCAGTGATTAATCAGCTGCAGACCAGTGATTAATCAGCTGCAGACCAGTGATTAATCAGCTGCAGACCAGTGATTAATCAGCTGCAGACCAGTGATTAATCAGCTGCAGACCAGTGATTAATCAGCTGCAGACCAGTGATTAATCAGCTGCAGACCAGTGATTAATCAGCTGCAGACCAGTGATTAATCAGCTGCAGACCAGTGATTAATCAGCTGCAGACCAGTGATTAATCAGCTGCAGACCAGTGATTAATCAGCTGCAGACCAGTGATTAATCAGCTGCAGACCAGTGATTAATCAGCTGCAGACCAGTGATTAATCAGCTGCAGACCAGTGATTAATCAGCTGCAGACCAGTGATTAATCAGCTGCAGACCAGTGATTAATCAGCTGCAGACCAGTGATTAATCAGCTGCAGACCAGTGATTAATCAGCTGCAGACCAGTGATTAATCAGCTGCAGACCAGTGATTAATCAGCTGCAGACCAGTGATTAATCAGCTGCAGACCAGTGATTAATCAGCTGCAGACCAGTGATTAATCAGCTGCAGACCAGTGATTAATCAGCTGCAGACCAGTGATTAATCAGCTGCAGACCAGTGATTAATCAGCTGCAGACCAGTGATTAATCAGCTGCAGACCAGTGATTAATCAGCTGCAGACCAGTGATTAATCAGCTGCAGACCAGTGATTAATCAGCTGCAGACCAGTGATTAATCAGCTGCAGACCAGTGATTAATCAGCTGCAGACCAGTGATTAATCAGCTGCAGACCAGTGATTAATCAGCTGCAGACCAGTGATTAATCAGCTGCAGACCAGTGATTAATCAGCTGCAGACCAGTGATTAATCAGCTGCAGACCAGTGATTAATCAGCTGCAGACCAGTGATTAATCAGCTGCAGACCAGTGATTAATCAGCTGCAGACCAGTGATTAATCAGCTGCAGACCAGTGATTAATCAGCTGCAGACCAGTGATTAATCAGCTGCAGACCAGTGATTAATCAGCTGCAGACCAGTGATTAATCAGCTGCAGACCAGTGATTAATCAGCTGCAGACCAGTGATTAATCAGCTGCAGACCAGTGATTAATCAGCTGCAGACCAGTGATTAATCAGCTGCAGACCAGTGATTAATCAGCTGCAGACCAGTGATTAATCAGCTGCAGACCAGTGATTAATCAGCTGCAGACCAGTGATTAATCAGCTGCAGACCAGTGATTAATCAGCTGCAGACCAGTGATTAATCAGCTGCAGACCAGTGATTAATCAGCTGCAGACCAGTGATTAATCAGCTGCAGACCAGTGATTAATCAGCTGCAGACCAGTGATTAATCAGCTGCAGACCAGTGATTAATCAGCTGCAGACCAGTGATTAATCAGCTGCAGACCAGTGATTAATCAGCTGCATACCAGTGATTAATCAGCTGCAGACCAGTGATTAATCAGCTGCAGACCAGTGATTAATCAGCTGCAGACCAGTGATTAATCAGCTGCAGACCAGTGATTAATCAGCTGCAGACCAGTGATTAATCAGCTGCAGACCAGTGATTAATCAGCTGCAGACCAGTGATTAATCAGCTGCAGACCAGTGATTAATCAGCTGCAGACCAGTGATTAATCAGCTGCAGACCAGTGATTAATCAGCTGCAGACCAGTGATTAATCAGCTGCAGACCAGTGATTAATCAGCTGCAGACCAGTGATTAATCAGCTGCAGACCAGTGATTAATCAGCTGCAGACCAGTGATTAATCAGCTGCAGACCAGTGATTAATCAGCTGCAGACCAGTGATTAATCAGCTGCAGACCAGTGATTAATCAGCTGCAGACCAGTGATTAATCAGCTGCAGACCAGTGATTAATCAGCTGCAGACCAGTGATTAATCAGCTGCAGACCAGTGATTAATCAGCTGCAGACCAGTGATTAATCAGCTGCAGACCAGTGATTAATCAGCTGCAGACCAGTGATTAATCAGCTGCAGACCAGTGATTAATCAGCTGCAGACCAGTGATTAATCAGCTGCAGACCAGTGATTAATCAGCTGCAGACCAGTGATTAATCAGCTGCAGACCAGTGATTAATCAGCTGCAGACCAGTGATTAATCAGCTGCAGACCAGTGATTAATCAGCTGCAGACCAGTGATTAATCAGCTGCAGACCAGTGATTAATCAGCTGCAGACCAGTGATTAATCAGCTGCAGACCAGTGATTAATCAGCTGCAGACCAGTGATTAATCAGCTGCAGACCAGTGATTAATCAGCTGCAGACCAGTGATTAATCAGCTGCAGACCAGTGATTAATCAGCTGCAGACCAGTGATTAATCAGCTGCATACCAGTGATTAATCAGCTGCAGACCAGTGATTAATCAGCTGCAGACCAGTGATTAATCAGCTGCAGACCAGTGATTAATCAGCTGCAGACCAGTGATTAATCAGCTGCAGACCAGTGATTAATCAGCTGCAGACCAGTGATTAATCAGCTGCAGACCAGTGATTAATCAGCTGCAGACCAGTGATTAATCAGCTGCAGACCAGTGATTAATCAGCTGCAGACCAGTGATTAATCAGCTGCAGACCAGTGATTAATCAGCTGCAGACCAGTGATTAATCAGCTGCAGACCAGTGATTAATCAGCTGCAGACCAGTGATTAATCAGCTGCATACCAGTGATTAATCAGCTGCAGACCAGTGATTAATCAGCTGCAGACCAGTGATTAATCAGCTGCAGACCAGTGATTAATCAGCTGCAGACCAGTGATTAATCAGCTGCAGACCAGTGATTAATCAGCTGCAGACCAGTGATTAATCAGCTGCAGACCAGTGATTAATCAGCTGCAGACCAGTGATTAATCAGCTGCAGACCAGTGATTAATCAGCTGCAGACCAGTGATTAATCAGCTGCAGACCAGTGATTAATCAGCTGCAGACCAGTGATTAATCAGCTGCAGACCAGTGATTAATCAGCTGCAGACCAGTGATTAATCAGCTGCAGACCAGTGATTAATCAGCTGCAGACCAGTGATTAATCAGCTGCAGACCAGTGATTAATCAGCTGCAGACCAGTGATTAATCAGCTGCAGACCAGTGATTAATCAGCTGCAGACCAGTGATTAATCAGCTGCAGACCAGTGATTAATCAGCTGCAGACCAGTGATTAATCAGCTGCAGACCAGTGATTAATCAGCTGCAGACCAGTGATTAATCAGCTGCAGACCAGTGATTAATCAGCTGCAGACCAGTGATTAATCAGCTGCAGACCAGTGATTAATCAGCTGCAGACCAGTGATTAATCAGCTGCAGACCAGTGATTAATCAGCTGCAGACCAGTGATTAATCAGCTGCAGACCAGTGATTAATCAGCTGCAGACCAGTGATTAATCAGCTGCAGACCAGTGATTAATCAGCTGCAGACCAGTGATTAATCAGCTGCAGACCAGTGATTAATCAGCTGCAGACCAGTGATTAATCAGCTGCAGACCAGTGATTAATCAGCTGCAGACCAGTGATTAATCAGCTGCAGACCAGTGATTAATCAGCTGCAGACCAGTGATTAATCAGCTGCAGACCAGTGATTAATCAGCTGCAGACCAGTGATTAATCAGCTGCAGACCAGTGATTAATCAGCTGCAGACCAGTGATTAATCAGCTGCAGACCAGTGATTAATCAGCTGCAGACCAGTGATTAATCAGCTGCAGACCAGTGATTAATCAGCTGCAGACCAGTGATTAATCAGCTGCAGACCAGTGATTAATCAGCTGCAGACCAGTGATTAATCAGCTGCAGACCAGTGATTAATCAGCTGCAGACCAGTGATTAATCAGCTGCAGACCAGTGATTAATCAGCTGCAGACCAGTGATTAATCAGCTGCAGACCAGTGATTAATCAGCTGCAGACCAGTGATTAATCAGCTGCAGACCAGTGATTAATCAGCTGCAGACCAGTGATTAATCAGCTGCAGACCAGTGATTAATCAGCTGCAGACCAGTGATTAATCAGCTGCAGACCAGTGATTAATCAGCTGCAGACCAGTGATTAATCAGCTGCAGACCAGTGATTAATCAGCTGCAGACCAGTGATTAATCAGCTGCATACCAGTGATTAATCAGCTGCAGACCAGTGATTAATCAGCTGCAGACCAGTGATTAATCAGCTGCAGACCAGTGATTAATCAGCTGCAGACCAGTGATTAATCAGCTGCAGACCAGTGATTAATCAGCTGCAGACCAGTGATTAATCAGCTGCAGACCAGTGATTAATCAGCTGCAGACCAGTGATTAATCAGCTGCAGACCAGTGATTAATCAGCTGCAGACCAGTGATTAATCAGCTGCAGACCAGTGATTAATCAGCTGCAGACCAGTGATTAATCAGCTGCAGACCAGTGATTAATCAGCTGCAGACCAGTGATTAATCAGCTGCAGACCAGTGATTAATCAGCTGCAGACCAGTGATTAATCAGCTGCATACCAGTGATTAATCAGCTGCAGACCAGTGATTAATCAGCTGCAGACCAGTGATTAATCAGCTGCAGACCAGTGATTAATCAGCTGCAGACCAGTGATTAATCAGCTGCAGACCAGTGATTAATCAGCTGCAGACCAGTGATTAATCAGCTGCAGACCAGTGATTAATCAGCTGCAGACCAGTGATTAATCAGCTGCAGACCAGTGATTAATCAGCTGCAGACCAGTGATTAATCAGCTGCAGACCAGTGATTAATCAGCTGCAGACCAGTGATTAATCAGCTGCAGACCAGTGATTAATCAGCTGCAGACCAGTGATTAATCAGCTGCAGACCAGTGATTAATCAGCTGCAGACCAGTGATTAATCAGCTGCAGACCAGTGATTAATCAGCTGCAGACCAGTGATTAATCAGCTGCAGACCAGTGATTAATCAGCTGCAGACCAGTGATTAATCAGCTGCAGACCAGTGATTAATCAGCTGCAGACCAGTGATTAATCAGCTGCAGACCAGTGATTAATCAGCTGCAGACCAGTGATTAATCAGCTGCAGACCAGTGATTAATCAGCTGCATACCAGTGATTAATCAGCTGCAGACCAGTGATTAATCAGCTGCAGACCAGTGATTAATCAGCTGCAGACCAGTGATTAATCAGCTGCAGACCAGTGATTAATCAGCTGCAGACCAGTGATTAATCAGCTGCAGACCAGTGATTAATCAGCTGCAGACCAGTGATTAATCAGCTGCAGACCAGTGATTAATCAGCTGCAGACCAGTGATTAATCAGCTGCAGACCAGTGATTAATCAGCTGCAGACCAGTGATTAATCAGCTGCAGACCAGTGATTAATCAGCTGCATACCAGTGATTAATCAGCTGCAGACCAGTGATTAATCAGCTGCAGACCAGTGATTAATCAGCTGCAGACCAGTGATTAATCAGCTGCAGACCAGTGATTAATCAGCTGCAGACCAGTGATTAATCAGCTGCAGACCAGTGATTAATCAGCTGCAGACCAGTGATTAATCAGCTGCATACCAGTGATTAATCAGCTGCAGACCAGTGATTAATCAGCTGCAGACCAGTGATTAATCAGCTGCAGACCAGTGATTAATCAGCTGCAGACCAGTGATTAATCAGCTGCAGACCAGTGATTAATCAGCTGCAGACCAGTGATTAATCAGCTGCAGACCAGTGATTAATCAGCTGCATACCAGTGATTAATCAGCTGCAGACCAGTGATTAATCAGCTGCAGACCAGTGATTAATCAGCTGCAGACCAGTGATTAATCAGCTGCAGACCAGTGATTAATCAGCTGCAGACCAGTGATTAATCAGCTGCAGACCAGTGATTAATCAGCTGCAGACCAGTGATTAATCAGCTGCATACCAGTGATTAATCAGCTGCAGACCAGTGATTAATCAGCTGCAGACCAGTGATTAATCAGCTGCAGACCAGTGATTAATCAGCTGCAGACCAGTGATTAATCAGCTGCAGACCAGTGATTAATCAGCTGCAGACCAGTGATTAATCAGCTGCAGACCAGTGATTAATCAGCTGCAGACCAGTGATTAATCAGCTGCAGACCAGTGATTAATCAGCTGCAGACCAGTGATTAATCAGCTGCAGACCAGTGATTAATCAGCTGCAGACCAGTGATTAATCAGCTGCAGACCAGTGATTAATCAGCTGCAGACCAGTGATTAATCAGCTGCATACCAGTGATTAATCAGCTGCAGACCAGTGATTAATCAGCTGCAGACCAGTGATTAATCAGCTGCAGACCAGTGATTAATCAGCTGCAGACCAGTGATTAATCAGCTGCAGACCAGTGATTAATCAGCTGCATACCAGTGATTAATCAGCTGCAGACCAGTGATTAATCAGCTGCAGACCAGTGATTAATCAGCTGCAGACCAGTGATTAATCAGCTGCAGACCAGTGATTAATCAGCTGCAGACCAGTGATTAATCAGCTGCAGACCAGTGATTAATCAGCTGCAGACCAGTGATTAATCAGCTGCAGACCAGTGATTAATCAGCTGCAGACCAGTGATTAATCAGCTGCAGACCAGTGATTAATCAGCTGCAGACCAGTGATTAATCAGCTGCAGACCAGTGATTAATCAGCTGCAGACCAGTGATTAATCAGCTGCAGACCAGTGATTAATCAGCTGCAGACCAGTGATTAATCAGCTGCAGACCAGTGATTAATCAGCTGCAGACCAGTGATTAATCAGCTGCAGACCAGTGATTAATCAGCTGCAGACCAGTGATTAATCAGCTGCAGACCAGTGATTAATCAGCTGCAGACCAGTGATTAATCAGCTGCAGACCAGTGATTAATCAGCTGCAGACCAGTGATTAATCAGCTGCAGACCAGTGATTAATCAGCTGCAGACCAGTGATTAATCAGCTGCAGACCAGTGATTAATCAGCTGCAGACCAGTGATTAATCAGCTGCAGACCAGTGATTAATCAGCTGCAGACCAGTGATTAATCAGCTGCAGACCAGTGATTAATCAGCTGCAGACCAGTGATTAATCAGCTGCAGACCAGTGATTAATCAGCTGCAGACCAGTGATTAATCAGCTGCAGACCAGTGATTAATCAGCTGCAGACCAGTGATTAATCAGCTGCAGACCAGTGATTAATCAGCTGCAGACCAGTGATTAATCAGCTGCAGACCAGTGATTAATCAGCTGCAGACCAGTGATTAATCAGCTGCAGACCAGTGATTAATCAGCTGCATACCAGTGATTAATCAGCTGCAGACCAGTGATTAATCAGCTGCAGACCAGTGATTAATCAGCTGCAGACCAGTGATTAATCAGCTGCATACCAGTGATTAATCAGCTGCAGACCAGTGATTAATCAGCTGCAGACCAGTGATTAATCAGCTGCAGACCAGTGATTAATCAGCTGCAGACCAGTGATTAATCAGCTGCAGACCAGTGATTAATCAGCTGCAGACCAGTGATTAATCAGCTGCAGACCAGTGATTAATCAGCTGCAGACCAGTGATTAATCAGCTGCAGACCAGTGATTAATCAGCTGCAGACCAGTGATTAATCAGCTGCAGACCAGTGATTAATCAGCTGCAGACCAGTGATTAATCAGCTGCAGACCAGTGATTAATCAGCTGCAGACCAGTGATTAATCAGCTGCAGACCAGTGATTAATCAGCTGCAGACCAGTGATTAATCAGCTGCAGACCAGTGATTAATCAGCTGCAGACCAGTGATTAATCAGCTGCAGACCAGTGATTAATCAGCTGCAGACCAGTGATTAATCAGCTGCAGACCAGTGATTAATCAGCTGCAGACCAGTGATTAATCAGCTGCAGACCAGTGATTAATCAGCTGCAGACCAGTGATTAATCAGCTGCAGACCAGTGATTAATCAGCTGCAGACCAGTGATTAATCAGCTGCAGACCAGTGATTAATCAGCTGCAGACCAGTGATTAATCAGCTGCAGACCAGTGATTAATCAGCTGCAGACCAGTGATTAATCAGCTGCATACCAGTGATTAATCAGCTGCAGACCAGTGATTAATCAGCTGCAGACCAGTGATTAATCAGCTGCAGACCAGTGATTAATCAGCTGCAGACCAGTGATTAATCAGCTGCAGACCAGTGATTAATCAGCTGCAGACCAGTGATTAATCAGCTGCAGACCAGTGATTAATCAGCTGCAGACCAGTGATTAATCAGCTGCAGACCAGTGATTAATCAGCTGCAGACCAGTGATTAATCAGCTGCAGACCAGTGATTAATCAGCTGCAGACCAGTGATTAATCAGCTGCAGACCAGTGATTAATCAGCTGCAGACCAGTGATTAATCAGCTGCAGACCAGTGATTAATCAGCTGCAGACCAGTGATTAATCAGCTGCAGACCAGTGATTAATCAGCTGCAGACCAGTGATTAATCAGCTGCAGACCAGTGATTAATCAGCTGCAGACCAGTGATTAATCAGCTGCAGACCAGTGATTAATCAGCTGCAGACCAGTGATTAATCAGCTGCAGACCAGTGATTAATCAGCTGCAGACCAGTGATTAATCAGCTGCAGACCAGTGATTAATCAGCTGCAGACCAGTGATTAATCAGCTGCAGACCAGTGATTAATCAGCTGCAGACCAGTGATTAATCAGCTGCAGACCAGTGATTAATCAGCTGCAGACCAGTGATTAATCAGCTGCAGACCAGTGATTAATCAGCTGCAGACCAGTGATTAATCAGCTGCAGACCAGTGATTAATCAGCTGCATACCAGTGATTAATCAGCTGCAGACCAGTGATTAATCAGCTGCAGACCAGTGATTAATCAGCTGCAGACCAGTGATTAATCAGCTGCATACCAGTGATTAATCAGCTGCAGACCAGTGATTAATCAGCTGCAGACCAGTGATTAATCAGCTGCAGACCAGTGATTAATCAGCTGCAGACCAGTGATTAATCAGCTGCAGACCAGTGATTAATCAGCTGCAGACCAGTGATTAATCAGCTGCAGACCAGTGATTAATCAGCTGCAGACCAGTGATTAATCAGCTGCAGACCAGTGATTAATCAGCTGCAGACCAGTGATTAATCAGCTGCATACCAGTGATTAATCAGCTGCAGACCAGTGATTAATCAGCTGCAGACCAGTGATTAATCAGCTGCAGACCAGTGATTAATCAGCTGCAGACCAGTGATTAATCAGCTGCAGACCAGTGATTAATCAGCTGCAGACCAGTGATTAATCAGCTGCAGACCAGTGATTAATCAGCTGCAGACCAGTGATTAATCAGCTGCAGACCAGTGATTAATCAGCTGCAGACCAGTGATTAATCAGCTGCAGACCAGTGATTAATCAGCTGCATACCAGTGATTAATCAGCTGCAGACCAGTGATTAATCAGCTGCAGACCAGTGATTAATCAGCTGCAGACCAGTGATTAATCAGCTGCAGACCAGTGATTAATCAGCTGCAGACCAGTGATTAATCAGCTGCAGACCAGTGATTAATCAGCTGCAGACCAGTGATTAATCAGCTGCAGACCAGTGATTAATCAGCTGCAGACCAGTGATTAATCAGCTGCAGACCAGTGATTAATCAGCTGCAGACCAGTGATTAATCAGCTGCAGACCAGTGATTAATCAGCTGCAGACCAGTGATTAATCAGCTGCAGACCAGTGATTAATCAGCTGCAGACCAGTGATTAATCAGCTGCAGACCAGTGATTAATCAGCTGCAGACCAGTGATTAATCAGCTGCAGACCAGTGATTAATCAGCTGCATACCAGTGATTAATCAGCTGCAGACCAGTGATTAATCAGCTGCATACCAGTGATTAATCAGCTGCAGACCAGTGATTAATCAGCTGCAGACCAGTGATTAATCAGCTGCATACCAGTGATTAATCAGCTGCAGACCAGTGATTAATCAGCTGCAGACCAGTGATTAATCAGCTGCAGACCAGTGATTAATCAGCTGCAGACCAGTGATTAATCAGCTGCAGACCAGTGATTAATCAGCTGCAGACCAGTGATTAATCAGCTGCAGACCAGTGATTAATCAGCTGCAGACCAGTGATTAATCAGCTGCAGACCAGTGATTAATCAGCTGCAGACCAGTGATTAATCAGCTGCAGACCAGTGATTAATCAGCTGCAGACCAGTGATTAATCAGCTGCAGACCAGTGATTAATCAGCTGCAGACCAGTGATTAATCAGCTGCAGACCAGTGATTAATCAGCTGCAGACCAGTGATTAATCAGCTGCAGACCAGTGATTAATCAGCTGCAGACCAGTGATTAATCAGCTGCAGACCAGTGATTAATCAGCTGCATACCAGTGATTAATCAGCTGCAGACCAGTGATTAATCAGCTGCAGACCAGTGATTAATCAGCTGCAGACCAGTGATTAATCAGCTGCATACCAGTGATTAATCAGCTGCAGACCAGTGATTAATCAGCTGCAGACCAGTGATTAATCAGCTGCAGACCAGTGATTAATCAGCTGCAGACCAGTGATTAATCAGCTGCAGACCAGTGATTAATCAGCTGCAGACCAGTGATTAATCAGCTGCAGACCAGTGATTAATCAGCTGCAGACCAGTGATTAATCAGCTGCAGACCAGTGATTAATCAGCTGCAGACCAGTGATTAATCAGCTGCAGACCAGTGATTAATCAGCTGCATACCAGTGATTAATCAGCTGCAGACCAGTGATTAATCAGCTGCAGACCAGTGATTAATCAGCTGCAGACCAGTGATTAATCAGCTGCAGACCAGTGATTAATCAGCTGCAGACCAGTGATTAATCAGCTGCAGACCAGTGATTAATCAGCTGCAGACCAGTGATTAATCAGCTGCAGACCAGTGATTAATCAGCTGCAGACCAGTGATTAATCAGCTGCAGACCAGTGATTAATCAGCTGCAGACCAGTGATTAATCAGCTGCAGACCAGTGATTAATCAGCTGCAGACCAGTGATTAATCAGCTGCAGACCAGTGATTAATCAGCTGCAGACCAGTGATTAATCAGCTGCAGACCAGTGATTAATCAGCTGCAGACCAGTGATTAATCAGCTGCAGACCAGTGATTAATCAGCTGCATACCAGTGATTAATCAGCTGCAGACCAGTGATTAATCAGCTGCAGACCAGTGATTAATCAGCTGCAGACCAGTGATTAATCAGCTGCAGACCAGTGATTAATCAGCTGCAGACCAGTGATTAATCAGCTGCAGACCAGTGATTAATCAGCTGCAGACCAGTGATTAATCAGCTGCAGACCAGTGATTAATCAGCTGCAGACCAGTGATTAATCAGCTGCAGACCAGTGATTAATCAGCTGCAGACCAGTGATTAATCAGCTGCAGACCAGTGATTAATCAGCTGCATACCAGTGATTAATCAGCTGCAGACCAGTGATTAATCAGCTGCAGACCAGTGATTAATCAGCTGCAGACCAGTGATTAATCAGCTGCAGACCAGTGATTAATCAGCTGCAGACCAGTGATTAATCAGCTGCAGACCAGTGATTAATCAGCTGCAGACCAGTGATTAATCAGCTGCAGACCAGTGATTAATCAGCTGCAGACCAGTGATTAATCAGCTGCAGACCAGTGATTAATCAGCTGCAGACCAGTGATTAATCAGCTGCAGACCAGTGATTAATCAGCTGCAGACCAGTGATTAATCAGCTGCAGACCAGTGATTAATCAGCTGCAGACCAGTGATTAATCAGCTGCATACCAGTGATTAATCAGCTGCAGACCAGTGATTAATCAGCTGCATACCAGTGATTAATCAGCTGCAGACCAGTGATTAATCAGCTGCAGACCAGTGATTAATCAGCTGCAGACCAGTGATTAATCAGCTGCAGACCAGTGATTAATCAGCTGCAGACCAGTGATTAATCAGCTGCAGACCAGTGATTAATCAGCTGCAGACCAGTGATTAATCAGCTGCAGACCAGTGATTAATCAGCTGCAGACCAGTGATTAATCAGCTGCAGACCAGTGATTAATCAGCTGCAGACCAGTGATTAATCAGCTGCAGACCAGTGATTAATCAGCTGCATACCAGTGATTAATCAGCTGCAGACCAGTGATTAATCAGCTGCAGACCAGTGATTAATCAGCTGCAGACCAGTGATTAATCAGCTGCAGACCAGTGATTAATCAGCTGCAGACCAGTGATTAATCAGCTGCATACCAGTGATTAATCAGCTGCAGACCAGTGATTAATCAGCTGCAGACCAGTGATTAATCAGCTGCAGACCAGTGATTAATCAGCTGCAGACCAGTGATTAATCAGCTGCAGACCAGTGATTAATCAGCTGCAGACCAGTGATTAATCAGCTGCATACCAGTGATTAATCAGCTGCAGACCAGTGATTAATCAGCTGCAGACCAGTGATTAATCAGCTGCAGACCAGTGATTAATCAGCTGCAGACCAGTGATTAATCAGCTGCAGACCAGTGATTAATCAGCTGCATACCAGTGATTAATCAGCTGCAGACCAGTGATTAATCAGCTGCAGACCAGTGATTAATCAGCTGCAGACCAGTGATTAATCAGCTGCAGACCAGTGATTAATCAGCTGCAGACCAGTGATTAATCAGCTGCATACCAGTGATTAATCAGCTGCAGACCAGTGATTAATCAGCTGCAGACCAGTGATTAATCAGCTGCAGACCAGTGATTAATCAGCTGCAGACCAGTGATTAATCAGCTGCAGACCAGTGATTAATCAGCTGCAGACCAGTGATTAATCAGCTGCAGACCAGTGATTAATCAGCTGCAGACCAGTGATTAATCAGCTGCATACCAGTGATTAATCAGCTGCATACCAGTGATTAATCAGCTGCAGACCAGTGATTAATCAGCTGCAGACCAGTGATTAATCAGCTGCAGACCAGTGATTAATCAGCTGCAGACCAGTGATTAATCAGCTGCAGACCAGTGATTAATCAGCTGCAGACCAGTGATTAATCAGCTGCATACCAGTGATTAATCAGCTGCAGACCAGTGATTAATCAGCTGCAGACCAGTGATTAATCAGCTGCAGACCAGTGATTAATCAGCTGCAGACCAGTGATTAATCAGCTGCAGACCAGTGATTAATCAGCTGCATACCAGTGATTAATCAGCTGCAGACCAGTGATTAATCAGCTGCAGACCAGTGATTAATCAGCTGCAGACCAGTGATTAATCAGCTGCAGACCAGTGATTAATCAGCTGCAGACCAGTGATTAATCAGCTGCAGACCAGTGATTAATCAGCTGCATACCAGTGATTAATCAGCTGCAGACCAGTGATTAATCAGCTGCAGACCAGTGATTAATCAGCTGCAGACCAGTGATTAATCAGCTGCAGACCAGTGATTAATCAGCTGCAGACCAGTGATTAATCAGCTGCAGACCAGTGATTAATCAGCTGCATACCAGTGATTAATCAGCTGCATACCAGTGATTAATCAGCTGCAGACCAGTGATTAATCAGCTGCATACCAGTGATTAATCAGCTGCAGACCAGTGATTAATCAGCTGCAGACCAGTGATTAATCAGCTGCAGACCAGTGATTAATCAGCTGCATACCAGTGATTAATCAGCTGCAGACCAGTGATTAATCAGCTGCAGACCAGTGATTAATCAGCTGCAGACCAGTGATTAATCAGCTGCAGACCAGTGATTAATCAGCTGCATACCAGTGATTAATCAGCTGCAGACCAGTGATTAATCAGCTGCATACCAGTGATTAATCAGCTGCAGACCAGTGATTAATCAGCTGCATACCAGTGATTAATCAGCTGCAGACCAGTGATTAATCAGCTGCAGACCAGTGATTAATCAGCTGCAGACCAGTGATTAATCAGCTGCATACCAGTGATTAATCAGCTGCAGACCAGTGATTAATCAGCTGCAGACCAGTGATTAATCAGCTGCAGACCAGTGATTAATCAGCTGCATACCAGTGATTAATCAGCTGCATACCAGTGATTAATCAGCTGCAGACCAGTGATTAATCAGCTGCAGACCAGTGATTAATCAGCTGCATACCAGTGATTAATCAGCTGCAGACCAGTGATTAATCAGCTGCAGACCAGTGATTAATCAGCTGCAGACCAGTGATTAATCAGCTGCATACCAGTGATTAATCAGCTGCAGACCAGTGATTAATCAGCTGCATACCAGTGATTAATCAGCTGCAGACCAGTGATTAATCAGCTGCATACCAGTGATTAATCAGCTGCAGACCAGTGATTAATCAGCTGCAGACCAGTGATTAATCAGCTGCAGACCAGTGATTAATCAGCTGCAGACCAGTGATTAATCAGCTGCAGACCAGTGATTAATCAGCTGCAGACCAGTGATTAATCAGCTGCATACCAGTGATTAATCAGCTGCAGACCAGTGATTAATCAGCTGCATACCAGTGATTAATCAGCTGCATACCAGTGATTAATCAGCTGCAGACCAGTGATTAATCAGCTGCAGACCAGTGATTAATCAGCTGCATACCAGTGATTAATCAGCTGCAGACCAGTGATTAATCAGCTGCAGACCAGTGATTAATCAGCTGCAGACCAGTGATTAATCAGCTGCAGACCAGTGATTAATCAGCTGCAGACCAGTGATTAATCAGCTGCATACCAGTGATTAATCAGCTGCAGACCAGTGATTAATCAGCTGCAGACCAGTGATTAATCAGCTGCAGACCAGTGATTAATCAGCTGCAGACCAGTGATTAATCAGCTGCAGACCAGTGATTAATCAGCTGCAGACCAGTGATTAATCAGCTGCAGACCAGTGATTAATCAGCTGCATACCAGTGATTAATCAGCTGCAGACCAGTGATTAATCAGCTGCAGACCAGTGATTAATCAGCTGCAGACCAGTGATTAATCAGCTGCAGACCAGTGATTAATCAGCTGCATACCAGTGATTAATCAGCTGCAGACCAGTGATTAATCAGCTGCAGACCAGTGATTAATCAGCTGCAGACCAGTGATTAATCAGCTGCAGACCAGTGATTAATCAGCTGCAGACCAGTGATTAATCAGCTGCAGACCAGTGATTAATCAGCTGCAGACCAGTGATTAATCAGCTGCATACCAGTGATTAATCAGCTGCAGACCAGTGATTAATCAGCTGCATACCAGTGATTAATCAGCTGCAGACCAGTGATTAATCAGCTGCAGACCAGTGATTAATCAGCTGCAGACCAGTGATTAATCAGCTGCATACCAGTGATTAATCAGCTGCAGACCAGTGATTAATCAGCTGCAGACCAGTGATTAATCAGCTGCATACCAGTGATTAATCAGCTGCAGACCAGTGATTAATCAGCTGCAGACCAGTGATTAATCAGCTGCAGACCAGTGATTAATCAGCTGCAGACCAGTGATTAATCAGCTGCAGACCAGTGATTAATCAGCTGCATACCAGTGATTAATCAGCTGCAGACCAGTGATTAATCAGCTGCAGACCAGTGATTAATCAGCTGCAGACCAGTGATTAATCAGCTGCAGACCAGTGATTAATCAGCTGCAGACCAGTGATTAATCAGCTGCAGACCAGTGATTAATCAGCTGCATACCAGTGATTAATCAGCTGCAGACCAGTGATTAATCAGCTGCAGACCAGTGATTAATCAGCTGCATACCAGTGATTAATCAGCTGCAGACCAGTGATTAATCAGCTGCATACCAGTGATTAATCAGCTGCAGACCAGTGATTAATCAGCTGCAGACCAGTGATTAATCAGCTGCATACCAGTGATTAATCAGCTGCAGACCAGTGATTAATCAGCTGCATACCAGTGATTAATCAGCTGCAGACCAGTGATTAATCAGCTGCAGACCAGTGATTAATCAGCTGCAGACCAGTGATTAATCAGCTGCATACCAGTGATTAATCAGCTGCAGACCAGTGATTAATCAGCTGCAGACCAGTGATTAATCAGCTGCAGACCAGTGATTAATCAGCTGCAGACCAGTGATTAATCAGCTGCATACCAGTGATTAATCAGCTGCAGACCAGTGATTAATCAGCTGCATACCAGTGATTAATCAGCTGCATACCAGTGATTAATCAGCTGCATACCAGTGATTAATCAGCTGCAGACCAGTGATTAATCAGCTGCAGACCAGTGATTAATCAGCTGCAGACCAGTGATTAATCAGCTGCAGACCAGTGATTAATCAGCTGCAGACCAGTGATTAATCAGCTGCAGACCAGTGATTAATCAGCTGCAGACCAGTGATTAATCAGCTGCATACCAGTGATTAATCAGCTGCAGACCAGTGATTAATCAGCTGCATACCAGTGATTAATCAGCTGCAGACCAGTGATTAATCAGCTGCATACCAGTGATTAATCAGCTGCAGACCAGTGATTAATCAGCTGCATAC
Source organism: Limnomonas spitsbergensis (assembly GCA_037349105.1). Taxonomy (NCBI): domain Eukaryota; kingdom Viridiplantae; phylum Chlorophyta; class Chlorophyceae; order Chlamydomonadales; genus Limnomonas; species Limnomonas spitsbergensis. Next base: position 157,546 of record JAYJMM010000033.1, read on the forward strand.
CAGTGATTAATCAGCTGCAGACCAGTGATTAATCAGCTGCATACCAGTGATTAATCAGCTGCAGACCAGTGATTAATCAGCTGCAGACCAGTGATTAATCAGCTGCAGACCAGTGATTAATCAGCTGCAGACCAGTGATTAATCAGCTGCAGACCAGTGATTAATCAGCTGCAGACCAGTGATTAATCAGCTGCAGACCAGTGATTAATCAGCTGCAGACCAGTGATTAATCAGCTGCATACCAGTGATTAATCAGCTGCAGACCAGTGATTAATCAGCTGCAGACCAGTGATTAATCAGCTGCAGACCAGTGATTAATCAGCTGCAGACCAGTGATTAATCAGCTGCAGACCAGTGATTAATCAGCTGCATACCAGTGATTAATCAGCTGCATACCAGTGATTAATCAGCTGCAGACCAGTGATTAATCAGCTGCAGACCAGTGATTAATCAGCTGCATACCAGTGATTAATCAGCTGCATACCAGTGATTAATCAGCTGCAGACCAGTGATTAATCAGCTGCAGACCAGTGATTAATCAGCTGCATACCAGTGATTAATCAGCTGCAGACCAGTGATTAATCAGCTGCAGACCAGTGATTAATCAGCTGCAGACCAGTGATTAATCAGCTGCATACCAGTGATTAATCAGCTGCAGACCAGTGATTAATCAGCTGCATACCAGTGATTAATCAGCTGCAGACCAGTGATTAATCAGCTGCATACCAGTGATTAATCAGCTGCAGACCAGTGATTAATCAGCTGCAGACCAGTGATTAATCAGCTGCAGACCAGTGATTAATCAGCTGCAGACCAGTGATTAATCAGCTGCAGACCAGTGATTAATCAGCTGCAGACCAGTGATTAATCAGCTGCATACCAGTGATTAATCAGCTGCAGACCAGTGATTAATCAGCTGCATACCAGTGATTAATCAGCTGCATACCAGTGATTAATCAGCTGCAGACCAGTGATTAATCAGCTGCAGACCAGTGATTAATCAGCTGCATACCAGTGATTAATCAGCTGCAGACCAGTGATTAATCAGCTGCAGACCAGTGATTAATCAGCTGCAGACCAGTGATTAATCAGCTGCAGACCAGTGATTAATCAGCTGCAGACCAGTGATTAATCAGCTGCATACCAGTGATTAATCAGCTGCAGACCAGTGATTAATCAGCTGCATACCAGTGATTAATCAGCTGCAGACCAGTGATTAATCAGCTGCAGACCAGTGATTAATCAGCTGCAGACCAGTGATTAATCAGCTGCAGACCAGTGATTAATCAGCTGCAGACCAGTGATTAATCAGCTGCATACCAGTGATTAATCAGCTGCAGACCAGTGATTAATCAGCTGCAGACCAGTGATTAATCAGCTGCAGACCAGTGATTAATCAGCTGCAGACCAGTGATTAATCAGCTGCATACCAGTGATTAATCAGCTGCAGACCAGTGATTAATCAGCTGCAGACCAGTGATTAATCAGCTGCAGACCAGTGATTAATCAGCTGCAGACCAGTGATTAATCAGCTGCAGACCAGTGATTAATCAGCTGCATACCAGTGATTAATCAGCTGCAGACCAGTGATTAATCAGCTGCATACCAGTGATTAATCAGCTGCAGACCAGTGATTAATCAGCTGCATACCAGTGATTAATCAGCTGCAGACCAGTGATTAATCAGCTGCAGACCAGTGATTAATCAGCTGCAGACCAGTGATTAATCAGCTGCATACCAGTGATTAATCAGCTGCAGACCAGTGATTAATCAGCTGCAGACCAGTGATTAATCAGCTGCATACCAGTGATTAATCAGCTGCAGACCAGTGATTAATCAGCTGCAGACCAGTGATTAATCAGCTGCAGACCAGTGATTAATCAGCTGCAGACCAGTGATTAATCAGCTGCAGACCAGTGATTAATCAGCTGCATACCAGTGATTAATCAGCTGCAGACCAGTGATTAATCAGCTGCAGACCAGTGATTAATCAGCTGCAGACCAGTGATTAATCAGCTGCAGACCAGTGATTAATCAGCTGCAGACCAGTGATTAATCAGCTGCATACCAGTGATTAATCAGCTGCATACCAGTGATTAATCAGCTGCAGACCAGTGATTAATCAGCTGCAGACCAGTGATTAATCAGCTGCATACCAGTGATTAATCAGCTGCAGACCAGTGATTAATCAGCTGCATACCAGTGATTAATCAGCTGCAGACCAGTGATTAATCAGCTGCAGACCAGTGATTAATCAGCTGCATACCAGTGATTAATCAGCTGCAGACCAGTGATTAATCAGCTGCATACCAGTGATTAATCAGCTGCAGACCAGTGATTAATCAGCTGCAGACCAGTGATTAATCAGCTGCAGACCAGTGATTAATCAGCTGCATACCAGTGATTAATCAGCTGCAGACCAGTGATTAATCAGCTGCAGACCAGTGATTAATCAGCTGCAGACCAGTGATTAATCAGCTGCAGACCAGTGATTAATCAGCTGCATACCAGTGATTAATCAGCTGCAGACCAGTGATTAATCAGCTGCATACCAGTGATTAATCAGCTGCAGACCAGTGATTAATCAGCTGCATACCAGTGATTAATCAGCTGCAGACCAGTGATTAATCAGCTGCAGACCAGTGATTAATCAGCTGCAGACCAGTGATTAATCAGCTGCAGACCAGTGATTAATCAGCTGCAGACCAGTGATTAATCAGCTGCAGACCAGTGATTAATCAGCTGCAGACCAGTGATTAATCAGCTGCAGACCAGTGATTAATCAGCTGCAGACCAGTGATTAATCAGCTGCATACCAGTGATTAATCAGCTGCAGACCAGTGATTAATCAGCTGCATACCAGTGATTAATCAGCTGCAGACCAGTGATTAATCAGCTGCAGACCAGTGATTAATCAGCTGCAGACCAGTGATTAATCAGCTGCATACCAGTGATTAATCAGCTGCAGACCAGTGATTAATCAGCTGCAGACCAGTGATTAATCAGCTGCAGACCAGTGATTAATCAGCTGCAGACCAGTGATTAATCAGCTGCAGACCAGTGATTAATCAGCTGCAGACCAGTGATTAATCAGCTGCAGACCAGTGATTAATCAGCTGCAGACCAGTGATTAATCAGCTGCATACCAGTGATTAATCAGCTGCATACCAGTGATTAATCAGCTGCAGACCAGTGATTAATCAGCTGCAGACCAGTGATTAATCAGCTGCATACCAGTGATTAATCAGCTGCAGACCAGTGATTAATCAGCTGCATACCAGTGATTAATCAGCTGCATACCAGTGATTAATCAGCTGCAGACCAGTGATTAATCAGCTGCAGACCAGTGATTAATCAGCTGCATACCAGTGATTAATCAGCTGCAGACCAGTGATTAATCAGCTGCATACCAGTGATTAATCAGCTGCATACCAGTGATTAATCAGCTGCAGACCAGTGATTAATCAGCTGCAGACCAGTGATTAATCAGCTGCAGACCAGTGATTAATCAGCTGCAGACCAGTGATTAATCAGCTGCATACCAGTGATTAATCAGCTGCAGACCAGTGATTAATCAGCTGCAGACCAGTGATTAATCAGCTGCAGACCAGTGATTAATCAGCTGCATACCAGTGATTAATCAGCTGCAGACCAGTGATTAATCAGCTGCATACCAGTGATTAATCAGCTGCAGACCAGTGATTAATCAGCTGCATACCAGTGATTAATCAGCTGCAGACCAGTGATTAATCAGCTGCAGACCAGTGATTAATCAGCTGCAGACCAGTGATTAATCAGCTGCATACCAGTGATTAATCAGCTGCAGACCAGTGATTAATCAGCTGCATACCAGTGATTAATCAGCTGCAGACCAGTGATTAATCAGCTGCATACCAGTGATTAATCAGCTGCAGACCAGTGATTAATCAGCTGCAGACCAGTGATTAATCAGCTGCAGACCAGTGATTAATCAGCTGCAGACCAGTGATTAATCAGCTGCAGACCAGTGATTAATCAGCTGCATACCAGTGATTAATCAGCTGCAGACCAGTGATTAATCAGCTGCATACCAGTGATTAATCAGCTGCAGACCAGTGATTAATCAGCTGCAGACCAGTGATTAATCAGCTGCAGACCAGTGATTAATCAGCTGCATACCAGTGATTAATCAGCTGCAGACCAGTGATTAATCAGCTGCAGACCAGTGATTAATCAGCTGCAGACCAGTGATTAATCAGCTGCAGACCAGTGATTAATCAGCTGCAGACCAGTGATTAATCAGCTGCAGACCAGTGATTAATCAGCTGCAGACCAGTGATTAATCAGCTGCATACCAGTGATTAATCAGCTGCATACCAGTGATTAATCAGCTGCATACCAGTGATTAATCAGCTGCAGACCAGTGATTAATCAGCTGCAGACCAGTGATTAATCAGCTGCAGACCAGTGATTAATCAGCTGCAGACCAGTGATTAATCAGCTGCAGACCAGTGATTAATCAGCTGCAGACCAGTGATTAATCAGCTGCAGACCAGTGATTAATCAGCTGCAGACCAGTGATTAATCAGCTGCAGACCAGTGATTAATCAGCTGCAGACCAGTGATTAATCAGCTGCAGACCAGTGATTAATCAGCTGCAGACCAGTGATTAATCAGCTGCAGACCAGTGATTAATCAGCTGCAGACCAGTGATTAATCAGCTGCAGACCAGTGATTAATCAGCTGCATACCAGTGATTAATCAGCTGCAGACCAGTGATTAATCAGCTGCAGACCAGTGATTAATCAGCTGCATACCAGTGATTAATCAGCTGCATACCAGTGATTAATCAGCTGCAGACCAGTGATTAATCAGCTGCAGACCAGTGATTAATCAGCTGCAGACCAGTGATTAATCAGCTGCAGACCAGTGATTAATCAGCTGCAGACCAGTGATTAATCAGCTGCATACCAGTGATTAATCAGCTGCAGACCAGTGATTAATCAGCTGCAGACCAGTGATTAATCAGCTGCATACCAGTGATTAATCAGCTGCAGACCAGTGATTAATCAGCTGCAGACCAGTGATTAATCAGCTGCATACCAGTGATTAATCAGCTGCATACCAGTGATTAATCAGCTGCAGACCAGTGATTAATCAGCTGCAGACCAGTGATTAATCAGCTGCAGACCAGTGATTAATCAGCTGCAGACCAGTGATTAATCAGCTGCATACCAGTGATTAATCAGCTGCAGACCAGTGATTAATCAGCTGCAGACCAGTGATTAATCAGCTGCATACCAGTGATTAATCAGCTGCAGACCAGTGATTAATCAGCTGCAGACCAGTGATTAATCAGCTGCAGACCAGTGATTAATCAGCTGCAGACCAGTGATTAATCAGCTGCAGACCAGTGATTAATCAGCTGCATACCAGTGATTAATCAGCTGCATACCAGTGATTAATCAGCTGCAGACCAGTGATTAATCAGCTGCAGACCAGTGATTAATCAGCTGCAGACCAGTGATTAATCAGCTGCATACCAGTGATTAATCAGCTGCAGACCAGTGATTAATCAGCTGCAGACCAGTGATTAATCAGCTGCAGACCAGTGATTAATCAGCTGCAGACCAGTGATTAATCAGCTGCAGACCAGTGATTAATCAGCTGCAGACCAGTGATTAATCAGCTGCAGACCAGTGATTAATCAGCTGCAGACCAGTGATTAATCAGCTACATACCAGTGATTAATCAGCTGCAGACCAGTGATTAATCAGCTGCAGACCAGTGATTAATCAGCTGCAGACCAGTGATTAATCAGCTGCAGACCAGTGATTAATCAGCTGCAGACCAGTGATTAATCAGCTGCAGACCAGTGATTAATCAGCTGCATACCAGTGATTAATCAGCTGCAGACCAGTGATTAATCAGCTGCAGACCAGTGATTAATCAGCTGCAGACCAGTGATTAATCAGCTGCAGACCAGTGATTAATCCAGCTGCATACCAGGACTAATCAGCTGCAGACCAGTGATGAATCAGCTGCAGACCAGTGATTAATCAGCTGCCAGCCAGTGATTAATCAGCTGCATACCAGTGATTAATCAGCTGCAGACCAGTGATTATATCAGCTTGCAGACCAGTGATTAATCAGCTGCAGACCAGTGATTAATCAGCTGCAGACCAGTGATTAATCAGCTGCATACCAGTGATTAATCAGCTGCAGACCAGTGATTAATCAGCTGCAGACCATGTGATTAATCAGCTGCATACCAGTGATTAATCAGCTGCAGACCAGTGATTAATCAGCTGCAGACCAGTGATGAATCAGCTGCAGACCAGTGATTAATCAAGCTGCAGACCAGTGATAATCAGCTGCAGACCAGTGATTAATCAGCTGCATACCAGTGATTAATCAGCTGCAGGACCAGTGATTAATCAGCTCATACCAGTGATTAATCAGCTCAGACCAGTGATTAATCAGCTGCAGACCAGTGATTAATCAGCTGCAGACCAGTGATTAATCAGCTGCAGACCAGTGATTAATCAGCTGCATACCAGTGATTAATCAGCTGCAGACCAGTGATTAATCAGCTGCATACCAGTGATTAATCAGCTGCAATGACCAGTGATTAATCAGCTGCAGACCAGTGATTAATCAGCTGCAGACCAGTGATTAATCAGCTGCAGACCAGTGATTAATCAGCTGCATACCAGTGATTAATCAGCTGCAGACCAGTGATTAATCAGCTGCAGACCAGTGATTAATCAGCTGCAGACCAGTGATTAATCAGCTGCAGACCAGTGATTAATCAGCTGCAGGACCAGTGATTAATCAGCTGCAGACCAGTGATTAATCAGTGCATACCAGTGATTAATCAGCTGCATACCAGTGATTAATCAGCTGCAGACCAGTGATTAATCAGCTGCATACCAGTGATTAATCAGCTGCAGACCAGTGATTAATCAGCTGCATACCAGTGATTAATCAGCTGCAGACCAGTGATTAATCAGCTGCAGACCAGTGATTAATCAGCTGCAGGCCAGTGATTAATCAGCTGCATACCAGTGATTAATCAGCTGCAGACCAGTGATTATCAGCTGCAGACCAGTGATTAATCAGCTGCAGACCAGTGATTAATCAGCTGCATACCAGTGATGAATCCGCTGCCGACCAGTGATTAATCAGCTGCATACCAGATGATTAATCAGCTGCAGACCAGTGATTAATCAGCTGCAGACCAGTGATTAATCAGCTGCAGACCAGTGATTAATCAGCTGCAGACCAGTGATTAATCAGCTGCAGACCAGTGATTAATCAGCTACATACAGTGATTAATCAGCTGCAGACCAGTGATTAATCAGCTGCAGACCAGTGATGCATCAGCTGCAGACCAGTGATTAATCAGCTGCAGACCAGTGATTAATCAGCTGCATTACCAGTGATTAATCAGCTGCAGACCAGTGATTAATCAGCTGCATACCAGTGATTAATCAGCTACATACCAGTGATTAATCAGCTGCATACCAGTGCATAATCAGCTGCAGACCAGTGATTAATCAGCTGCAGACCAGTGATTAATCAGCTGCAGACAGTGATTAATCAGCTGCAGACCAGTGATTAATCAGCTGCAGACCAGTGATTAATCAGCTGCAGACCAGTGATTAATCAGCTGCAGACCAGTGATTAATCAGCTACATACCAGTGATTAATCCAGCTGCAGCCAGTGATTAATCAGCTGCATACCAGTGATTAATCAGCTGCAGACCCAGTGATTAATCAGCTGCAGACCAGTGATAATCAGCTGCAGACCAGTGATTAATCAGCTGCATACCAGTGATTAATCAAGCTGCAGACCGTGATTAATCAGCTGCAGGACCAGTGATTAATCAGCTGCCAGACCAGTGATTAATCAGCTGCAGACCAGTGATTAATCAGCTGCAGACCAGTGATTAATCAGCTGCAGACCAGTGATTAATCAGCTGCATACCAGTGATTAATCAGCTGCATACCAGTGATTAATCAGCTGCAGACCAGTGATTAATCAGCTGCAGACCAGTGATTAATCAGCTGCAGACCAGTGATTAATCAGCTGCATACCAGTGATTAATCAGCTGCAGACCAGTGATTAATCAGCTGCAGACCAGTGATTAATCAGCTGCATACCAGTGATTAATCAGCTGCAGACCAGTGATTAATCAGCTGCAGACCAGTGATTAATCAGCTGCAGACCAGTGATTAATCAGCTGCAGACCAGTGATGCATCAACTGCAGACCAGTGATTAATCAGCTACATACCAGTGATGAATCAGCTGCAGCCCAGTGATTAATCAGTTGCAGACCAGTGATTAATCAGCTACAGACCAGTGATTAATCAGCTGCAGACCAGTGATTAATCAGCTGCAGACCAGTGATTAATCAGCTGCATACCAGTGAGTAATCAGCTGCATACCAGTGATTAATCAGCTGCAGACCAGTGATTAATCAGTTGCAGACCAGTGATTAATCAGCTGCATACCAGTGATTAATCAGCTGCAGACCAGTTATTAATCAGCTGCATACCAGTGATTAATCAGCTGCAGACCAGTGATGAATCAGCTGCAGACCAGTGATTAATCAGCTGCATACCAGTGATTAATCAGCTGCAGACCAGTGATTAATCAGCTACATACCAGTGATGAATCAGCTGCAGACCAGTGATTAATCAGCTGCAGACCAGTGATTAATCAGCTGCAGACCAGTGATTAATCAGCTACATACCAGTGATTAATCAGCTGCAGGCCAGTTGTTAATCAGCTTCAGACAGTGATTAATCAGCTGCAGTACCAGTGATTAATCAGCTGCAGACCAGTGATGAATCAGCTGCATACCAGTGATGAATCAGCTGCAGACCAGTGATGAATCAGCTGCATACCAGTGATTAATCAGCTGCATACCATTGATTAATCAGCTGCATACCAGTGATTTATCAACTGCAGACCAGTGATTAATCAGCTGCAGACCAGTGATTAATCAGCTGCAGACCAGTGATTAATCAGCTACATACCAGTGATGAATCAGCTGCAGCCCAGTGATTGATCAGCTGCAGACCAGTGATTAATCAGCTGCAGACCAGTGATTAATCAGCTGCATACCAGTGATTAATCAGCTGCAGACCAGTGATTAATCAGCTGCATACCAGTGATTAATCAGTTGCAGACCAGTGATTAATCAGCTGCATACCAGTGATTAATCAGCTGCAGACCAGTGATTAATCAGCTGCATACCAGTGATTAATCAGCTGCAGACCAGTGATTAATCAGCTACATACCAGTGATTAATCACTTGCAGACCAGTGATTAATCAGCTGCAGACCAGTGATTAATCAGCTGCAGACCAGTGATTAATCAGCTGCAGACCAGTGATTAATCAGCTGCAGACCAGTGATTAAACAGCTGCAGACCAGCGATGAATCAGCTGCATACCAGTGATGAATCAGCTGCAGACCAGTGATTAATCAGCTACATACCAGTGATTAATCAGCTACATACCAGTGATTAATCAGCTGCAGACCAGTGATTAATCAGCTGCAGGCAAGTGATGAATCAGCTGCATACCAGTGATGAATCAGCTGCAGACCAGTGATTAATCAGCTACATACCAGTGATTAATCAGCTACATACCAGTGATTAATCAGCTGCAGACCAGTGATTAAACAGCTGCAGACCAGCGATGAATCAGCTGCATACCAGTGATGAATCAGCTGCAGACCAGTGATTAATCAGCTACATACCAGTGATTAATCAGCTACATACCAGTGATTAATCAGCTGCAGACCAGTGATTAATCAGCTGCAGGCCAGTGATCAATCAGCTGCAGACTAGTGATTAATCAGCTGCAGACCAGTGATTAATCAGCTACATACAAGTGATTAATCAGCTGCAGACCAGTGATTAATCAGCTGCAGACCAGTGATTAATCAGCTACATACCAGTGATTAATCAGCTACATACCAGTGATTAATCAGCTGCAGGCTGTCAGTGATTAATCAGCTGCATACCAGTGATTAATCAGCTGCAGACCAGTGATGAATCAGCTGCATAACAGTGATGAATCAGCTGCAGCCCAGTGATTAATCAGCTGCAGACCAGTGATGAATCAGCTGCAGACCAGTGATGAATCAGCTGCATACCAGTGATGAATCAGCTGCAGACCAGTGATTAATCAGTTGCATTCCAGTGATTAATCAGCTGCAGACCAGTGATTAATCCGCTGCATACCAGTGATTAATCAGCTGCATACCAGTGATGAATCAGCTGCATACTAGTGATTAATCAGCTGCAGACCAGTGATGAATCAGCTGTATACCAGTGATTAATCAGCTGCAGCCCAGTGATTAATCAGCTGCAGACCAGTGATTAATCAGCTGCATATCAGTGATTAATCAGCTGCATACCGGTGATTAATCAGCTGCATTCCAGTGAGTAATCAGCTGCAGACCAGTGATTAATCAGCTACATACCAGTGATTAATCAGCTGCATACCAGTGATTAATCAGCTGCATACCAGTGATTAATCAGCTGCAGACCAGTGATGAATCAGCTGTATACCAGTGATTAATCAGCTGCAGCCCAGTGATTAATCAGCTGCAGACCAGTGATTAATCAGCTGCAGACCAGTGATTAATCAGCTGCATACCAGTGATTAATCAGCTGCATACCAGTGATTAATCAGCTGCATACCAGTGATTAATCAGCTGCATTCCAGTGATTAATCAGCTGCATACCAGTGATTAATCAGCTACAGACCAGTGATTAATCAGCTGCATACCAGTGATTAATCAGCTGCAGACCAGTGATGAATCAGCTGCAGACCAGTGATTAATCAGCTGCAGACCAGTGATTAATCAGCTGCAGACCAGTGATTAATCAGCTGCAGACCAGTGATTAATCAGCTGCAGACCAGTGATTAATCAGCTGCATACCGGTCGTGGCTGGCAAAAAGGGTATGGGTAGTGAATCCCATTGCCACCTGATGGGTATGGTGGGGCAGCGCATGGTGGAGCTCATGGGAAAAGCATGACGGGCTGCACACAGGCGTGCCACCTGGGCTCCGGTGGAGCCATGGTGTTGCATGAGGTTGGCCGATCAGAACCGATCAGATACCACGTACTCCACCTAATCAGGTTGGCCCCAAATCCCCTCCCATGCTGCGCACCCCCTTGCTACTCCCCTGCCGTGGTGCACCTCCGTGCAATCCAACCTTCCCCATCCCGCGCCCCCGAGGGATGAGTGCGCAAATGCGTCCTGCACGGGGCCCTACATGGGACGCCCTGCACTGCCTTAGCTCATTCAGTGGCCCATGCCAGGGGAGGTGGGCAGAGACCCTCGCCGTATGCCCATGCAGCTTGCCTAGTCTCATTTGGGGTCTCCGGCTGGAGGTTGGAGTGAAGATGAATTGGCTGCGCCCTCTACAACGTGCTGATGCATCTCCCTGTACCTTTCATGCTCTGTACGTTCGATGCTCACATTTCGTCCGTTCACTACCAACATCTCATCTTTGCCCTGCCTTAACCCTTCTTGTTCGACACCTGCCGTTGGCAGGGGGAGGGATTATTGCACACCATGCGTTATTGCACTAATATGCTGATAGTTGTTTGCACCCGAAAGAAAACTTCCCCGAGAAGAGGGCGAAGACGGGTTAAAGCATAAGGAAAGACGCCAAAATACCCCCCAGGAAACGTGCGAAGATCCCCTTTCTTTCTAGGCACACTTCTTTTGTTCAGACTTCCCCAGAGTTCTAGGCCCATTTTTCCTGGCCATCTTGCGACCCCCCCCCAGCAAACCCCGGCGAAAATGGGGTTTGGGCCCACCGGGTACGGGAAAATAGTGACTTCTGTAGGGGAAAAAGCGTGGAAGTAGGGGGAAAGTAGGCATCTCGCGCAGCGCGTAGCGCTGCGCCTGCTATTAATGTAGCTACTTATTTGGGGGAAGGTGCACCTCTGGGTGAAGTTGCGGCCAGCGGTCTCCCTTGTGGAGGAAGTAGCCTACACTGTCACCCCGTCGAATGTCAGTGGACACCGAGCGAATGAAATCAAAATTAGGGTACCTATATTAAACATTTCGCTAATCCAATCCAGACTGGTCACTAGTCGACCAAAAGGTGGTGCACAGTCATGGCACACTGGCACACCTCTCACACTTCTGTCGGCATGCACAAAATCAGCAAGCACACAAGAATCAACAAGCCTCATTGTCATTTAAGAGGCAACCAATAATTATAATGCCATAAGTTGGCACCCACCAGCATCCAACCCCATGCAAAGATACTCATTCATAAATATGCGGCATCATGAAAAGATGAGGACAGTCATTAAAGAATGCACTGAAACAATTTGCTCAGTCTCATAACACTCATCCCCTACACTTAAGAAGCTACTACTCTACTCTAGGCTTCTTCTTGCCGTTCACAAAGGCCTGGTATGTCGGGCATGTGACCCGGTGCTTGCTGAGAACCAGACCATTCTGGCCAGGCTTCCAACCACAACGGCAGGACTTGGGTCCCTGGCCCTGCTTGTTGGGCCTCTCTAGATTCGCCGTGCTAGGGTGTGCTGGGCGGGATCCTGGATCAGGCTGCTGGCTAGGCTCCTGGTTCTCTCCCTTCCTCTTGGCGCTGACCTTGGCAGCCACCATCATGTTCTCAAATGCAGAAATGACGTTCTGCACAATAGGAGAGACAACATGTGCGTGGGGCAAGTGCAGTGGAAGACAGAGCCTCTATCATGCCAGCTGCCCCCCTCCGGCTCAACTCCCTCGCAACTGTCCGGTCAAATGCTGCAAGCTGCTTTTCAGTCTTGGGGTTCAAAGCATTGCCTTGCTGCCCGGCAATCTGAGGAACTTGCAAGGCGTTGATGACCTCCTGATTGTACTCCCTGACCATGCTGACAAAATCTGTTTTAACACCCCTGGTGTGTTTGGGCAGGCTCTCATTGAACATAGCAATCTCCGCACTGGTGCTGATGGGGCTGCTGCAACTGAGGATGGTGGCACGTCGAGCACCCATGTGTTGTCTCACCCACATTCCCTTCCTATGCCTTGGCTTCACAACTCCCACCTTGTTGTTGCATGCTCGACTGGTCTCCAGCGGCCTCCTCAGCCTGGAGCACTCAGCATGTGTGACACCTGGCAGGGGGGATGGAGTGCATGCTGCTCCTTGTCCTGACCCCTGGTGGGTGGAGGGAGCCCCGGCTGCTACTAGCGGCTGCAGCAATGCCGGCAGGAGAGACCTCTGAAGGGGGGGGGAGGGAGAGGCAGCTACTCCTGGCTGCACAAACACCCCATGCCCCGACCCAGGTGGGTGGATGGAGCCCCGGTTGCTACTAGCTGTTGCAGCAATGCAGGCAGGTGAGACCTCTGAAGGGGGGGGGAGGCAGAGGCAGCTGCTCCTAGCTATTGTAGCAATGCGGGCAGGGGAGACCACTGAAGGGGGGGTAGAGGCAGTTGCTCCTGGCTGCATGACCCCCCCATGCCCTGACCCCTGGTGGGGAGACCTCTGAAGGGGGGGAGAGGCAGAGGCCACATGGAAGGGAGAGGGGGCACCTGTCGGCCCCAGCTTTTGCAATGCTGCCTACACAAGCTGCAAAAGCTGGGCAGGCTGAGACTGGGCCATCTTGGAGACAGCATCTTGCAGGTCTGCACCCTTCCCAAGAGAAAGCAGGTCCTCCAGAGGCGGGGCATCTGCTACCTTCCATGCATGCGGTGGCCCACGGCGGTTGCTGTACGTCTGCCGTCCTGCCTTGATGATCTCTGCATCAGGCATGTTGCTGGGGACTAGCTTGGTCTGAAGGTGATCAAACAAGTACTTCTCCTCCGTGGGGGGGGGGTCATTCACACCAGGGAAGGGCAGGTCATTGCCGGCAGACTGGGCTGCAGTATTGGCAGTCACCATCAGAGGAAGGTCATAGCAACTGTAGTCGCGCTCCCCGGCACACGCAGTTGTCCTGTCTTCAGTTCTCAAATCAGAGCAGTTGCATTTGCCATGCATGCTTGTATCCAATCATAAAGCACAAACTGTATCAATCAGAGCAGTTGCATTTGCCATGCATGCTTGTACCTAATTATAAAGCACATGCTGTATCAAATCAGAGCAGTTGCATTTGCCATGCATGCTTGTATCCAATCATAAAGCACAGACTGTACCAAATCAAAGCATGCTAGCTTTATGTTCAACCCTATGCACCTCTGGCCTGGAGATCATGGTAGCTTTGGCCATGGCCTTCTTCCGCTCTGCATGCTCAATAACAGCGTGAGCCCAGGAGCGCATGCGCATGTCATTGGCGACGCGGACCATGTGGGCAGTGCTGCTGCCGTTGCAAGATCCTGCACTGAAGTACAGGGCTGCTGTGTTGGTCAAACCAGCATTGGCAGATTGGAAGACCTTGAAGGGGAAGCTGTGAGCCACAGCAGCCGGGAGCAGGCTCCTCATCTCCAGGTCTACGTCGGAGTATGCTTTCTTACAGGACTTGCAGTACCAGCGCCGACAGACAAGGTACGTGTCAAGGTCCTCAGCACCAAGACCTTTGACGAGCTTCGCTGTGTCGCCCGACCCATGGCCGTCCAGCTTCCCAGAGCAGCTAGGACACTTGCGAGGATGTGCTGCTTCCCCATGCAACAACATTGGGTCCCACCTCTGCACTTTCACGAAATGCAAAGCTTCGTCCCAGTCGGACGTGCTCTGGTGTCTGCTGGACTTGACACTGCACGGCTCAAAGATGAAGGACCCATTCAAGAGCTGTTTCGCTGGACAGCTGGGCCCCTTGATGCTGCCTTTGCACAGCTGCCATGGCTCCACAATGGCATCGATGACATCGATGACGACCCGCTGCAGTTCCTGTGGCGTGATGTCAGTGGAATCGTATCCCAGCTGCAGCTCCAGGTCACAGATTACCGTTCCAAGGAGATTATATTGCAAGGTCCTTAATGACTGGCCTGCATTCTTCCCCTTGTTGGGACAGACACGAAAGGTCCTGTGCGTACTCTTGTTGAAAGCATTGGGTATGAGCCTGAATTGGCTGTGTATTAACTGGGGAGACGCGGTATTGACTCTGGCACGATATATATTTTCAAAAAAGGTCTCAGTGACATCTTGCAACTTCTTCCCTTTTTGCCCCTGTTCATACCAGAGGTGACTTGCCTACTTTACTGCCTAGACCCCGGGGGCACATACCCTGCTTTTGATTCAGACACATCATCCCCACCTCTCAACTCGGGAGTTCGCAGCTTTAGGGTGGCCTCGGCCCACGAGTTCTGCCGCATCGAAGTATTCTTCCTGGTGAGGGTGCTGTTTGTGAGGAAAATAGGAACTGTTTTTCTTGCCCGAACCAGTCGCATTGCAACTCTTTGCAGCATTGATCATGGCCGTTTTGGCCGTCGAGTAATAGGCTGTTGGATAGCGGCAATGTGCATTCTCTGGCTTCTGCCTGCGCCCTGTCTCATGGTACGTGGCCATGTTGATTTTTACGTCCGAACCCATAGCGTCTCCTATATCGAAATCTAAACAACGCGTCGCCTACTTCGCAACACGCACTTGCCAAGGTCCTCTCACACAGAAGTTGTAGTTGCCAGCCAGTTGGTCTGGTTTCAATGGTATTTGAGAGAGTTTCACTTATGTGGAATGAGAGACCGTAGGGCTCTCCTTCTCGAATCAGGTGCATGTTTGGAGTCCACGAATTGGGCGACGGAACGGGGTCCAGCATATGAGAGCTCATTGCGTTCAGTTGGGGAGCAGTGTTTCCTGGCTTTTATGTAAATGTCTCTCTTCGCATGATTTTGACTCTGTGACGCCTTTGCTGCAATTCGCAGGTCCTCCAAAACACGAAATGGAATTCACCATCGACAATCTGCTGGCCAGGGTTTCTTCCCTGGCCCAGACACAAGGGTTACCAGCTGACTGGGAGGCCATGGCTGTACAGGCCTTGGACGGGAAGACTGAGTTTGTGCAACGCTCTTTCTTCCTCAAACAAGACAACGCCATTGCTATCGCCTATCTCAACAGCCTGATCGCTGGTGCGGTCTTGTCTCATGGCATTGCGCATGAAGGGGCGTGTGCATGGGAGTGCGTGGGGCATAGAGTGCACCCGCTTGCTGCTCTCAGCACCCTCTGTCTGCACGCTGCCTATGGGGCTGCTTGAGGGTGCATGCGGAAATGCATGGCGGGGTAGGGACATGGCAGGCTGCATGGGGGTACCGCCAGCCAACTCACAGACCCGGCCATGCACGGATGCCTGTGCCCTGTGCTGCGTTTGCCCATTCAGAAGCCCATGCTAGGGGAGTTTCGGTGCTTATGAGGCTAGGGTAGGGGTCCCAAGGTATTGGTATTTCTATTATGCAGGGGCTCCATCATGCATGCATGGTGCCCCTTGCCATTGTCTGTGCTGAAGGTCCGAAACTTGACCGGCCGAAGCAGCGTGGCTGGCAAAAAGGGTATGGGTAGTGAATCCCATTGCCACCCTGATGGATATGGTGGGGCAGCGCATGGTGGAGCTCATGGGAAACACATGGCGGGCTGCACATAGGCGTGCCACTTGGGGCTCCGGTGGAGCCATGGTGTTGCATGAGGTTGGCCGATCGGAACCGATCAGATACCACGTACTCCACCTAATCAGGTTGGCCCCATCCCCTCCCACCTGTCCCCCTGTTTGACCGCATGACTGTCTTCCAGCCCCCATGTCGGGAACTCGCATGCTGCTTGTTGCCTCGCCGGCACCCAATCCACGCTTTGTGCATCCAACAAGCCTTATGCCATGCGTACAGAGCTGCATTTCCATACCTGGGGGTGCATGGGGGACCCTCCTCCTGCCGCCCTGGAGCACCCCCCATGCATGCCATGTGTCACGCGGCCCCCGCTTCACGGCAGGTTTAGGCAGTGAACCCCATTGCCACCCTGATGGATGCGATGGGGTAGGGCATGGTGGATTGTGGGAAAACGCATGGTGGGGCTGCGCACAGGCGCACAGCCCTGTCCCCCGGCTGGGGCAGCACACCTGTGGCTCCCCTCACGCCTGTCCCTCACATGCTGCAGCCCACACCCCACTGCTTTATTGGCCTCGGGGCAGACTTCCAAGGGTAGTTCATCAGCACTACGGTACTGCAGCCGCCAGAGGTCCGATTGGGGCCCAACTTTTACGGCTTAAAACCACGTGGTGAGGTTTCTTTGACTCTCAAATGTTGCCCCTCGTTATGCCCTTCCCTTGCACGTCTGGCTGCAGCAGCAACCAGTGCAGGTGCACAGCTGATCACAAAGCGGCAGCTTCTGCAGCAGCGTCTGCCGAGGCCGACGGGTAACGACAAAGAGCATGGGTCTATCCTGGACGAGCCAAGCCCAGGGCAGAAGTTGCGGTTCTGGCCAGAGGCAGTCCTCCCTTGGGACTTTTACCCAGCGACGGCGACGACATGCGGCCTGCACGCCGCGATCCAGCATTACGCAGAGGAAGCCGACAGCGAGAGTCGCTGGTGCGGGGCTGTGCCTAGTTGGCAGGATTTTAGACACAACCCTTTCTAGGCCTGTCGGCTTCCAACCAGGTCTGCGATCTTCTTTCTTGCTACATGACATGCCCTCATTTTAGCTGCATGCAGTAGACCCAGGCATTGAGGCATAACTGTCGTTGCTGTGGCCCCTGCCCCAACCGTTGTGGTTGGCCATACCGCATCGGTGCTCCATCCTTAAGCTACACTGCTCCGCACAGTATTTCCGCGCCGTGTAACCCTATTCTTGGACCCTGATTATCTGCGTTCCCTGGACAATGTATGGGCCCAGGCCATGGGCCCGGTCAGTACAGAAGTGGGAAGAGGCTATGGCCCTGGCTCAAAAACAGTGTGGCTGTGTGAGTGTGCGGGTGTGGCCGCCATTGTCTTTTTTAGTGGTGCCGGACCACTTTCAGCTACACTTCAGCCTCCTGACTGAGCCCCTGATGCCGCCAGCCCTGTTGCCTGGGCCTCTGACCCCGGGCTGGTACTAGTTTCGTATGAATCAGCCCAGTGGTGGCCGCGGAGCCGCCCATGAAAGCTGGTCCGGTGCCCACTAAAGATGCACTAGTGACCGCAGTGACAGCACGGGCACGTGCGCAGGCCAAAGCAGCGTGTCTGGCCATGTTCTTAATGCCCTCGGCACACGCCTGGACTGTTAAGCCGAGCCTAACGGGCAGCCCCATTGGCCAGGGGGCAGCTGGTATGGGAACAGGCGGGGCTACGGCTGTGTAGCTGTGCCCCCTCTGCCCCTACCTGCCGCCTCCTCATAGCGTAGCAGAACGCGGCCGTCCAGGTCCAGGATGGCTGGCTGCACACATAGAAGCAGATCGTGTTTCTTTTTATCAGTACCGAGTTTTGTCAGACCACCTTCGGCAGGCCCAGCGGCCGCCAAAGTCTGATTGTCCCCAAACCTTGATTGGCCTCCTGTTGGAGGGCCAAGCAGCTTGCCTGGCGGTAGCTCAAGATCTGGCCTTTGACCACTGACGAACTTCTATGACCCCTGACCTGCAGCTTTGACCCATTCCCGCAAAACACGTTGTCTGTCAGAGGCGTGGAGAGCGAGGTGGTAAGTAGCTTCAACATCCATCTGCTCCTCCGCCTAGGCGCTCTCGCAACGAAGGAGGAAGGACTGGCATGTCGATGGGCCACAGAGCGCAACCTCTCCCTTTCCGTCCTCGAGGCGCTCATAGGACCCGGCGATGCTCCCGCGGGTAGAGTGCCACTGCCTGCAGGAAGTGCGGCAGCCGCAGGGAGTGGGCCGCCGCCGCTGGGAGTGCAGCAGCCTGACGAGAGCGCTGCTGCTGAAAGGAGTGGGCAGCGTAACCGCAATACATCGCCACGCATCCGCCGCCTGTCCACCCGGCTGCTTGCTTCATCTCATGAAGACTCGGGCAGGTCCCAGTCAGGGACGAGAGTGCGCGCTGACTTTGCGCTCCTGCGGCCTGCAGAGGTTACTGCTGCCGCGGCTGCAGGAGGTGCCGCAGCCGGAAGAGGTGCCGCAGGAGGTGTTGCAGCCGCCGCAGGAGGTGCAGCAGCCGCCGCAGGAGGTGCCGCAGGGACTGGAACGAGCGAGTGGCTTTTGCGGGTGCAAAGGGTGGCAGCGGTTGGCGAGGCCAAGCAGGTCTCAAAGCTGGTGTGCAAGGACGGCACGGCGCTGTCGCTGGTCAACCTGTACAACGAGCCCACCGACAACGCCTCAACCTCAGCCCCCTCAGCACGCCGCATGATCAGGCAAACGTATACGTACATGAAGATGACGGGCGTTCAATTCGCCTTTCTGACATGCTTCGAGGCTACGTACCTCCTACACCGGCCGGCGACAGCGCCGGACACGTTGTACGTCTCGGCCCCGTTCGACCACCAGGCCGTAGGCAGCTCCGGCGTCACCACGATCGCGTCTCTAGCCTGGATGCAGCATGAGGCTCTGCGGCTCACATACGGAGAACAGCCATTTAGGCACGCGGCCCCCAACCTCAATGACGCTAGGCCGGAGGGCGGCGGCGGGCCGGAGGGCGGCAGGCAGGACGGCGATGGCAGCCCTCCAGACGCGGGCAGCCATGAGAGCTATGGATCGGACGCAGACTATGACGACAAAGAGGAACAGGCAGACAGGAAGAGGTGAGGGTATCAAATGCTGACCGTGCCTACGTCCAACTGCAGGGAAAGCCTGTCGTGTTAGTCATTGCTAATCTTCGTCCCTTGCTTTTCTAAACTTTTGTCCTTGGGCCGCTCTTTGCGGCTGCTTGCTCGCCTGACTTTCCTAATGATCAAGACCATTTCAATGTGGTTTGGATACGGATACATGCCTGGACTTCATCTGTGTGGGGGGAGGGCATCCCCTACCCTAATCAGTCTTGATACTTGCTGCTTTCCCATGCTTGTGCCTGCCCCGTCTCACCTTTCGTTCATCTTGTCTCCATATGCAACATCTTTGGACTCAGGAAGCACGCGGACGCCCCACGCGGCAATGAGCCCGTCGAAGTCCCGCAGCTGCTGTGGAACGTCTTCGGCCCTTTTGATGGCAAGGCGTTGGGCCACGGTTCGACCTCTGTGGTCTTCCCTGTTACCTGCCGTAACAAGGCCGCCGCAGTCAAGCTGCTGCATTGCAGCAACGCTTTTGAGGTTGCGATGCACGAGGCGAGCGTCTACCAGGTGGGCCCCCTGAGGCTCAGCTCTCAAAACGGGTGACAGAAAGTTGGCCGTGCAGCTGCCTTCCAACTGTAAACCAAGGCTTTGAGGCTGTGCCTCTGCATTTGAGCCGCAGACCGTACCAGGAATTCGATGGTGAAGTGCACTTTGACCCCAGCTCCCGAGGTGTTAACTCTTCCACCTAGCTGCACCCAGGTGGTCCTCCAGATATTTTAAACCTGCCCACCCAGTTGTTGTCCCGACTGCTCCCCTCCCCCCTACGAAGCTGCATGGAGTTCTGGTCACTGCAGCTTCCACCTCCTCCTGCCCCCTCCACCCCTTCCCTCCTTCTGCCCCCCACCAAACATGCAGCCAAACCAAACTATGGCCATCCCCCCCAAAGCTCTATGCGCCCCTTTTTTTTAACCTGCTGGAGCCCCTACCATGACTTCTTCCTGGCCTCACTCCCCGATATCAAGCCCAATTTCTGCCCAGCTACCCCTTGCATGTCCTCCAGATCTGCCAAACCTGCCCTCACTTGCTATTCTCCCGTGACCCCTCATGTCCCCTTCCCCCTTCAAAAGCGGCATGGGCTTCTGATCATGATGCTCCCCCCCTAATCCCTGGGGCACTGCCTCCCCCCCCCCTTCCTGCATGCATCCCCCCACTTAAACCCTAGCATCCCAACTGCTCATGGTGTCCCCCATCCCCCCCCCCCCTCCAAAGCTGCATGGGGTTCTGATCTAGGAGCTACCTCTCTCCTCCCTAGGAGACTGCTCTCCCTTGAGCAATGGAACTTCCCCCCTCTCCCCAGGAGACTGCCCTCCCTCTCCCCCTTCCCTCTTGCGCCCTCCCACGCACACCCAAAACCTCCAATTGTTCATGCTGGTCCCCCCTCCCCCCTCCAAGTCTGCACATGTCATGGGCCCAAGAGCTCTGCCCCTCCCTGTGAGACTGCCCCCCTCCCCCTCCCTTCCCTCCTGCAAGCCCCCACTCTGAACCAGCCCTTCCTAGTCATTGATACCGAATAAGCCCCGAAGTGTGAACTCATTATCCAGCAAAATGCCCTGCCACCCATTCCAAGCTATGGCTTGATTATCATGGCCTTTGTCAACGATTGTTTGTTTGGGCGGTTCGGGTCGGAGTTGCTGTCTTGCATGAGCGCAGTTGCTGTCTTGCATGGGCGCAGTTCATGCTCCACCTACAAGGCCGCGTGATTCCGCAGCTCTTCGGCATCGGGAAACTATGGACGGGGACGAAGTTTGTCGCGACGAGCAGAGTTCAGGGGTGCAGCCTTTCGAGCCTTCCCCACATCTCGACTGAGGTGCAAGCAGCACTGTCTGCGCTTGCCCAAGTGCACCGGGCCGGCGTTCTGCACGGCGATGTAACCCTTGACAACTTTCTGCTGACTGATTGCATGGACGGCGGCTGTGCTGGAAAGTCGAAGGCGCGTGTCATAATCATCGACACGTGCTGGCCGGATGGGAGCAGCAAGTGGGGAGGTCACTCGGCTCCGGCGGCTTCTGGGCGTGTGAGCTGCAGGTGCGCTGCATTTCTCGTGCCTCAGATTAGCAAGTGTCGTAAGGCTGTGTTGATGTGCATGCATCTTGGGGGAGGGAATTCACTGGGGACAGAGGGGGGACTGGGGGAGGGAGGGGAGAGGAATGGGTTACTGGGGGGAGGGAGGGAGTGACTGTGGGGGAGAGGGTGACTGGGGGGAGGGTGGGGAGAGGAGGAATGACCGGGGGAGTTATAGACGTCAGGGGCAGGGGTGCCAAGTGAGTAGGGGTGCCACACATGGCCACCCTAACGGGGAGGAAGGGGGAGGAGGGAGGGGGATGTACCAAGTGTGTAGGGCTGCCACACATGGCCTGGGGTAGGGGGGTCAAGCGAGGTGTTTGTGTTGCTCAGGGGGGAAAGGGTGCCCGTCCTACACAGGCAGAGTCATCCTCAGGGTGGGGAGGTCGGGAGCGGGGGCAGAACGGGGGGCAGCTCCTAGCCGCATATATCCGCTATCCGCATGGTCTGTGATGCCCCAATGCTGTTCCCCCCGTGGCGTCCCCCGTCTGCCCCCCACCTTCCTATCCCCTTTCGTGTGTACGTGGCCACTATGTGTCGGGGGGGGAGCACTGTGTGCTCACGATCGTGTGCATGGATTTTCTGCTGCCTAAGTCCTGAACCCCAGTTCAAGGTATGCTAACACATACCCAGATAGATTAAGATACTGACTAAACCCCTATTCCTGTCTGTGTACTGCTGTGAAGCTGTCTGGAACCCAGTAACTTGCCAGGAACCCTGCTTGACACCTTTCAGGGGTCGGGAAAGTAAGGGAAGGGGGGGTGGGGAGAGGAGTCACCATATCAAGCCAGCCCTCCTTGATCAGGGTCCACTATGCCCCCACCCTTCCTCCTCCACCACCTGAAGATAAGCACCACACCATCTTATTGTTTTCAGCCAGCATCCACACTAGCCCCCCCCCCCCCATATCTGCCCCTCCCCTCTGTCCTAGCTGGCAGGGGGGCATCCCTTCCATGGCTGGTACGGGAAGGGTGGAGGGGGGGGCAAGGGAGGGATGGTGATATAGGGTTAAGCAGCCTGATCACTGCACACACACATCACTGACCCCTCCTCTCATCACTGCACCTGGGGGGCAAATGAGGCATATAGATGGCAATTGGGGTTAGCATGGGGTCTGTGCACTAGTTGTGGGGTTAGCATGGGGCATGTGCACCAGGTTGTGGGGGAAGCAGGGGTCTGTGCACTAGTTGTGGGGTTAGCATGGGGCATGTGCACCAGGTTGTGGGGGAAGCAGGGGTCTCTGCACTAGTTGGTGAGGGGAGCAAGGGGCATGTGCACCGGATAACTTCCTAAACGTCACGGGGGCTGCCAGCAAGCATCTGTGGGGGGTGCTTATGGAGTCTGACCGAGGGCAGCAGCACTGGAGTCAGCAGGGGAAGTGAAGAGCTGCTGCAGGCATGAGGGGGTCTGTTGTGTAGGTGTTGGAGGCGTGGGGGGGATTGCCAGCAAGTAGGGGTGAGGGGGCGCTTGTGGGGTCAGACCGAGGGCAGCAACAGTGGAGTCAGCAGGGGAAGGGAGGAGCTGCTGATCAGTCTGACCCCTTCCCTTGCTGCTCCCCTCGCGGTTTACCCCTCTCCCCGCCCCACTTTCCTCCTCCTAGGTCTGACCCCTCTCACCCCTTACTCCCCCTCCCCCACCCCCCTGTCATCCGTAGCCCGTCTGCTCCTCAGGTGGTGGAGGCCTTCAAGATCCTAAACGCAGACCCCCAGGCCAAGGCCATCCTCTTCAACATAAACTCTACCCCTTAACCCCGAACCCTAAACGCTAAATTCTGAGCATGTGGCGGCATTGAGGAGATGTACCCATGTCCAAAAGGAGCGGCATGGTTGTTTGTTTTTATTTCTTATCATTTAATATCTTCTCTATCAGTGCATTCTCAAGCAGCCTCACGCCTCGCCCCACCCTCAATTGGGCCAACTGCCTCACACCCCCTCACACTGCCCCACATTGTCTCACTGCCTCACACTTCCCCACCTTCCATTCAATACCAGCAACGTCAGCCCTCGACCCACCATAACTCTGAGGGGTGAGGCTGGTATGGCCCCTGGTACAGTATGGAAGGTGGTTCGGGGAGTGAGGCTGTTGGCTGAAGTGACGATTGTTGCTGGGTTGAGGCAGTCGGCGGTATTGAATGTGGGTCGCATATAGGATACATGGCAGTGGTGTCCATCCGCCTGGTCAGACAAGGCTCATGGGGGATGGCAGGTGGGCTCAGGGCGGCACCATCAGTTGTGGGCCCAGTTGAGCGGCTGGCTTTCATGGATTCCTGGGGCCTTCTTGGATTAAAATTTGAAAGTGCAGCTAGGTGTACGCGAGACGGTGATCCGTATTCTTGACGTCAGGAGTGGGTATGATTCAAATTCGAAATTTTAGAAAGGCGTGGGCAAGACTGTGTGGACCTGATTCTAGAAACCAAGAGCGTGTCGGATTCAAATTTGGAATCAGATGCAAGCAAGTGCCACTCACTTGGGCAGGCTGCGAGGGACTCAAACACAAAGCCCTCAAGAACCGGAGGAGATTACTGCAGATTGGAGCGCCGTGCTAGGAGATGCATGTGATTTAATTTCCCCGCACCGCAGGTGGTGTGCATGAAGGTTCTGCTGACTGTGCGCCTCGAGGGCCAATATGGAGGAGGGGCGCAAGATACTGGCCACGAGCGGGCTGACCATCGTGGGCGTGACGACGCTGTTAGAAGGCAGTCAGCTCCCTCATGAAGTGTTACTTTTAGTGAGGTGCAGCTGCACTTATGCCACAATGCGGCCTTCGATGCAGGCCCCAGCCAGGCCTACTGCTTGGTCCTATTTTCCGAGGCCTGTCAAGCCTTGGTTGGGGGGCCTGTGGCCGCCGGGGGAGGGCAGGCGGTCTGGTACTGCCTCCTGAAAGATAAACCCTGGCGGTAGGGAGGTGCTGCTCTGATGGGACTCCTGATCATGAGGGAACCCTTAACACATCAGGGTCTCGCCTTTGAGTCAGGCCTTAGGGTTTAGGGTGTAGGCTTTAGGCATTAGGGTTTATACTCCTTTATTTTAGGAGGTTATGCTACGAGGAAGGAGTGCTACAAGGTGTGATACAAGGAATCAGCGACGGTACCGTGGGTGGGGCACTCCGTGACGGTATCCTCCCTTACCTGGACATTCCTTCATTTGTATAGCAGTATCACATCAATTCGTGTGCTGCTGAGGTCTCTGCGACTCGTATGTTGATGAGACCTGCTGTTTCAACTCTTTTTTATGTTTCTATCCAGGGCTTAACACGCCTTTGTCTATTTGTGCCTAAGCCTGTTTGGGACTGTTTGCTGCATGCCGTGGGCAGATTAGGGCGACATGGGATAATATTTATTTCCCTGATTAATTGAGTTCACTGTAAGAGTAGGACGCTCTGTATCTAGACACAACTTTTCGAATTTTTATTGAATTAAAATCTCTGAGGCCCTGTCTCCCCCTTTCCTGTACCTAAGGGGTGCAGGTCAGCCCACATGATTCTCATGATTTTGCATCATGCCATGATGGGTTCAGTTCCCCCCTCAAGGCTGTAAGGCAGGGGCTTTCCTGCTTGAAAATGTCTACTGAAGTGAATGGTATTTTTTTATCGTAGTACTGTGTGGTCCAGAAAATCTGACTGTTTGTTTTGGAATGTAAATTGTATGAACTTCTGCACTTACGGGATTATGTAATTCTGTTCCCATGAATTGTATTCCCGCGCCCATATTGTGTACGGTATCTGAGGGCCAGCTGGAAGCATCTGAAGTCATTGGCCTTGTGCTGGGCTGGGAGCCAGTCTGGGCAAGAAGCCATTGCAGTTGCGTTGGTTCGTTTGTGGGGTTACACGGGAGGCTGCTGAGCAGCCGGTATCCCAAGAGAGCAACACCTAGGAAAACCTAGGAGCTAGACAAAATGAAGGAGGAGCTGAAGGGCCCCACAACAGGACAACCAGGGAAGGCCTGGGGGGTAACCCAACAACAGAGCAGCCGTAACAGAGCACAAGCCCCTCTGGTGTCCAGAGGAGCAGAACACAGAAGTCGCTGCTTAGACTTGACTGAGTGTGGCCGCAAAGCACAACCTGCTGTGCTCCCTTCCATGTTGCGGCTACTTCCACGTCTGTAGGCATGCCTGCTGCTCCTCTTTAGCAACCCGGGGTGCGCTGCTGCATCTTGTTCTTCAACCATGTAGCCTGTGTGCAAGGCCCAGCAGAAGCATAGCAGTGCCGGCGCTTATGAGGTGCGGGTTGACAGTTGTATTCAGCCTCAGACACGGTCGCCAGACGGCATCAGTAGTGCAGCCGCCAGCATCTCTACAGCAGGAGCCACCCAGTGCCATGAGAATTCCTCCCACATGACCAACGTCCCTTCAGATACCTACTATGTGTTAGGTCACACTCGCTAGGATACCTGTTCCCGATGTCAACTATGCGAAGGTAACTGGTGCTCCAGGAGAAGGGGCAATCTTGTGAAGGGGCATCAGATTTGCAGCATATTTTGGTGGTCACAGGCCAGGCCTTGATATGGCGCCACAACTCTGGTAGTCTACCAAGGAATTCATCTTACAAAAAGAGGCAGCCTCACCAGGGAAGCGGAAACAGCTGCGCATGATCAGACCATGTCTCTGCCGTTGCCAGCCATGCGCATCCGACGATATGCAACTGAACTGGCAAGAATCAGAAGACAGCAGCAACAGTAGCAGCAACACAAATCCGTTTTTTGCCTGGCGCACCAGGTGTGGCGCAGCTCCTGAAAGCATTGACATGGTCCTATGCAGACTGTAATCGTACAGCGTTTCCATACTCAACAGGGCATGCCATGATCTTGTCCCGGCTACGAAACCTTCAAACAATATCATGACAAACTATCACCCTTTCTGCCCAAGGTCCTACTGGCATCCCTAAACGAAAAACAGGTGCCCAGCATTTACAGCCCCCTCTCCTTCCATACGAGGTTCCTTCTCTTTTTTCCAATGGACGCCGCATAGGTACATACAAGCTTTCCGTACAGGTAGGCAGCATCAGTGGGGCCAATCTCGAGTCTTGGCTCCAACGGAACGAAAGACATCATCTTCACGGCCAACAGCAGCAGCAGCTGCAGATGCAGCAGTTGCAGCAGGAAATGCAGGAAATGCAGCAGCAGGAGCAGCAGCAGCAGAAGTCAGAGGGACAAAAGACCGAAGGGCTCCTCCTTGGGGACATCGACGCTAGGTTCAGCTTCGATGCATGTGTGCAAGATGTCCAGCAGCGCCTCCGTGCGCCAGCTCATCAAAGGGCCTAGCATACTGCCCGACCACTGAGCACACGTGTGTCTCAACCGGCACTCAGCAAGGGGCACCGCTGCGCTCGTGAAACCAGCGGTTGACAACCCGCGTTTGCCGTTGCTTGTTTGATCCAATGCTGACGTAACTTGTCTCAAACCATGCGGTAATGGAAATGTGCTGAAGCTACCAGAGCCTTTAAACAGCTTTTCCGCGCAGCATTAGTGATGGAGAAGGGGGAGAGGCTGCACAGCCCTATCCTACCCATTGGCAACCGGACAGAAACCAGCGTCCATGTTGCATCTTTGGGGCCGCCGGGTCTCATTACGCCTGGATGTACACATCTGTTGAGACAAACATGACCTGGGTTGGGGGTAAGACAAGGTTTATGTTGGAGAGGATTTGCCTGAGGACCGACAGCTGGTCATACGTGCAATGACCTGGACATTTGCAAAAGCGAGACAGCAGTTTTCAGGATCAGACAGCAGTTTTCAGGATCAGGAAAGCAGCTGCTGCAAGGATCAGAAAAGCTGTTAGTTGTGAGGATCAAGAACCCCCAACGGCATTACACACACTATTCCAGTTATCGAAATAAAGAGTCTTTGTTCACTACAAGCGTGAAAATGTTGTCTTTAATCGTGTAACTATCCGATGCAGGAAGCATTTCATCACCCACCTTAATCGCTTTCCCAGCAAACTTGCGGCCGTGAATGGCGTCGCGGGCCCTTTAGTTGTGCCGATGCCGGGTCGCGGAACAGCACAAACGCCTGCAAGGGGGGCCATTGATTTTCAGCTGCCGGGACCTTGCTCAAACATCTCTTCTTTTGCTACGCTTGACTTCATGGTCACTTATTCTTGCTGCCATGTTCACACTCTCAGAAAATTCCGGTGATCTCCATAATGTAAGGATAACAATTGAACACATTCACCTCGCTTGTCGTAGGAGTAGCATACACTGGATGTTGATCAAGCTGCTGCGCACGGCTGGAACAATCCATACCTTCTATCATATCAACTCCAGGCCTTTCACATTCACCACATGTCTTGCACTGAGGTCAACATGAGAAGGTATAGAAGGTAGCTGCTCCAAGAGTACCTCACCACATGCTCCCTCTCCCTCCCTTCCCCTTCCCGAGCTTGGCAATGCCTTCCCCCTTGCCCCTTCCCCCACACCTCCCAAAGCTGCCCATGCTTTACCCTTCCTCTCACTTGCCCAATTCCGCTGCACCTTCCCAAAGTTGCTCAGGCCCTCCCCCTCCTCGCAGGCATCCGCCTTTCCCTCGATCAGACCAGACGGCCGTAGTGGCTGACGTCCGCTCAACCCAGATCAGAACCCAGTAAGTAGCCACCTAGTAGTTACCATATATTTGTAGTCTGCACTGCATGATTCCAAGGGCAAGTACTGTACCATGCGGCTCATGGATGCGGGCATGGGGCATGCAGAAAAGAGCACATGATGTGGAAAGGCAAGGCGCATTTTGCATGGGTACAAACGATTAGCCACAATGCTTTGCCTGACTACCTGAGCCTTCCTCTGATAACAGGCATGCGCAAGGAAGCAATGTGAGGAGCCATGATGGTTTGGGACCAGAACAACACTATTCAGCAGCTGGTCCCTACATTCTCAGCCGGGTAAGAGAACTGCTTATCCTCGACCCTGACGATCACCGCATGATAACACATTCATAATTTGTGCAGGTTCTAACCAGCCGTCGCCGGCACACCCTCCCCACAGCCAAGCTCAGAGGCTTCATGGAACATGTAAGAAATACTACCATTAGTACTAGAACCCGTGTTTTATGCAGATTTGGGTAATGGCATCAGTATAATTCACTGGTAATTGTCTTAATTTGCTCTTACAGGACAGAGGATGATGAATGCGGAGGAGGTCAGGTTTCTCAGAGGATGGACCCCAGGATTGTCATGGCGCGGCAGAATAATGCAGTGAAGGGATAGCTTGGGAGCATGTTGACTGCTAGCCATGCACTCAACAGACCGGACGGCTCTGTTGCAGGCAACGCTGGTCATCGTGCGAGCCCGTATTTCAGGTCTGTTTTTGGTTGTCTTACAAACAATGCGCACCGGATTTGGGGGCTTGACAACTGCTTGATTGTAATGAACAATATTCAATCATTACCGTGACTGCAGTGGGCCATATGGTCAAAATAAAGCCATGCCATGGCCTGCTAATCTGCTGCGCTGATGACTGACCAACCTATTCTGTTTTTTACAGAGATGGCCTGCACTATGCTGATCCCATTGGCATGAACTCTGTAGCAAGCGGTGCTGCCACCGGACATTACGGCGTCGATGCGGGCAGTGCCAGTCCGTACGCCAAGTAAGCTTAATTTGGTAGGCTGGACATCCACACAGATTCACCTTGGCTAAGCAGCTGTTGGATTGTTTACGCACTTTTCATTTGTTACTGTTACTGTTATGGGCCATGCAGCTGTAATGCAGCCATGCCAGGGCTAATGCTTGCTGATCTGCTGCGCTGTCTGACCAACCTATTCTGTTCTTTGCAGCGGTGGCCTGCACTATGTTGGTCCCATTGGCATGGACTCTGTAGCAGGCGGTGCTGCCACCGGACAGTACGGCGTCGCTGCGGGCAGTGCCAGTCCGTATGCTAGGTAAGCTCAATCTGGTAGGCTGAACATAAGCACAAAATTGATCTTGGCTAGACAGTTGCTGGATTGATTGCGCATTTTTCATTTGTTACTGTGACTGTTATGGGCCATTAAGCTCTACTGCAGGCACGTCTGTGCCAATGATGGCCATTCTGCTGTGCTGACTGACCCACCTTTTCTGTGTTGTGCAGGGGTGGCCTGCCCCATGCTGGTAATTTCAGATTACCGGGCGCCAATGTCGGCCTTCAGCTTCCAGGCTCCTTTCCTCCCTGGACCTCATCTCAGGCAGGTATCTCCATGCCAGGTCAGCAGTTGCACCCGCCATGCCTCCCTTCGGGGGTGCCTAGACACAGTTGAACTACGAAGCAGACGTTGCTGTCACAGGAAT
Source organism: Limnomonas spitsbergensis (assembly GCA_037349105.1). Classification (NCBI taxonomy): domain Eukaryota; kingdom Viridiplantae; phylum Chlorophyta; class Chlorophyceae; order Chlamydomonadales; genus Limnomonas; species Limnomonas spitsbergensis. The sequence goes on from JAYJMM010000033.1 coordinate 187,487, forward strand.
GTATGGCGTTGCTACGGGCACCGCCAATCAGCATGCCAGTTCACATGCCAGGTAAGGTTGTTGCTGGTAGGCTGGACATGCGTACATGTTCATTGTTGCGGGAAAGCTGCTTGATTATTATGCGCATATTTTATTTATTACTGGGACTGCAGTGGGCCATACGGTCAAACTAAAGCCATGCCAAGGCCAATACTTGCTGATCTCTTGTGCTGACTGACCAACCTATTCTGTTTTGTGCAGGGATGGCATGCACTATGCTGGTCACATTGGCATGAACTCTGTAGCAGGCGGTGCTGCCACCAGACATAACGGCGTCGCTGCGGGCAGTGCCACTCCACATGCCATGTAAGCTTAATTGGTAGGCTGGACATGCACACAGATTCACCTTGGCTAGACTGCTGTTGGATTGAATGCACATTTTTAATTTGTTACCGTGACTGTCATGAGCTATACTGCTATAATGCAGCCATGCCAGGGCTAATGATGGCCATTATGCTGTGCTGACTGACCACCTTTCTGTCTCTGTGCAGGCTTGACCTACACCCTGATCTTACTCTTGGCTTAGCTGATCTTCCGCTTGAGGATGACTTTTTGCCTTTCTTGGACGATCTGCTGAGCCCTGCTGCTGGGAGCCTGATAGAGACTGCAGCACGCCCGGGCGCCATGGCTAGGTGTCGGTCTCCCTCTGCTGGTAGCCTTTTGTCCGAGAGTCCCTTTGGTCAGCAGTCCAGCAGTCCATCACGCAGCACTCAGGTTGCCGGCAGCCCATCAGGCAGCCCGCGTGGCAGGAAAAGGCCAAAGATTTACTGCAGCGGAAGTCTTTTCGCTGATGAAGCTGCTGCCTTTGTGTTGGCAGTACAGCCTCAAGCTCCACCGCCTGATGCATCATCCCCGACACGGTACATTGTTGACAGTGGCATCGAGCAGCTGAGCATCCTGCGAGATGCGGTCATACTCCTTTGTTGGCTGCCTATGCCAGGGCTGCCAAGAGGACGCTGGCTGATGTGACTATCCAGCTCTTTAAGCCAATCTTGCCGGCTTGTACAGGACCCAACGCAACGGCGGCAGGGGCAGCAGCAGGGCCCTCCCATGCTGTGCTGAACAGGCCGCCGGTGACAGCACCCAGCGCAATGGCGGCAGTGCCAGCAGCAGGGCCCTCCCATGCTGCGCTGAACAGGCCGCCGGTGACAGCACCCAGCGCGACGGCGGCAGTGGCAACAACATTGCCCTCCCACGCTGCGCTGGACAAGCCGTTGGTAACAGCACCCAGCGCGACGGCGGCAGCGGCAGCAGCATGGTCCTCCCACGTTGCGCTGAACATGCCGCTGGTGATAGCACCCAGCGCAACTGCAGCTGTGGCAGCACAAGGGCCCTCCCATGGGATCCCCCTCTCTGCGCTGGACTGTCTGAGTGATATGTTCATGCCGTCTGTTAGTAGGACCCGGCAAACAGCAGTTCCAGGTTCCCGGGCTGGTCGGGGCAAAGTGGCTGGTAGAGGAGTGATTGGAAAGAAGTCAACCACTAAGAGGTAGTCTTTGTGGGAAGATTTGATGACATGCATCATGCCCTAGTGGGGCTTGTTTCTTAAAGACTCCCATGAGGAGTATTATATTGGCTTTGCTGATTGTCCTAGATTCAGTGCTGCTTTGTAAAAAACTGACAACTTTGGTCTAACACGGTACATCTGACATCCCTTGAGTCAGAGGTACTGTTAATGTAAGATGATTGAACTTGGCAAGCCGGCGAGCGCTTAGTGCATTCAATATTGCTGCTGTGTCATGGGCTTGCGACCAAAGCTTCCTGATTTATTCAAGTAGAACTAACATGTAGGAGAGCGGCTAACTACCCCGAACCATACTGCAGACAAGCTAGGGCCCTCGGCCACCAAAAGAGGACATCATGTGGATGAACTAAAGCGCTCAGAGCGGGCGCTTAGTGTAGGCATAATTGCTGCTGCGTTCCAGGCTTTATGCCAAAGCTTCTTAATTTATTCAGTTACAAATTGTAATGGGCTGTATAGCTTACTGCCCTGAGGAATACTGCAGACAAGCTTGGGCCACTGGCCACCAGGACTCCGTCCTAATGTCATGTGACAGGACATCACCGGATGTGAATGAACTATTCGGCAAGAGTGGGTGCTTGGTGCAGACACTCGTATCCGGCGCTTCTGCATTCTGGGCTTGTGCCCAAAGCTTCTTAATTTATTCAGTTACAACTTGTAACGGGCTGTATAGCTTACTGCCCTGAGGAATACTGCAGACAAGCTTGAGCCACTGCCACTGGCCACCATGACTCCTTATGTCATGTGACAGGACATCACTGGATGTGAATGAACTATTCGGCAAGAGCGGGTGCTTGATGTAGTTACACGTATCCGGCGCTTCTGCATTCTGGGCTTGTGCCCAAAGCTTCTTAATTTATTCATTGAGATACACCAGGTTGCAGTTGAGCTAAGTACCCAGAGTCATACTGCAGATGAGCTCAGGCCTGTGGCCACAAATAGAGGACGTATTATGGCATGTGAATGAACTAAACCCGACTAAAGGATTTAGCGCCTCTCTTTCAAAGAGATAGGAAGATGAACTAGTTGAACATATCTACCATGCTAGACTGATCGCGGTAGGTCAATGATCCTGCTTGTTTACCACTACTGAACATGACAAGTATTCATCTGCTTGTGACTAGGAGAGGATAATCAAAGAGGACCGAACATATTTACACAAGTCATGAAACTGAGTGGCAAACTACTTGAAGTACCTCTTCGACTTGCTTGCTTACTACGGGCCCCATTCATGCAGGTGCCGATGGGGACAAGCTACACCGTGATCATGGATTAGCAATCCAACTTCATTCACTCAGTTGAGCTGTGAAGGGACTACTATGCCGTGACATCAATGTCTCTCCAGCAAAATACAGTCCAGCTTGCTTCAGCACCTACGCCAGGCTGCGGGGTCACCTGCATCAGCCGCCAGTTGAAGAGTCTTGTGAGAGCTGCAGCTCCAGCCACTACAGCGAGACTGGTGGACCCATATCCTCCACTTCTACAATGCAGCGGTGGCACCGGCGGCACAGCAATACAGCCCTCTCATGGCTCAAGCCATGGCAGCAGATATGCAGCTTGCAGTCAGCCAGGGCACTGGCGGCCGCACCTGGTGCTCTGATCTGCTGGGTGCATTAGAGGAGCTGGAGCGGGGGGCAGCCACCCCCACCTTGTGCGAGGCAGCAGCTGCCCACAGCGCCTACCCGTCACAGAGGTGTTGGCGCTCGTTGACGCAGCCTATGAGCAAGCACAGCTGGACGCAAGCGGCGGTGGGGACCCCAGGGAGCCTACCACCGAGCACAGATCCGCGGCGACCTACCGCGCCTGGTTCCAGTCCACGCGGGGTGCCGTGCTGGCGCAAGCCAAGAGCCGCACTAGCCAGAGGGAGTGTGCTTGTGTGCGCATAAGTTTGCGACTGCGGCTCGGCGCGATCAGCACGGCTGATACCAGAGGACGGCGCAACGGTCAGCGGCGAGAGGCACGCTGCTGCCAGCGGTGTTGGGCACGGGGGGATAGCGAGCAGGTGGAGGATGCGCTACATGTGTGCTTCCAGTGCCCTAGTGTCAGGGAGCAGTTACGGGAGCGGGGGTGGGCAGGTCCTCCGGGCGCTGCCACGAACTTCCGCCAGCTGTACCAGCTGATCAGGGGTGGGATGCACTTGCTTTTGTGGACTGTGCTGTGGGCATTGTTGAGGGTTCGTCTCTAGGGATTCTGAGGCGCCGGTGTCGTTTGCCTTTCCGGCCTTCTCTTTTGGTCCTTTCTTTAGTTGATTGCCCCCTTTTTAGTTTCTTAATTCTCCCTTCTGATCAGTGGGGCACCCTCGCGGCTAAGCAGGGATGGGATACGCTTGCTTTTGTGGCATTTTTAGAGGCTTTGTTCAGGGCTACTCTCTAGTGGAACTCAGGTGTCAGACTTGGTCGTCTTTGCCTTCCCGGCCTCTCCTTTTGTTCCTTCCCCCCCTCTTCCTTTTAGTTTCTTCTTTTCTCCCTTCTGATCAGTCGGGCGCCCAAGCGGCCGAGCTTTGAGCGGGCCCAGAGGTGTAACGTTATTGACACATTTCATCCTCGATTTCGCCCCACTTAATGTCACTCACGAAGTCGAACCTCACAGCAGTCCAGGCTCCATGGATCATGGTCAGGACCAGCCCTCGCCTCTCAGGGGATGAGCTACGTGCATACCTATTCATACATATTCAAGGTATACACCATTCAAAGCCCCTGGTTCAAAAACATATTCACGAGCCACTCTCTCCAGTCATGCAAACAGCAGGTCAAGTGCATGGGGGACATCTGATACTCAGTACCCCTGGTTCATGCACTAGAAGAATAATATAGGTTTTGGGCTACTGGGCTGCAATTCGGTTCATGCCGGTATCAAAATCCCGGTCCATGCCAGGTGTCACGAATTTCCGATTCATGCCCAGCATCTGAATAGACAAAAGTGCAATACGATAGCCCATGGATGACCCTACGTGCCACGGAAAACTTGTGCTACACCATAAAATCAGGCAAGGGCATGTGAGCCGCGGGCCCTCAAAGCTCCTGCATCATGTCTATTGGTTGTCCGCGAGCCACTTCTGGATCTTCTCGTCCGTTTCACTGCTCCTGGCTCCGGATCTCTTGGATCTGTGCGGGATCCACAGCGCATGGACAGGTTCAGCAGTGCTTATTTCAAGGTGGTTCCGAGGGTGGTTCAGCAAAAATCAGCTACATGCCAGCCTGGAACTGGCAGGGCTTACAGCAATTTGCCATGTTGCTGGGGCCACCACCAAAAGTCCGGTCATAGTTTAGTTGCAATTTGCCCGGTGGTGCGTGGCTGCTCAGCGGCCTTCTTGGTAGAATAGTGCACAAGATAGTCACTGGTTCAACAGCTTAGGCACATCCTGGCGTTCACTGTCCTTTTGTCCATCCATCATATACAGCCATGAAATATCTATGTTCAAGTGGCCTGAAATGTGGAACAAGGGATTTCCACGGGATTTTCAGCCCAGCGGCGTATTATCGTTGATACTGGGCACAGCAGCCCGAAGACAGATAAAAAAGCCATGAGGTCCAAATCTGGCCACATTTCTTGCAGTATGCTTAACATGTCACAAAACCTGTTCTCTCCTCTCACACGTTCGAAAATTCGAAGTAATCCTTGAAGTTGCGCTTATAGTACGCATCAAGGCGCTCCTGCAAGACAAATATTTAGACGTTTTAGTATACGGTATCCATCAGGGTTGTCTTAGTATACGGTATCCATCAGGGTTGTCTTAGTATACGGTATCCATCAGGGTTGTTTTAGTATACGGTATCCATCAGGGATGTTTTAGTATACGGTTTCCATCAGGGATGTTTTAGTATACGTATCCCTCAGGGATGTTTTAGTATACGGTATCCATCAGGGATGTCTTAGTATACGGTATCCATCAGGGTTGTTTTAGTATACGGTAATCCATCAGGGTTGTCTTAGTATACGGTATCCATCAGGGATGTTTTAGTATACGGTATCCATCAGGATGTTTTAGTATACGGTATCCATCAGGGTTGTTTTAGTATACGGTATCCATCAGGTTGTTTTAGTATACGGTATCCATCAGGGTTGTTTTAGTATACGGTATCCATCAGGGTTGTTTTAGTATACGGTATCCATCGGGGATGTTTTTTAGTATACGGTATCCATCAGGGTTGTTTTTAGTATACGGTATCCATCAGGGATGTTTTAGTATACGGTATCCATCAGGGTTGTTTTAGTATACGGTATCCATCAGGGATGTTTTAGTATACGGTATCCATCAGGGTTGTTTTAGTATACGGTATAAATCCATCAGGGTTGTTTTAGTATACGGTATCATCAGGGTTGTTTTAGTATACGGTATCCATCAGGGTTGTTTTTTAGTATACGGTATCCATCAGGGATGTTTTAGTATAACGGTTTCCATCAGGGTTGTTTTAGTATACGGTATCCATCAGGGATGTTTTAGTATACGGTATCCATCAGAGTTGTGTTTTAGTAAACAGTATCCATCAGGGTTGTTTTAGTATACGGTATCCATCAGGGTTGTTTTAGTATACGGTATCCATCAGGGTTGTTTTTAGTATACGGTTATCCATCAGGGTTGTTTTAGTATACGGTATCCATCAGGGATGTTTTAGTATACGGTATCCATCAGGGTTTTTTAGTATACGGTATCCATCAGGGTTGTTTTAGTATACGGTATCCATCAGGGTTGTTTTAGTATACGGTATCCATCAGGTTGTTTTAGTATACGGGTATCCATCAGAGTTGTTTTAGTAAACAGTATCCATCAGGGTTGTTTTTAGTATACGGTATCCATCAGGGGATGTTTTTAGTAATACGGTTTCCATCAGGGTGTTTTAGTATACGGTATCCATCAGGGATGTTTTTAGTATACGGTATCCATCCACTCAGGGATGTCCTTAGTATACGGTATCCATCAGGGTTGTTTTTTAGTATACGGTATCCATCAGGGTTGTTTTAGTATACGGTATCCATCAAGGGATGTTTTAGTATACGGTATCCATCAGGGATGTTTTTAGTATAAAACGTATCCATCAGGGGGATGTTTTAGTATACGGTATCCCATCCAAAGGGTTGGTGTTTTAGTATACGGTATCCATCAGGGATGTTTTAGTATACGGTATCCATCAGAGTTGTTTTAGTATACGGTATCCATCAGGGATGTTTTAGTATATCGGTATCCATCAGAGTTTTTTTAGTATACGGTATCCATCAGGGATG